>CM038220.1:80108896-80498896 GCA_021442155.1 Cymbidium sinense
GGAACCACCTGATTAGAAGCCTCTGATCATAACTACATCATATGTAGAGCATACTGGCCAAACTACACGGACAGAGGACACGGGCCACATCCTTACTGGCATGAGATTATTTAAGTTTGAATATTATGATTTATTTGACTTGACATTAGCTCCTTTGTGAGTTAGAGTTTTCTTAATCTATCATCCCCAATAAACGATGGTGGATGGGTGGATGAATTATTTGCTTTAAATATTTAAATGATAAATTTGATTTAGCTTAGATGTTTACTTAGTTGAAATTTAGTTTTATGATGAATTAGTTTAGGGCTTAAGTATCGTTTGATGATAATATTCCCTCCAGTTGAGATTTTCAATCAACGCAGCCATCATCGGGGAAGACCTTGTCAACTCTGCTATTTTGTTAGCAGAGCATCAGGTCTACAACTTGCATTTATAAATTTGAATTTGAGATACAATAATTTAAAAATATGAATAATAATAATCCCCTCTGATTGTAATCTCTATTCAACACAACCATCATTGGGGTAGTTAATTGCTTGAATTGAATATATTTAAGAACTTTAGATCATGTCAACTCTATTTAGCTCCTAATAGAGGATTAGATCTGCAGATTAAAGCTCGTGACTGTACTACATGATTTTATAATTGAATATCTTTTGTATTTTAGCAATTATATTTATATTTTGAAAATATAATGATTAATTCTTTCAAATATTTGTATTTTGAAATATAATTATAAATTTACAATGTATTCTCAAATACAAAATAAATTTTAAATTTATTTATTTTTAACCTGCGCGACATCCTCATACACTTGAATCCAAACATTCAACATTGTGTCAGGGCCCACGTGAGTATTTAATAATTTAGATAATTTTATATCTAAATCAAGAGATTAATTTCATATTTTCATTTAATTCTAACTTAGCCCGCGCAGCCTTTTCAGACATTAAAATTTGTACTTTAAATCTCCATGTCCATGCACATGCAAGTATTTATGGCTTAGATAATTTCATCTAATTAATAAAATCATTAACTTCGAAAATCATAATTATAATAAAATTTCTTAATTTGTGGATTAAAAGAAGCTCCATAATCTTTGGAAAATTTAATTTAGTATCATCTTTTGTCTACTGTATGAAGACTTGCAGATCCGATGGCGTAGTGTATCACAGAATTATGTTTATATTTGTACTTAAAATGTTGTATCTTTACTTACATTTTATTTATTCATAGAATTTATAAACTTCAATGGTTGGCTTATGCTCATTATTGGCCTATTAGATCTTTGCAGATTCAACATTCAAATTTGATATTCACTTATACAAGCTACTATACTTCCTTTAAGCATGCATATTTGAATTCAAGCTTCTTTTGAATACAAGTCGATTATTCAGTAAGAAGTCTCGATCATGCTTGCTAATAGACTATTTAGTTATAGTAAAGACATCTTATAAATTTTGTTTGATTTTCACTTCAGTTTGAAAATAACACTCATTAAATACTATGTGCTTTAATTTCGTGTCCATTTAGTTCCTTCCAGAATTCATTTTAAAGTAGACATTGCAATATAAGAAGGTGTTGACCTCATTTTTAGAATGAGCTCTCAACCCCTCCGTAGACATAGGACTCCTCTTAGACACTAAGATTTTCTTAGTCTTAAGAGCCTTCTAGTGATTAGGTGAACACTCAACCTAACCCTAGATACTTAGAAGAGATAGACATAGGAATATGTCATGCCTTAGGGGTGTTAGAAAATTTGTTTACCCTATAGCTTGAACCAAATCCTCACTTCCTTCTTTCAAGTTAAACTCCAAATTCAAATCAACTCCAAACTCATATCAACTTCAACTCCAAATCAAACCTTGAACTAATTCCAATAGATTTTCTCAAATCATGAATCAATTCCAAATGATTGAAATTCAAATCAAAATCAAAAATATTTTCTAAGTCTCTTTGATTCTCATCTTATGGTCTTAGCTCAAATCAAATCCAAATCAATTCAAGCTCAAGAAAATTTCTCATAACCCATTTATATTCTCATTTATATTCACAAATATAAATGAAATATAAATCCAAATAACCAAAACTAAATCAAAAACTCAAATCCAAATTCCAAAAATCTTTCTTATGCCCTTTGATTCCCTCTTATGAACTTAGCTCAAATCAAATCCAAATCAATTCAAATTAAAGAAATTTTCTCACAACCCATTTATATTATCATTTATATTCACAAATATAAATGAAATATAAATTCAAATACCCAAAACCAAATTCAAAACTCAAACTCAAATTCAACCAAAATTCAATCTAAACCTTTGAAGTCAAATTCTTGAACTTAGCCAAATCAAACTCAAATCAAGCCAAACCCTTGATTTTTCTTCAAGATTCAATCAATCTTTTAATCATGAATCCAAATATAAACATAAAATTCAATCTTCAAACCAAAACTAAATTCTAAAATCAAACCCAAGTCAAACTCATGTTCACCTTTTGAACTTGAAATTGTCAAATGAATCAAAACCCATTTGACTTCAAATCTCTTGCAAATGGATTTATATTTCAATCATAAGTCCATATGTGAGTTCAACCAAACTTGAATCAAGCCTCGATCAAGCCAATTGACTCGCTTAAGCTCACTTGACCAAAAGTGACCTAAAGTATCCCTTATGAGCCAAATTTTAATCCTAACCAAATTAGATTGAACTAAGCCCATCTAAGCCTTACATTGTGAGCAACAATCATCATGAGATGATCAATCACTAAAATTAGGTCAAACCAAGTCAAACCTAAGGGTTGACCAAGTCAACACTTAGCCAAAATAAAACCTAAACAAGCCAAAATTTGTCATATGCCAAATTGATTGAAACCATTGATCAAAACTAATTCATAATCAATGTTTGAACTTGACCAAGTCATCATTTGAGCCTAAACTAGCCCAATTGGCCACTTGACCCAAGTTGACCCAACTTGACCTAAAAAATCAAAATGTGTCAAAACTTGATTTAAGCCAAATCAATTGCAACCAATGGGTCAAATTCATTCTAAACCACTTTTTGAACTTGACCAAAGCCTCAATTGACCAACTAGAGCCAACCTAGCCTAATTGACCATGAACCCAACTTGACCTAAAAGGTCAAATTGAGCCAAAATCAAATTAAACCAAAATTGATTGAAACCAAAGCTTGCAAAATATTTCAAATGACCAACCAAACCTAAACCAACCCATGACCTAACCCAATTAGGTCAAATGGGTCAAATTGGTCAACTTGACTCATTTGACCTAAATGAAATCAAATGTACAAAATCCAAATATAAACCAAATTGAGCCAAACCAATGATGCCAACACATTTAAAATGGTCATATGAACTTGACCCAACCCTTGGTTTGACCCAATTTGACCAATTGGTCAACTTGACCCCAGTTGACCCAGTTTTACTTAAATGGGTCAAAATGAGCCAAATCATATCAAATCAACTCCAAATTCCTTGAAATTTGGACCAACCTAATTTTAAACTATTCTAAATCTACCCAAAGTGAAATCAAAGCCAAATGACCATTTTACCCCTACATCAAGGGAAAACCTATAGCCAAATTCCACTCAGAATTTGGTCATATTCTTTTCGTGGCCACTTGACACCCTCTTAGTGGACACTAGTGAACATGGTGCACATGACCCAATGGGTTTGGGTCAGCCTAACCTAACCCAAGGCCAAAACTGACTACCCACTTAGAGATCTCCATATGGAATCACTCCCACACTCATTCTTGCACATGGGCAACACCTCCACTACTCTTTCATGCCAAAACTGAACCATGTGCAACCTAAAATAACCTAACAAATCCATTGCATCTATTCAATTGATCCAAAATAGAAGGGAGAAGCTCAGTCATCCCATCCTTCTAGGGGGAGATAAACTCCCCCTAATTTTACTTCATTCTCATGCTCTTGCATTCGATTGAGTGATAGGAAGCCAGAGAAAGCATTCCCAAATCTCTCCAAGCTCCTTCAACCCAATTTGATTTCTCCATTTTTGGTTTCTTCAAAATCACAAATAGGGGAGGTAGAAATAGTTTCAACTCATCCAATACTCAAATTCAGCTCAATTCTTCCCTCAAGCACCTGGAGGGAACCCTATCGTGCTCACTCAAACCTTCATCCATGTGTTCAAGCCGCAGGAAGAGGTGTCTAGACTAAAGCTGCAAGCCTAGGAGGAGAAGTTTGGTCAATTGAGTAATCCACTTCATCTCGAAGCTTGAAACCTTCAACAGGGCTTTGTCTCCACTGGACGAAGCTACCTCGATGGTTGGGAGCGTCGGTGATAGCCTCTGGGGAGGTATGCCTTCAAACCGGGCCTAGAATAGGAAGTGTTTGGTTCTTTGTGAAAAAAACTTTCACCCCATTGCAAATTGAATTTTGTATGTCTTGCTCCTTGCATGATGATGGTGTGGGTTAAGTTTGAGCTCAATCAGGCTCGAATCATGTCCGAAAGAGTGGACGAATTCCCTCTCCCATAGGCAAGTTCAGTGACGGATCATGGACCTTCCATCCGCACATTTTGGATGGATGGTCAAAATCAAGTCGCATAGGATCCTCTGATTTATCCTATTAGAATATTTAATCTCGACCATCCGATCTTGATCAAGCGGGGAAAGCATAACAGTTAACTATGCAACGATGTAGTAACTTAAATAGCGGAATCCACTGCCACGCGGAAAGTCTGCCACCGCTGGTCCACGTGGCACCGATGGGATTAACTATATAATTAGCCTATTTAATTAGATTTTAATCACTGAAACCTCAAAAATGCATAACTAATTGTAAAAAAATAAAAAAAACAAAATAAAATGCATTATGGAGATAATTCAAAGGGGAATAATCTAAAATTAAATTTAATTGATTTTGAACAGTCATAGTTTCTAGATTTGGGTTTTATTGGAAATATAATTATGTGAATTACTCTCTAATTATCCCATTGATTAATTCCAAACTTCTCGTGTGCATTTAGTTGGATGACTCTGTCTCCCCTAATGTTTTTGGGATTTATTAATGTTTTAATTAGGATAATTGCTTGGTTGATTCCTAATTACTCTCTTAATCAATTAAATGATTAATTGACCTTTAAAATATTGATGAATCCATTAATTAAGTTTGCTAATTATCTTAGAACAGTGAATAGACTTAGGGAATGAGATTAGGAGTTCTTTCTCATATATTTTTTCCTAATTTTATTTCATTTGGATAAGAATTTAATTAAGGTGCAAATTAATTAAATAGTTTAATCACTTTATGAAATGGCTTAATTAACCAAAGTTTTAAAATCAAATCAATCCAAAACCTAATCACTTCCTTCTTGGGTAGATGATTAGGTGTTCAATAACCTAAGTAGCTTAAGGAAATCATATCTAACCCATATGTGTGGGAAGGGTTATAAAAGTACTTAAATTAAACACTTTAACTTAATTAATCATTAATTGTGAGCCAAATGCATTAAGCCCCTTTCTTTCTTAGGTACATTATTGATTTAAATTCCTCGTGATTTTATGTCATACATTGGCTCATAATTATTTGGTTAAATATGTTAAAGCGGTGTAGACAAAGGATAATTAATGAACTTAATCTACACCTTAACCTAACCAAAGCATAAAATTAGTCTAATCACCCTAAAAATTAAACTAAAAAATACACACATGGGGGAATCGGTTAGGTCCAGCAAACCTTTTTATATTTTCTAAATTCAAATCAAGCTCAAAACAAAACTAAAATTTCTTTAAACCAACTTTGATTAATTTTAAATATTCTTATTCCATAAGATTGTCTTTAGGAATTAATTAGAGTGAATAAAATTACATGCTTGCATCACTTTATTTTTTTCCTAGCATGCTAAATGTGTATGTCATATGAAAATCATGCATTCATGTCTTTTAAAAATAAAATTAAAATGAAATACTTCCTTTATGTCAAATTGCATGTTTTGGCTAAAGTAGGAATATGAATGGCTATTATCACTACTAAATCTAAAACTATTTTCAAAACTTATAAGTCAAACATTATAAATGAAAAGTATGCTATCTATAAGTACTTATGAGTTTGTATGTGAATAGCATAAAATGTGTTATGTGATTTTCCCTCTCTTTCTTAACATAGGATTGTATAAGATTTGTAAAGTGTATAGTCCATTTGAAAAGGACATAACACTTACTTAAATCCATTTCAATACACTCCTATGTCATGACTTAAGAAGGAACTCTACATCACACATATAAAATAACAACCAAATCAAACAAACAAACATAAACTTTTTGTGTGATTCTGTTTCCATGTATTTATTTTTGTACATGCACATGTATTTAAGAAAAGTGGTATATTAGTTTGGACAACCCTGGGGTTGCGAGTCTTCATGTAGCCCTAAGTAGGTCTTATAGCTTACACCCTAGATGTTAACAATGGTGTCATACTCACTTATATCTTTTATACTTGTAAATGTGCATATAAAAAATGGATAAAAGAATCACTCTCTTCTACTTAATCAAATCATGCATACATGAAACATTCCAAATTTTCCTTAAGCAACCTCTCTTAGCATTCATCATTAAGGTGTGCTAAACACTTGCATTGCATGTATATATATACTTAGGATTCTTCCATATGCATATTACACATGTTGAAAAGAAATAAAGTGTTGTGTGTTTTGTGATAGTAATTCACTTTATTTAATCTTAAAATGCTTTTCTTTTTGAATAGGTTTGTTTAGGGAAAATCTAAACTTAAGATTAATTAAAACACATAATAAAATATTCACTAAACAAAAAGTCATTAATGAATCTACCTTAGAGGTTACTTAAGGTGGGGGGTGGTTGGAAAAGAGAAGTTCTCTTTCCTTTTCCTCTCTTTACAACTTAGTCATTAAATAGGTCCATGCAAACCAAACAAAATTATCAAATAAAATTAACCCAAATCAACTAAAAAAACTTAAATGAAATCACCTTCCAAGTTGAACATTTTCATACTTAGAAAATATAAACCTAAAAGCCTAACTAGACATACCACACAAACCTTAAATGGCACACACATTAGCCTAAGTCACCACTTCTAGTTCTATGTTAGGGCGGTGCATAGTTTGATATTTTTCTTTTGTTTTATGATGTAAGATTTTAATCTGGATGTTAAGATGTATGTGAGTAGACTGAATGATAGGACGATCTTAGTCTAATCATTATCTTCTATAGGGGATTATGCTTAATGGGCGCTGTAATAAAATTATAACTACTTTTAGTGTGCAAGTTGCTTATACCCCTAAGCATAATCTAATATGTCAGGTGGACTTGGTTGCCCATGTGTGGGGTGCTAAGTCCAATTTATGCATATACATGCTTGGGATTGTGTGGTTTGTTTAGCTAGTCTCTATTTTGCAAGTTTTAGTTCGATTTACTTTTCCCTTTTTCAAGTAATTTTATAATTAGGATTTTGGAATGATTGTTATGGGGGATTAAGATGAACATTGGTCATAAGATTACATCTTATGTATCATGTGAAGCCTTTGGAGCATCCATAATCCAATCATCCAAAAGTAAGAACCAAAAGAAGGAAGAAGAAAGAAGAAAGAAGAAAGAAGAAAAGAAGAATGAAGTCCCCCATAACATGGATTTTCTTACTTTATTATAATTAATTCATTTGTAATTAAGGTTGTATAAGGGTAGAGCTCGGTTACCCACATTTGTCTTTTCGGATTCGTGCGGTGGAGCCCGACCACACTTGGCCTCTTATTCTTTTGCACTAGCTTTATAAATTGATTGATGTTTGTTTAGCGTGTGTATTAAGATGACATATTTTTCTAGTTTCTTCCTTGCTTTGATGTATGGCCTGGATAAAAATTAGGCTCCTAGGAAAAAATAAATTTTCTACCAAATTAATCAACTCAAAACTAAAAATTAATAACTCATAACCTCACTTAAAGCCTAGGAAATAAAATCAATATAAAAGAATTAGCAACCCCTTAGCTGGATGTTGTATTTTCTTTCTCACATAATGCATAAAATGCATATTATTTCACTCTTGATTTGGAGGGCTTCTACCCATGCCAAGGAACTTAACTTGACCTTTGAGAGCCATGGTGGAAACACACCTCCTTTCTTGCTGATTTTGGCCCATAATCCAATTTCTTAAGCATTAGGCATATTTATCCTATAACCTGAGTCAAATGAATTGTCCAAAATAAAAAAAATAAAATATATGAAAATTTTGCATTAGATTTAAGCCATTAATCATGTTCTACATGATCTAGTCTCTTAGTGAGTGTGTTTAAGGACTTAGTCTCATTCTAAATAAATAATGACCTTGCTATCTTGCATAAACATATGACTTGCCTACATGAATTTAAAACCATAGGAGGAGTTAGTTGGTGGCCACCGCTAGGCAGTTATAAGTCCATTAGTCAGGTGGTTTATCCTCTCTTGTGGAGGTAAACATACCCATTTTCACCTTAGATTTAGGTCGTGCTTTGGCCCTCGTCAAAGCTCCTTAGATTTAGGATCTGAGGTTGCTTTTCTCCTTTGCAGGTCATAAGCATAAATCCTCACCTCTTAGGCATTTTCCATGACCTTGTATTATGGAATTGTAAGCCCTAGATTTCTAATAAAAACTCAACTCAAACAAATAATTTTCTTCAACCTCAAAACTATAAAGCTTAACCATAGGATAGTTTGAGATGCTTACTAGGCTTCTTAGTATCAAAAGAATCCCCTACTTATCTTCCTTTGGCTCTAAAAAGAACTCCTTCCTTCTTGATCAATCCCACTTGATCGTCGAAAATTAAACCAATTGATTGATAGTCTTATATTTAAAATCTTTGAAGACAACGATCATTTACCTTAATCGAGAGTATTTCTAAGGAATCTCATTCTTTAGGATGTAATTAACTATGGGGGCTTGCCTCCATAGGAAACTTAATGAGCCCGGTTTAAAATAAAATCTACTTTACTTTTCCATATAATATAGTGAAAGAAACTCTGGTACATACGAAGACCCATAGTCCTTAGGAGTCTTTATTCAGGTGATTAGGTCCATTATAAGGAAGTGACTTCTATCTTTCGAGATAGTACACCTCCCCTCAATATTGTACCCAATCACCCTAATAAGAACATCTGTAGATCTACGTGGTGTCTCATCAAGGTGAATATTTTTGTTTTCATTTATTTCTTTTTTTTTCCAAAAAAGAGGGATAGATGAAGGTAGGAATATATTTTTCACCCACAAATTTTTCTGGCGACTCCGCTGGGGACGGTTCCTCTCTCCATCTTTGGAAATGATTGTTGTCTTCAAGTATCGATAGTGGGTTTGTATTTTATATGAATTCGAGACTATCCTTCTTTTTCATTAGCACTTAGCTTATTTCATCCTTAAGCTAAGCTAGCCAACATCTTTAGGTTTTAGGACCTCACTCCATGTAGGTCTTAAAACTTCTATTGGGTTCCCCAATAGGTAAAAATAAAAGTTTAATAAAATGAAATAGCTAAAGACTTCCTTCTTACCATTTCTATGGTAAGGTAAGGTTCATTCTAAAAATAAAGGAGAATCAATCCCTTATGAAAACATCAATTTCCAAAATGCACTTTTTCAAAATGTACGTAATAAAATGTTTACACAAATTTTTTTATAAACCAACCTCATCTAATAATCTTCATGATTATTATATATAGAATTTTTTTCAAAAACATAATCCAAAATCATTCTTTTCTAAAAGCACAAGTGAACGTCCTCATTCAATTTATTGAATGAGGATTTCACTTTCCAAAAATAAAATCAAAAATCATATTTTTCAAAAGCATAAATGAACACTTTCATTCAATATACCCAAATTTATTGAATGGAGGTTTTCATTTTAAGTCAAAAATCAATAATCATATATTCCAAAAGCCCAAATGATTACTTTCATTTAATATACCTAAATCTATTAAATGAAGGTTTTCATTTCAATCAAAATCAACTATCATATTTTCCAAAAGCACAAACAAATACTTTCATTCATTCAATATACCCAAATTTATTGAATGAAGGTCTTCATTTTCAATCAAAATCAACAATCATATTTTCAAAAAATCACAAATGAACATCCTCATTCAATTTGTTGAATGAAGATTCCAAAAACAAAAAAAAAAATCATCATTTCTAAAATAAAACAACATTTGGATTTTTCACTTAGCATACTTAAATTTGCTAAATGAAAATCCTCTTTTTCAAAATCAAAAATCAAAACAACATTTGGATCCTTCATTTAACATACTCAAATTTGATAAGTGAAGATCCACTTTTTAAAATCCAATTCACAAAATTCAAACAACATTTGGATATTTCATTTAGCATACTCGAATTTGCTAAGTGAAGATCTACTTTTCAAAAATCAAAAATTCAAACAACATTTGGATCCTTCATTTAGCATACTCAAATTTGCTAAGTGAAGATCCACTTTTCAAAATCAAAAATACAAACAACACTTGGATCTTTCACTTTTGCATACTTAAATTTGCTCAGTGAAGATCCACTTTTCAAAATCAAAACATTAAAAATCAACATACATTTGAATTTCCTTAGCATGCCTAAATTTGCTAAGAATCCTTTTTTTTTCAAAAAAAAAAAAAAAATCAAAACATGAAACACATGGATCTCCTTTATTTAGCATACCTAAATTTGCTAAGTAAAGAATCCTATTTTCAAAAATCACCAAAAAATAAAACACCTTAGGATATCTTTTATTTAGCATACCTAAATTTGCTAAATAAAGGATCCTATTTTCAAATATCATCAAATAAAAACACATTTGGATTTCCTATTTAGCATACCTGAATTTGTAAGTAGAAATCCTCTTTTTCAAAAATAAAAGAACAAAATCAATCACATTTGGATTTTCTATTTAGCATACCTAAATTTGCTAAGTTGAGCTCCTCTTTTCCAAAATCAAAGAAGAACAAAAATAAAACACCTATGGGTTTCCTATTTAGCATATCTAAATTTTCTAAGTAAAAATCCTCTTTTAAAAATCAAAAAGGATAAAATCAAAACACCATAGGATCCTTTATTTAGCACACCTAAATTTGCTAAGTAAAGATCCCCTTTTCAAAAAAAAACAAAACATTTGGATTCTTCATTTAGCATACCCAAATTTTCTAAGTGAAGATTCCATTTTCAAAATTCACATGATTGACAAGTAAGCAAAAGAAAAAGAAATTTTTTTCAAACACATTACTTAGCATGCCCAAATTTGCTAAGTGAATTTCAAAATAAAAATCCAAACAAAATCAAATTAACCCTTTACTTTAACATACTCAAATTTATTAAATGAAGGGTCATCAAACAAAAAAAAATCAAAACTTAAATATGAACCTATGGAAGCATCAAAAATAAAAAAATATTTGAACCCATTTCCAACATACAAATTTGTTGAAAATGGATTCTACTTTCAAAAATCTCCTCTTCAATCAATCTCAAAATCTCTCTTCCAAATTCATTTGAGCCCCACTTAACACGTTCAAGTTGTTGAGTGTGGGTTCAAATTCTGAAATTAAAAATTTAAAAATTAACAAAAAAACATAAATTTGATTAAAGTTTATTTTTTTCAGCATTGTAGATTTTTAGTCAGCTTCAACCAGTTTCATTTTTAGTTTTAGTTCAGTTAGCTTAGTTTTTAATGGCAGCACCAAAGTATGTGTTCACTTTTCCTCTCGGATGGATTTGGCCTTGGATTAGGCCAATCTCCCATGCTCTGACTATGCCCACCTCATCCACTTTGGCTGAGGCTATGAGGGGGCTTGGATTACATGTGAGGGGACCACCCTCACGACTGTCAGTAGGAGTGTAGTGGTCGGGCAGGAGCCGATCATTCAGGTTGAGTTACCGTCAGATGTAGAGATTCCTTCACTAAAGAGGAAGGCTGTGGTTTTTCCCACAGCAGCAATAGCAGTGCTAGCGCTAGTGCGCCCCGTTGTTCCCCTTGCTACCCTAGTTAGGGCTAGCACCCACTCCTTGGCAACTTCTAAGGGGAAAGCTCCCCGATCCTGTGGATTGTCTCCCGCCTTTGGTTAGGTCTAGTTCTACTCGCTAGACTACCAGACTCCTGCAAATAAGAACCGCATGATCAAGCAGTATCACACTTGCATAGCAAGGAAGCTAGAGGTAGCTACGTCTCAGAGTTGAGGAGTCACCTAGTGTCTCCCACTGAGAGAAGTTCACCCCTCTCTAGTTCTGATAGAGAAGATGTTAGAAGAATTTCAGTCTCACCTTCGACAGTAGTTCATTTTTAGGCTCCTATCAATGAGAGGAGGAGGTCGTATGTCAGCCTGAGGACAGTTCTTCACCGATTTAATGGAGCCAACAGATGATTGGAGTCTGGGGCTCAATTTGATCTGAGATCAGTTATACCCCACAATGTGGGTAGATAGATTAGGCAAGAGAAGGCTAGAGAGGCCCATACACCAGTTCATATTTCCAACTAGAAGAGGTACAGGTTCAATCGATAGTCAGTGGCCTCTGCACTTGTAGACTTTCTAGATCGGCGCCACCGCATGATATACAATATCATGCTCACCGGACTACCCATCATAGAGGAGCTCTGCTAGAGAGTCGATGGTGCCTCCACCACACTGCTCTACCCCTCGTCCACCATCTCCCATACATGTTTCAGCATCTACCATTCCACCAAAGTCCATGAAGGTCGCATCCGGGAAGAAGAGAGCCCCACTAGTGATTCGGCTATGACCAAGAGATCCCATTCCATCCACACCGCCTACTGTGGTGAGGCTGATCTCTCTTGCTCGACCTTCTGCCCCAGTTGTGGTGAGCAAGGAATGGCATCCACTAAGCATCATAGTCATGCCATCACCTCCATCACCTCAGCAGACTATAGAGATTGCAGAAGTAGAAGGATGAGGGGACAGTTTAGTTGTCCTATGGTGATAGATCTTCCTAGGAGTACTACTCCATCCTGATCTAGCAAGAGTCATGAGCATCTTTCTTCTAGCGAGCGTAGCCCTCCTCGGGTTAGCTCTCTAGCAGTAGTAGAAGTTAGATGCATTTCTATTCAAGATAGTGATTCTATTATGGGTTAGCCTGGATATTTTGTACATGTTTAGTTAGACCAATCCCTAGATGAATTATGGCTCAGTATCTAGTGGAGAAGAAGGAAATCTTAGGATATGACTGGTCTGATTTGGAGGATGAGAAGTTTTGATCTGAACGAAGATCATCTATTAGAGGAGTCGGTGGGGGTACACATGGTAGACACTAGGGGTTCCCTTCTTCATGAGTAGCAGACATTGGAAGGTGATGTGGCTGAGCAGGAAGACACAGCCTACTCTACCCAATGCCTCCTACAACAAATAAAGCAAAAGGATGATCAAATAGATAAGATGGGGAAGAGGCTTGAAGACTTATTAGCAACTATTTTAGCACTCTGGAACCAAGCCCCGATAGTTCATCCAACTATAATAGAAATTGTTCCACCTGAGTTGTTGCATGTCTTGGATCAAGCCAAGACTACACCGCTAGTAGAGCAGGGTAGCAGTAGTTTATATAGGAAGGTAGTGGATAGTACCTCCATACAGGAAAATGGCATTAAAACCATGGTTGAGCAGTAGGTGAGAGAAGAGTTGGCTCAAGCCCGAGGAGGATCATCAGTTCCAAAGGGTAGATCCTACCCAGAGGAATTTGATGCCATCCAATATCTTAAGGATTTCATGTCACCTTCTTTCAAAAGCTTCGATGGCAGCGGGAACCTGAGGCAGCATATTGCGCATTTCAGAGCCATCTATTGCAACACTGGTGGCAGTGATGCTTTACTCTTTTGTCTCTTCATCAGTAGCTTAGCGAGTATAGCCTTTGATTGTTATGCTGAACTTCCCAATAGTTCAGTGAAGACTTTTACTGAGTTGGAGCAACTTTTCATCAAGAGATTTGCTGGAGCTCAGCAAAGGGTGACTGTAGGCGATCTCGTTGCAACTCAACAACACCCTGGTGAGTCCCTTATTGATTACATTCTTAGATGATATAATTTGAGTATGAAATGCAAACCACATTTATCTGAACAGCATACCACTGAGATTCTGCTTAAGAATATCCATGGCCTGGTTGCCTCATGCTCAATAGTTTCACCATCAAAACTTTTAAGAAGCTAATCAACAAGACAGCTAGCTTGCAAGGAGAAGCCAAACAGTTGCCTTTTCTAGATCAACCAACAAAGCTAAAGCCACAGAAGGTGTATGAGATGAAACCAGGAGCAATGGTAGTAGTAGATAAGGGGAAACAGCTAACCAGAGAGTAGTACGGGAGACCTCGTGCTCCACAGCCATCACTTCCACCTCCTCTACCACCACCAAGATAGTCCTACTGGCTGCCATAGTAACCTCCACAGCCTGCATCGCCTCCTCCTCAGCCATATCAGCAATAGTAGTGGTACACATATCCACCGCCAGGTAACTATGGTCCACCTACTCTTTTGGATAAACTTAACAAGCCTTATTTATTTAAGAGGGAGGTAATCAAGAAGATCTTTAAGAATCTCTTAAAGAAGCCTGATTTTTAGCTACATGAACCTAGAAGGCCAGAGGAAGTGGGCAAAAGTAATGATGCTAACTTTTGCTCCTACCACCGCATGCTAGGTCATGTTTTGGTTGCTTTACATTCAAGGACTGGCTTGAGCATAGCTTCAAAACCAGTGTTACAGTTATCCCGAAGGAATATCTTATAGAACAATCATCCAGTTCTATTAGGGTAATCCTAGGGGATACTTGCAATCCTTTCAAAACCAAAGAAGGTTGGGATATCTCCTTATCCAAAACCTCTAAGAAAATTTTCTCCAAAATATTGAAACTTTCCCTATAGGTGCATGAGGTAGCTCAAACCTCCAACATCAAGAAAGCTTTGCAAGTTGTCCAGGATAATTTAGGGAAATGGGGAGCAGTAAAGCCACTATGCCAGGATAGCTAAGTAGACACCACCGATTGAGCCTCCTCCAATCCACATGCATACATCGTGAGTACCCCTACTTGCCTAGCTCTTCCTATAGTAGATATCTTGTATCGGTAGATGAGGACATCAAATCCCTCACCCCACTTACTTTACTTGACTTTTACTATATACCTCCTTATATCGTATCATAACAAAATGGAATTGTTAAAACCCAATAAATTAAGGAATAAAGCTAGTTTAAATTACATCTGTGTCACTTCTAATGGGTTGTCTATTTCTAATCTTCAAGAAAACTCTTCAAGTCCAAACAACAATTTTATCAACTCTGATCTTCCTCTTTCTGGTTCAGAGTTTGACTTTCCTTCTCTGAATAATATGGGTTCCCTTCTTGAGATAGACTTGGAATCATCTGATTTTGAGGGTCCCATAGGAAAAGCTGTAGGTGAGCCTAACGAGCAGGTAGAACCTTCAACTGACTTGCCACAAGAGATCACCAAAGTCAACCTAGTAGTGTCAAGGTTCTACCTCCTAAGGCAACACCTCAAGATAGAGAAAAATAAGTCATTTATTCAGATGATTGAGAAGCCCCTCCACAGGATGCTCCACCATTGGATATTCTTGTGGGGGATCAGCCCAAGGTGGACTAAAATGTCCTCTCTCACCTGAGAAAGTTGTCATGTAAGCTAAGCATATATGATGCCCTTGTCTTATCCAAAGAGATGAGGGAGTCATTAATCAAGGCTCTTCTTGATCCTGAAATATGCTTAGCTCAGCTGATCGCTATTGGAGAGGAGGCACATTATTCCAGAGAACCCCAGGGGATCACATTCATGGATGGATACCTTCTTCTAGGGAACATGGAGCTCAACCGCCCCTCTACATTACAATGGACATGGGCTGATTCAGACTTGCCAGAGTTCTCATTAATCCTGATGCATTGGTGAATATTATGAGTCTAAAGACTCTTGCCTACTTGAGGATCAACATCTCCACACTCCGAGGAGATTGGATGATGTTAAGAGGATTCAATGAGCAAGGTGAGAGAGTTATAGGTTTCATAGTGTTACCTTTGAAGATAGGAGAATGAAAGATTGAAACCAAGTTTTACATAATTGATTCAAATACTTCATTCACTATTTTGATCAATACGCCTTAGATGCATCAGAACAAGATGATCCCATCCTCCCTCCATCAGTGCATCAAGTTCATAAAGGATGGGATTGAATACTATGTCAAAGGAGATGAAAAGCCATTTTCAGTTAGAGAGGTTGAGATATATGAGGATGCAACCTACTATCTTCCTCAAAATACCTTTCCTCATAAACTTAGTGAAAAATCAAATGCAAAAGAAAAAGAAGAAAAAGAAAAAGAAAAGAAAGAAAAAAGAAAAATGTAAGTTCATGTGAACGAGAAATGGGCATTGAAGAAGAAGTAGAGCCGCATATCACATTCCACCCATAGTTCATTCCATCATATGGACATATTGGAAGGATGAGTCAACCTCCACCAGGCAGAGGTAGAGACAGAAGCAGAGGCAGTCCTAGAGGTGGAAGACCCCTAGGTTGGCCATCAGCTAATAAGGGTTATTTTCCAGTTCATGGAGTACCCTTACCACTCACATAGACTTGGAATCCAACAATGAGGACAAGTTTAATGTGATTAGCATACCAGGCCACCCCTCTCAGTGGGTTTCCTTGGAGGTGACACTCAAGCTAGACAGCGATGGAGACCAGGCCTCCAGACAAAGCACAAAAGTATTCGAATCAAATTTATGTGAAACTATCAGACACCAGTTGGGAACCTTAGCTCTAACCTCTCTTTCATCTCAAAAAGCTGAAGGTTTAGTAGTTAAGGAAGTCCCTCAGTCTTCTAAATAAGTCAAGCCGAAGAGATTCTTTTTGGGATCATCATCCTCAAGTCCTAAAGTTTATGTAGAACTTGAGGAGAATTCATATAAAGAATTAATGGAATTGTCTTTTGATTGGTATTTACCTTGTGTTTTTAATCTTGTAAGGAAGGGTTTGATTCCTTATACATGGTCTAAGTACATGTCAGAATACTTCAAAAAGCTATGGAACAATAGAGGCAGGGAAGCACAATCAAGATCACGACTAGGATTTGGTATAGAGGGTCCAGTCAATGATGATGATTAATGCTTAGTTGTTACCAATCATCTGAAGTCTGATAGGTTCTTCTTAAACCATTCCAACTCTTATGAGAAGATATGTTTAAAAAATTTAGATGATCTAGATGATCTCCAAATCAAAGATGCATCACCATAATTTGAAGAGGAGATCCATTCAATAATTGACAAGCTTAAAGAAATTAACCTCAGGATGGAAGAAAATCCACGCCGACATACATCAGTTCGTTAATGAATGAAGAAGAAACCAATGACTTATTTAGGCTATTGATTAAGTTTAAGGACTACTTTGCATGGAGTTATGAAGAAATGACCAAATTATCTCCTGATGTAGCAGTCCATAAATTAACAATAGATCCTTACGCCAACCCTATCAAACAAGCTCTTAAATGTATGCGATTAGAAATCGAACAACGGGTCATTTCTGAAGTCAAGAAATTGATCGATGCTGGTTTCATCAAGGAAGAAAAATACCCTACATGGTTAGCTAGTGTCATACTAGTTAATAAAAAATGGCCAAATTCGCATATGCATTGATTTTAGGGACTTAAACAAGGCATGTCCTAAGGATGAGTTTCCTCTTCCTATACTAGAATTAATGGTGGGAATTGCCTCATCTCATGTTGTATTCTCCTTCATAGATGGGTCATCTGGCTACAACTAAATCAAGATGGCCCCCGAGGATGAAAGAAACACTATTTTTTGAACCCCGGTTAGAATCTACTGTTATAGGGTCATGCCTTTCGGCCTTAAAAATGCTGGTACTACATACCAATGGGCCATGACTCAGATCTTCAATGAACTCATCCATAATCAGGTTGAGTGTTATGTTGTTGATCTTGTAGTCAAAAGCAAAGAAAAGAAAGACCACATCTTTGACTTGAGAGTAGTTTTTGAATGGTTAAGATAATATAATCTCAAAATGAACCCCTTGAAGTGTACATTCGGAGTAGCTTCCTGGAAGTTCCTTGTGTTTGTTATCCGACACAGGGGAATAGAAATAGATCCTAAAAAGATCAAAGCTATCTTAGAAATGCCACCTCCTAGAAGTCTGACACAACGTAAATCATTCCAAGGATGGTTGGTGTATCTAAGACGGTTTATCTCCAACCTATTAAGGAGATACAAATCATTCTCATAACTTGTCAAAAAGAATGCCAAGTTCAAGTGGGATGACAAGTGCCAACATGCCTTCAAAGATATCAAGCAGTATTTGGTGAAGCTGCCAGTTCTAGCAGCCCTTATCCTGGGCAAGCCCTTGATCCTCTACACAGCTATATTGGACGACTCCCTTGGCACTTTTTTGGCCCAAGCCAATGATGAAGGAAAGGAGAATGCTCTCTACTACCTTAGCCATCATTTGATCCCTACTGAAGCGAACTACCCACCTATTGAGAAACATTATCTAGGTTTAATATTTGCATGCCAAAATCTATGGCATTACATGCTTTCTCATTAGGTGAACTTGATTTCAAGAATCAATCCACTACAGTATCACATGACATGGCAAATGTCATCCGAACGGTTGGCACGTTGGTTCATGATTCTCTTACAATTTGATATTACATTTGTACCCCTCCATGCGATGAAAAGACAGGCACTAGCAAATTTCCTAATATCACACCCACTTCATGCTAATTCTCTGCTTAGTGATGATCTCCTTGATGAACAAATCATGAACTTAGGGGAGGTTGACAATCACCATTGGGAGATGTATTTTGATGGTGCAACTTCCTTTCAAAAAGGAGAAGAACCATGATCTACTCTTCCAAGAAAGGTAGAGGTAGGAATAGTTTCTTCTAACTCTAGAATGCGATATGATGAGATTCTCATACTATCTCTCTAATCCCTGCACCAACAATGAAGTCAAGTATGAAGTTTTGATTATTGATCTAGAGTTATTCATTACAGTGTGTGTCAAAAGCATCAATATCTATGGGGATTCTTAGTTGGTTATCAACCAGATTATTGGATTCTATAAGGTTCTAAAATCTAAGGCGTGTACTACCACACACCAGGTCCAAATCCCAAGGTCTGAGACCATAAGGATGCTTTGGCCAAACTCGTCGAGGAATTGGCATATTCAGAATATGAGTCCATTCCAATAAGGGTCCAAAATAGACAAGTCCTATCCCTTATTGAAGCTGAACTCATCGACAGACTTTCTCTTGAGGGTGAGGTTGCGCTTTATCTCCAATCTATTGGGGAGATGCAAGCCATTTTCAGCACTTGTCAAAAAGGATGCTAAGTTCAAGTGGGATGACAAGTGCCAGCATGCTTTTAAAGACATCAAATAATATTTGGTGAAGCCGCTAGTTCTAGCAGCCCCTATCCCAAGCAAGCCATTGATCCTTTACATTACTGCATTGAATGACTCCCTTAGCACTTTGTTGGCTCAAACTAATGATGAAGGGAAGGAGAATGCTCTCTACTACCTCCGTCATCGTATAATCCTTACTGAAGCAAACTACCCACATATTGAGAAACATTGTCTAGCTTTAATCTTTGCATCCCAAAAGCCATGACACTACATGCTTTCTCATAAGGTGAACTAGATTTTAAGAATCAATCCACTGCAGTATCTCATGACATAGCCAATGCTATCCAGACATTTGGCATGTTGATTCATGAATCTCTCACATTTTGATATCACATTAATACCCCTCCGTGCGGTGAAAGGATAAGCACTAGCAGATTTCTTAGCAACACACCCACCTCATGCTGATTCTCCGCTTAGTGACGATCTCCCTAATGAACAAATCATAAAATTATGGGACATTGACAATCACCACCGGGAGATGTATTTTGATGGTGCAGCTTCCTTTCATAAAGGGGAAGCATCACGATATACTCTTCCTGGAAAGGCAAGGGTATAAATAGTTCTCTTAACTCCATATTGCTATGTGATGAGATTCTCATACTATCTTTTCAATCCATGCACCAACATTGAAGCCAAGTGTGAGACTTTGAATGTTGATCTGGAGTTAGCCATCACAGTGTGTGTCAAAAGCATCAACATCTATGAGGATTCTTAGTTGGTCATCAACCGGACTGTTGGGTCCTACAATGTTCTCAAACACATGCTTCATCATTACCACGAGTACACCATGAAGTTGTTGGCCCAGATCCCTAAGGTCACCATCTACAAAGTTTCCCATGGAGAGAACACGATAGCAGATGCTTTGGCCAAACTTGCCAAAGAATTAGCAAGTTTGAATGATGAGTCCATTCCAATAAGGGTCCAAAATAGACAAGTCCTAGCCCTTATTGACGCTAAACTCATCGAGAGAATTTCTCTTGGAGGCGAGGTTATTATTGCCAACAAAGATGAGGAGCTGGCCTAGAGACAACCGTTAATAGATTATTTGAACACTAGCAAACTACCTCAAGAAAAGTCAGAAGCCCACAGTTGAAACAGAGAGCTCTCTTTTATGCTCTTGTGGATGGCACCTTATACCGACGGTCCTTTGATCAAATGTGATTATGTTATTTGGATAAACATGAAGCCTGTGTTATTATAACTGAGATACATTCTGGTCTATGTGGAGCGCATCAATCAGGTCCAAAGATGAAAGCAAAGATCAAGAGACTATGATACTATTGGCCTTTGATGATCACGGACTACATGAATGTGGCTAGGAGATGTCATCAGTGTCAGGTACACGGGGTGGTCCTACATCAACCACCAAACATTCTACATCTTATAATGGCCTCATGGCCATTTGAGTGTTGGGGTACTGACATTGTGGATCTAATCAATCCTCCTTCTTCTAAGGGTCATCGATTCATCTTAGCTGCTATCAGCTACTTTTCCAAGTGGGCGGAAGCTACCCCACTCAGAGAGGTCATAGCTCAGTATGTGCTCCAATTTTTCAAGAATCATATTGTATATAGGTTTGGGGCACCTCGATGAATTATATCCAGTAATGGTACTGCATTCAAGAGCACCAAGATCAACAGCTTCGCTAGATGACATGGTATAGATTGGAGATACTTCATCGTCTACTACCCCAGAGCAAATGGCTTAGCAAAAGCATTCAATAAAACTCTCATTCAGATACTGAAGAAAACATTGGATGATAATAAAAGGCAGTCACATGAGTAGTTGGTTGAAGCCTTGTGGGCCTACCACACCACATACAGGACTCTAACTAGATCTACTACATTCTCTTTAGTGTATGGGTCTGAAACCATTATATCCTTAGAAGTTTAACTCCCATCACTAAGGATAATAATGGGTAGTCAGATCACCACAGAGCAGAATGCCAAGTTATGGTTAGAAGAGCTCGAAGATTTGGAGGAGATACGCCTACAGGCGTGTCAAAATCTCAAGTTGTACAAAGCTAAAATGATTGACGCTCACAACAAGCTGGTCCGCCCAAGAACTTTCTAAATAGGAGAACTTTTGCTCGTTCTAAGGAGATCAATTGTTGTCCATTAAAAGATGGGAGGCAAGTTTGAACCCACTTGGGATGGCCCCTATGTCATAGAGAACGCCTACCAAAGAGGATCTTATCAACGTATTGATTATAAGCGGGAACACCTGATGCTTTCAATTAATGGGCTCTATTTAAAGAAATATTACCCAAAAAAATCATGCTTCAAAACAATTCTATCAATCAACAAAAATTTCATTCCAATTCATTAAAACCTTCTCTTCATTCGAAGCATAGTTTGCTTGCCTTGCGAATTCACCATGATGTGTTTTAGGTTAGGTGTAAGAGAACCCAAGAGGCATCCTATCCTTTTTCACAACATAAACACAAGTTGAATATGATTTCCCCAGTGCTACTAGAATATGTGTTAGAGAACCTAAGAGGCATCATATTCCCTTTAACATAAACACAATAACAAACACAAATCTTTTATATCAAACTAATTTAATGTGGGAGCAAGCCCCATGTGGCACTCACTTATTAGCTACTCTAGGTCGAGTTGACATGCTACCTTGCTAGTATGTTACCCCATTGGTCACTTATCTGGTGGATGTGAGTCCTCACGCTTACTTCCTGACTTGAGCATTGTAAACCAATGAGTGCCTTGTTAGTTTGGTAGGCTTCACTGCACAGCCAGTAAGCTACTTCATGTTGACTTTGTTTAAGAGGATGTGAGTCCTTGAGCTTTCTTCTTGAACTAGCCATCATGCACTACCAGGTTGAGTATATTTGGGGTTTAGGATAAGTCTTCCAGAGGCTCCTTTCCTCTTGGCTACTTTTGAGTTGATATAAGTCCCCCAATAAAATTCACTCAGTAGTTGCCCTAGGTCAGATGGCACCTGTCGAGCCGAAGATAGACTATCTAGGAAATCAGTTCCACCATAGGAAGATGTGTGTCCTCGAGCTTTCTTCCTAGGCTGATTGTCGCAAATCGATGGGCATCTTAGGTTGGTTGATGTCCGCTATGCTGACAGTGACTCACCTGGTGAGTGCACAACTCTTGGAAGATATGAGACCTTGAGCTTTCTCCTTGATTTTGACACCGAATACCTATTTGATATATGACTAGCCATGTCATCTTCTCTAGGGTTTTGGATAAAGCCTTTAGAGGCCCCTTCCCTTGCGGGCATTCTACTTAGATCACATCATTTGCAATCCCATTTATACACTACCCGGGTTACTTTTGGATTGGACAGTCCCTCTTTCCTAGTAGCCACCCCATATGGTTGGAGAATTTGTTTTGAGGATGCACAGATTCTCCCATGGATTCAGTAAATCTGAGATAGGTCTAGGCTAATATAACCTCCTTCTCATTATGATCTCTTAGAATCCAATAGGGTCCAAGATAAATTAACAAAACCAAACAAACAAATTAATTTGCTATGGATTAGGAACTTAAGACCTCAAAATGCCCCTTTTCCCAAGCAGACATCCTATCTTTAGGGTAGTGTCAACAGAACTCCCTATAGGAATTTCCTGACTACCTGAGTTGAGATAAGTCCCCGGGTCGGCACTTTCTTCGTAGTTGCCCTTAGGTCGGGTTCAATCTATTTTTCATGAATAGGTTACCCCGGCGGTCATTTCACTTTGAAAGAAATAAGTCTACTACGCATTCTTTCTAGCATGACTGTGGCAAATCGATGGGCATCTCAAGGTCGAGTTGACATGTTACCTCATTAATGTGTCACTCTAGTGGTCTTTTGTAGTGGAAGATGTGAGTCCCCAACCTTTCTACCCTATATTAGCTACTGCAAACCGAAAGGCACCCATTTGGTTGGATAGTTCTCCCCTCAGCTGGGAAGCTACTCCTTTGGATTGGAAAATCTATGTTAGATTATTGACCTCCACATATGTGTCATAAGTTGAGTCAAACCCAGAAGTCAAATTCGACGGACTTCAGAAGTGACAGTATGCAAATCGGGGCTCAAAATGCACTAGACGTCACTAAAAATATTTAAAATAATCTCTAATTGATGAATGGATTTCACCATTATGTTCAAAACATTAAAATTGGTCAAGATATAAATATTGCATAATCTAATGATCAATCGATCAAGTGATCGAGCTATCAATGTGCCGACGAGTATATCAGTGGAGGAAAGTTGTGACGATATCCAAATGACCTCTGTTCAAGAAATTGATCATGCCATTAGCTTTAAAATATTGAAAACTATCAAATAAGATTGTCCATACTCAATTCAGATGAGTCCATGCAAATGTTGAATGAGTGGAAATGATAGCATGCAAATCAAGGCTACAATACACTTGATATTGCCAAAATTAACCTAAATGACCTCCAATTGATGAACAGACTTCTCCATCACTTTCAGAACATCAAAATTAGTCAGAATATAAATATTACATAACTTGATGAGCAACTAATCAAGCATCAAATCATTAAAACCCCTGCACGCATATCGAGATTAAGAGGCACCGACGTAAACCAAATAACCTCTATTTGTAAAATCGATCATGTCATTAGCTTTGAAATTCCAAAAACTATCAAGTAAGATTGTTTGCACTCAATTCAGACATGTCTGCATGAATGTCAAGTGGTCGAAAGCGACGATGGGCATTTTGAGTTGAAATTGACTCAATTTGATCTTAAAAACCAAAGGCCTCAGATTGTGCGGTGCGTTGCATCCGAATATCAAAAAAAAGCTAAGATTATATATATATATATATATATATATATATATATATATATATATATATATATATATATATATATATATATATATATATATATATATATATATATATATATATATATATATCATAAAGTTCACATTAAAGTCAGTTAATCGATAAAAAAATAATTTAACAACCTAAATTTGATTCTAGCCCTAAATCCCCCTAACCCGGTCAACTCTATGCTTCTTCACGCATGACCTAACCCGAGCCGCCCCTATTTTTCCTCGCCTTATCTCCCTCAT
Organism: Cymbidium sinense; assembly: GCA_021442155.1. NCBI lineage: Eukaryota > Viridiplantae > Streptophyta > Magnoliopsida > Asparagales > Orchidaceae > Cymbidium > Cymbidium sinense. The sequence goes on from CM038220.1 coordinate 80,133,372, forward strand.
TCGATCCTTCCATCTTCTATTCAGTTGAACAACAAGCTGAGCCCCCCTTTGCACCCACCCGCAAGACTTTTACCAAAGCCTCTCCTCCTTCATGCGTGAAGCCTTCGCACGCAACCAAACACGCCTAATCGCTCAAATTTCCCTCCCTCCATTCGAAGGATAATCGTTCCCTTTTTCTTTCATTAACCATTTCTCCCACTTCTTCCAGTCCCTCATCCAAAATAGAAAAAGCTTCACTTCTTCCACTCCTTCATCCAAAACCAAAAAATCTTCGTACCTTCCACTTCCCTCTCCCAAAATCGAAACGAGCAAGGCATGTCTTCTTCTTCTTTCCTTTCTTTCCTTTCCTTCTTCTTCCATTTTCTTTCTCCAAACTGAAATTTACAAATTTTTTTCCTTTCCCTTTCTTCTTCTTTCCTCTTCATCTTCTTTCTTTCCCCATCAAAAATCAAAATCAAAAATATTTTCCCTCTTTCCCTCACAAAGCTAATCTAAAATTCCATTTTCCCTGCATTTCTCAATCTGAAATTTCTCTCTTTCTTCCAAATCTGAATTTCTAACTCCATTTCACCATAATCTCCTTCACCGAAACTGGACAAGACACCGCCATGAGATGAGTTCTTCTTTCAATTTTCGATATCACCCTCCTTGCATTACCCTTCCAAATTTTGCTTCACCAAAACTGGAGAAGAACATCATCATTAGGCGGGTTCTTCTCCTAGTTTTCGATGTCTCCCATTTTTGTCCCCTTTCTGACCTTTCTCTTCAATGCAACCGGAGAGGAACACCATCATTAGGCTAGTTCCCCTCTTGGTTTCTGGCATATCCAACCCTGTTTCCTTGTAGTCTATTGCAACGCGCAGAGAAATGAGTCAGAACATGTGAGATCAATGTGTGAATGTAGATACATACATGCTTGTATTTCTTTACAGGTTTGAAGGTCTCGTCGTGCTCATTATGGTGCAATGAGATGAAAAACTGACTGTGGTGATGCAAGACACCGCTCACTACTCTCATTAGGGCGTACTTAGTAAGCCAACATCAGTTAGATGTCGCTCCCCCTAGCCGAAATGCTGCCAAAATTTTGTTAGAATCTTGTGAATTAGAAAAAAATGGAAAGTAAAAGAATTGGCTTAAGAATGTCAAGCAATGAAACCTAAAGCTAAAATTCAAATTAAAAAAACTCCAAACAAAAAAGGGGAGAGAAAATAACATACAATAAACACAAAAGTAAGATAAAAAAGGGGGTGAAAAGCACTTACGAAATTTATCTAAGCAGAGTTGAAAGCCCACTAAAATTTTTAATCACACTCTTTCAAATACCCCAACTCCAACTCTACAAACAAATGGAATGGAGACAGAAGGCGACACTAAACTAAATGCTATACGAATTAAGGAACTTTCCTTCATTACAAAAATTAAGGAATTTCATTCTAATTATAATTTTTAAAATCAATAAAATCACTAGTTAGGTAAAATTATCTAAGCTACAAACACCTGCATGTGCCCCGACACTATGCTAAATGTTTAGATTCAAGTGTCTGAGGATGCTACACAGGTTGCTACCCAGTTTGGTTTTAAGACTGGGCCAGGTTAACAAAACCTAAAAATCTATTATAAAAATTTTAAATTAGTGAAACATTTAAGAAATTGATTTTGTTAGGTGACAGTAGATCTAATATTTTGTTAGCAGCTAAACAGAGTTGACACGATCTAAAGCTCTTAAACATATTCAATTTAATTAATTTTTCAAATCAAATTAACTCAAATTAAATATCAATCTAAAAAACTATTTAAATAAAATTCTATCATTAAAGGCTTAAATCAAAACTCAATCTATCCACATTTCACAATAGTTTGTAGGGGGCGACAAATTAAGAAAACTCTAGCTCACAAAAGAGCTAATGTAAAATCAAGTGTTCCTGTTCACTCTCTCAATCTCTTGTAAAGATGATGTCCTCCTCATGGCGATGAGCTCCATAGATGATGATTCACCGAGTCTTGATGTGGTTTGGGCAATTAAGTTCCATTATATTATGATCATAACTGTAGCCCGTATGCTCCCCAATGGCTCTGCTCTTTGAGTTGTGAATCATAGGGTATACTTGATAGCGCAAATAGCCCTTTGTTAGCTAAGGTGACTTAAGATTGTCTTCTTAGACAAACACCACCCCAGGTTTATAAGGATTTCCTGGATGACGTAACCAATGTGGTGCTGATAAGAATCCTTCGATTAGGTGGGTTGACTATCTCCTCTAACTAGGTAGACTTGGGACCATGACAGCTCGGGATAACGGAACCATGGGATCTAGATCGGGTATGTCATCATTCCCCCCAACCATCAAGCTGAAAGGATGAATTTTATAATCTAAATTTTGAAATCCCATATGATGCTACTATACACTACACATTAAGTGACCTAACAATTAGCCTTAATTGAAAGTTCCCTCTCAATTATTGGGAGGGGTAACTAACTATAGGGGCTTGCGCCTATAAGAAACCTAAAATCAGATCTAAATTCCTCACCAAATAAGGATGAAATCTACATCGACATTCTTCAATCATACTCTCTTCAATTCCAAAATTATTGAGAGGTCGATGGCTAATTTTTAGAGCCCATAGATTTTTGGAGACTCTATTGGGGACAAGATTCTCTTTCCATCTTTGGCTAGTCATAGACATGCTATAGTAGCAATAAAATATTTGAAAATTTAAAACATAAAAATGGTGATTTAAATGTGTAATAAATTCAAATTGCCAATGTATAAGGCTCTATATCAAATGAATTATTCTGTAGAGTATATTTTTATTACACTATTATTTTGTTATGTAGCACCTCTTCATCTTGAAAGTATGAGGTGAAATAATAATTGTTAATTACTAATCCCCATCTTTCACTTTTGTAGAATGGATCTAAAGAGCACTCCTTTCTAGGGTTGTGCATAATTCGGTTTAAACTGAAAATCCAATTAAAACCAAACTGAAATTTTTAATTTGGATCAGTTTTATAATTTTATTTTGGATTTCAGATTTAATTTGAGCTAAATTCAGTTTTTGGATTATGGACTGAATCTAAAATTTTGTAATCTAGAAACCCGATTGGACCGAAATTTTGCGGAATGCAGTGGACCAAAATTTTGTATAACTATGGTTGCGTGAACCGTGCATGACTGCGATCCATGGACATGGACCGTGCTCGTACACGTCGTGTACATAAAGTAAAGAGCTTAAAACCTAAAGGTAACCCCAGACTGTATTGGTTCTCTTTGACTTAAGCTCTTCATTTTTCAATTTCCACTTTTCAACATTTTCATTCTGTTCATCTATTCTCGGCTTCTTGCCTCTGATCTCATGTGGCTTTGCCTCTTTGGCACTTTTCCTCTTTGCATCTCTCAAGTCCGACTTGGGATTTGACCAATCCATAGTCCCTATAGTCAGCAATCTCTTTGTTCTCTTTCGGCTCTCAGACTCCGGTAACGATTTTGTTAGCTATGCACTAGGTTGATCTTTTTCACCTTCTTCTATTCTATTTTTCTGGGGATTCAATGGGTTGTGGTTGGGATCCTATAACTTCTGATAATGAAATTGATGAACTCAGACATTTTATAAAAATTATTGGAGGGGTTGAACTATTGAAGACGAATCCTTGAGGCTTAAACTGCAAATTTACTTACGAGTTCAGCGTATCTGATTTTTTTCTATCTCTGCCTTGTTGCTTGAATTGCAAATTGCCAAATTTACTTACAAGTTACAAGCTAAGCTTATTTTTTTCTATCTCTGCCTTTTGATTTTTGCTTATGAATCTGAAATTTGCTTATGGTTTACTGCAATTTCCACCATTAAGGCATGAACAGTGCTATAACATCTGATTTTTTTCTTTGAATTCTATCTCTAGAGACTTGATTTTGAGTAATTATAGATTAATCTCTCTAATATTCATGTTACATAGCATTAATCAGTGATTTATTCACCACCACTTCACTCTGAAGCTGGATTTGGACAAAAAGTTGGATTTTTTAGCACTATTATTTCTTCCTTTATGTTATGTGCATAAAAGCACTTTAGCAGTTTAATTGAACAACAGTAATATAGAGATTTTTGATCATTTGATGTAGTTGTGGAGAGGATTTATTAATTCTTGTTAATTCAGACTTAGTAAATCTTGAAAATATTAATATCTCACATTTCTTTAGTATGTGAAATGTTGAACCTCATTATTTATTTTAACCTTTTAGGATTTAAGGTTTGTGAGAGTGAGAAATCTTTAAATTCATTAAGTTCACACTATAAAGGCTGGGATTTCCTAAATGATATATAGTGCCCAAAGTGGTAATTGGTAAACTGATAGTTGGAATTTGGTGATTGGTATCTTTGAAAATTGAAATGCTTGATGCATTTGGCTTTACTAGTGATGCAATCATGCAAGTTTATTTTTTATCATCTATGTATATGATTAGCTAAAAAAAGTAGATTATATGCCTATATTCATGTTAGCATTGATTTTCATAGAAGTTTGAACAAAAATAATTCGATATTATTTTTTTTAGTTTCATTTAGCTTATTTTTTCTTGATCTCATTATACTTTGATTAGATATCTCATTATGGAGAGAGTTCTAACATGATTGGTTCTTTCCAAAGTCAAATACCTATCAACCAAGATAATACCCATTGTGTTTCAAGTGCTTCAAGCAGTAAGTCATCTTTTGAAAAGAAAACAAGAAAGACATTTCAACCAAGATCTGGTGTCTGGGATCATTTTACTAAATTTAATAGTTCTGATAGAGAAAAGATGAGTAAATGTAACTACTGTGGGAAGACTTATCATACTGATACAAAGCTTAATGATACTACAACTTTATGGACACATCTTTCTGTATATCAGAAGAATCCTCATAATATGAAAAAAAAGTCAAACTTTACTAATATTGCATCCTAGTTGCAAAGGTGAACAAAATACTAGAGGTCTCAAAGCTTGGAGGTTTGATCAAGAAGCTATTAGAAAAGCTTTAGCAGCCATGGTAATTATGAATGAATTATCATTTAAACATATTGAACGATATGGGTTCAAATATTTTATGGCTCAAGTTGCCTAATATTTAAAATACCTTCTTGTTGGACACTCACTCGTGACTACTTTCAATTTTACTTAGATGAGAAGAATGCTTTGAAAAAAATATTACGAGATTCAACCACAAGGGTTTCCTTGACAACACATGGACATCAATTCGTGAGAATTAATTACGCGTCTAACTATATTGATGAAGATTGGAAGTTGAATAAGAGAGTTATTAATTTTTATCCCATATATAGTCATAAAGGGGAGATTATTGGGTAGGAGGTAGAGAGATGTTTGATTGATTGGGGTATTAATATAGTATTTATAATCACAGTTGAAAATGCTAGCTCCAATAATAATATTATCAATCATTTGCAGAAGAAATTTTTTAAATGAGAGGGAAGTGTTCTTGATTGTAAGTTCTTATATATGAGATGTGTTGCAAATATTATAAATCTTATTATTCAAGATAGAATTAAGGAGGTTGGTAAATCTATATAATGTGTAAGAGCAGTAGTGAGGTACATTAGACGGTCACCATCAAGACTTAAAAAATTCAAAGAATGCATTAAAATCAAAAAAATACAAAGCAAAATCTTGTTGTGTTTGGATGTACCTACAAGGTGGAATTCTACATATCTGATATTAAATTCAGCGCTTCAATTTCAAAAAAACTTTTAAGAGATATGAAGAGGTTGATCCTCAATTTAGAGTAGAGTTGGAGAAGGAAGTGGATGTAAATCATGGTGGAGTTCCATGTGATGATGATTGGGAGAATGCAAGAAGACTTATTACTTTCTTAGAAAGATTTTATGAACTGACTCTACACATTTTTGATTCCTTATATGTCACTTCAAATACATTCTTTCATGAGATTACAGAGGTCCAATGTGTGCTTCAAAGTTGGGAATACCATAATGATCTTGAAGTTAGTAGCATGGCTAAGAAAATAAAATTAAATTTTGATAAGTATTAGGGATGTGTTGATAAAATGAACATGAATATTTATCTTGTAGTTGTACTTGATCCCAGGTTCAAACTAAGATATATTGAATTTACTATACTGGATATGTATCCTAGCTTGGAGGGGGCTAATTTGGCATGAGCAATAAGGTCTAGCTGCTATGATACGTTCTATGATTATAAGATGAAGTTGGTTGATAGAAATAGAGATGAAATTGCTTCTGAGCTAAAATAAAATATTGTTGAATGCCATCATGATCTAAGGAAAGGGGGGAGAAAGTACATGATGGTTGAGAAGTTCAAGAGACATAACTATGGGAGAGATGATCTTGAGAGTAAAATAGACTTAGATAAATACTTGGCTGAAGACTCTGAAGTTATGCAAGATGACTTTAACATTTTAACATGGTGGAAGGTTAATGCTCTGAGATTTCCCATCTTATCTCAAATGGCTAGAGATATTTTGGCTATTCCCATATCAACTGTAGCTTCTGAGTCTACTTTTAGTACTGGTGGTCATGTTTTAGATGCTTTTAGGAGCTCCTTATCTCCAAAAATAGTACAAACTCTTATTTGTGCCCAAGATTGGACGAGAGAAAAGTGGATAAGTAAGCCAGTCAATGTTGAAGAGAACATTCATGATATTAATAAATTTGATGAAGGTATTGTAATATCTTTTAGAATTTTTTGATTAATTACAACACTTTTTTTCAGCCATACATTACTACCATACTATATTATGCATTAATACTTTTTTAGATCTATCGAAGGTTACATATGATCCAACCTTTTGGTAAAGTATTGGAATGATACAATCATACAGATATACTCATATACATTAATACATGTTATATTAGAATGATACATTTTGGTAGATTCTTTTATGATTTATATTTTTTGTTGCTTGGCAATTGACATATGGTGAAACCCTATCCGGAAGAATGCTTATTTTTTATGCGATTTCTTCTTGTATCAGAGTAGTATGCTACTTCTCCCTTTACTTTGTATGCATTATAAAAATGTATTTATTTTAATGATCTTATTAATGCTAGTTAGTTCTAAGTGCTCAATTAATATTCAAAAAATATCTATTTAAAAGAACAAAGTTAAAGCACTGTGTGCATAATTAAGGTGTCAAAAAATGATTTCAGTATGTGTAGTTTAAAGATGTTATGGAGAAAATGTTCATTTTTATGGAGAAGCAATTGCATGAGCCTTAAAGTTTCTTATCTGTATTGGTTTTTTTTCTTTTTATGCTAAAATTATGTTGTGAAATTTTTAATTGTCTACTAAGCCTGCCTACATTAAAATATTTTCTCAATTTACTTTACCTAAGCAAGTTTAGTTTTTCATTTAGATGTTCATTGCTTCATCAAGTAGTTGTTCACTTGTTCATCTCACTATTTCTTTTACCTGGACAAATAATTCATAAACTACAATGCTCTTCCCTACTACTACTTGGTGGTTTATCAATTGCAATTGCAAGTACTTGGCTGTTCCCTCTATTTTAACCTTTTTGGGATGGTGGCTGCTCTTGGGTGGCTTCTGAGTTCTATGGCGGTGCTTTTGGCAATGATGGATTTGATGTTATATTTCATTTACTACAGCTGGTAGCATTATATGTGATTGTAACCCTCCAATCTAGAGTTTGGATGCTCATTCTATTTCTTAGTAAATTTTAGTCTGAGCTTTTCTTTCTTTCAATTTTACTTTCATTTTAGTCTCTCTTTGTCTCTGTTTTTAATTAGTTAGTTTTAAGGGTTTTGGTAGTGGGTTTTATTATTGCAGGTCTTGGACTCTTAGATTTGGAGCATTGCAAGTCACAATATTTATTTTTTCCTCAAGCTTGATTCAAACATTCAATGTTGTTGCTTCAGCATTCAGAGTTCAGATTTTTTTTATTGTACATTTGAACTTGTACAAAATTCAAATATTCAATAACTGAAGAACTGTATGTATAATGTCTGTATATTTTTTTGAATAAGAATTGTCAATAATTGCTATATTATCTATTAATGCAATAGATTACTCGTTTAAATTATTATTTTTAGTAGCTTAATTTATAGGAATTTAAAATTATTATAATCATAGCATTATTACAAGTTTATAATATTTTTTTAGAAAATCTCTCATCTGAAATTGACTTTGTAAGCTCACATAATGTATCAAGCATTTTTGTATATATGTTTAAATTTGTCAGATATTTATTACAATCATGCAAGCTTGTTTGGTGGAATTATTTGCAAATAAAATCTAAGTGAGTCACATTACATATTTTCAGTTTTTTTAAAATCAAACTTAAAATCCAAACTTTTTTCGAATTGGATTGGTTCATATTATATTAAATCTTATACGGATCAAATTTTCAGATTCTAAATTTCAAACTGAACGAATTAGTAAATTAGAAAACTGATCCGTCCAATCCAATCAAATGCACACTCCTACTCCTTTCACCATTTATCTAGGCATGGTGCAAACATCTGTCTTGCCAATGTTGTCATTAACACAAGAGATGTTGGAGCTTCAATTTAATTTGAAAGCTTGAGTTTCTCGGCTATCGTAGCTGGTACATTCATCCGAGGCCATGCTAGAAGGCCTCGAGTTATTGAAGCTCCTTCTAGCCATGTTCGTCAATTAGTTCAACAACCAACCACTGTCAAGGAGTTCTCCACATAGAGAACTTCAGTGTTCAAAAGGCTGGGTCAATCTGAAGCCCCCGTGATAAAAAGAACCGTCAATAGGAAAACTGTGTCTTTAATGCCACGTGGTACAATTGCTTTGCCGATTGAACCTTTTGTACCTAGAAAGCATGATCATGAAGCTTCCTCATCAGGAAGCAAATTAACTAGAAGACAGAGAAGAAGGAGATATGCTGAGCTGAGGGCTCAGCAGAACCCCTTTGAATGACCTAGTGAACAAGCGATATTGTCACCATAAGTGAGTATTCTTACCCACAACAACTTTGACAACCTAAAGTGGGCAAAGAGGAATAGCTCTACTGGTGAAGTAAAGCAGTCCTTCTAGAACCAACAACGTCAAGCTCCACCGCCATAAAGCAGACAGCCTGAAACACTGTCTATTCTCAAAGTGGCCAAGGATAAAGGCTTAATGAAAAGAAAATTTTTGAGGCTTATGGTGAGTGAAAATACTGAAGCTCCACTAAGGAGGTTGCCATTTGTTCTGGTAACCAGTCATCGAGTCCAGTATGCTTCACATGGTGAGGATCGAGTGCACTCGTGTCCAAAAAATCCCGCCAAAAGTCTATGAAAGGATAAGTAAATATGGAGGCCAAGGCCCCGTAATGAAGTCCTGAAGAATGGAATAGGTGGTATATTTGATACTTATACTCATAAATCTGCCTCTAAAATAACTCATCAGAAGTGGATGCCCAAAAGAAGGGATATCACTGATAAAAGATATGACAGTCGACACCCTAGAGAATCCTCTAAGGGATCCCATCACCGATCGGATTCACCCCCATAAGAGAAGGTTGACTTTGATTGCAGTCCTTTAATAGAAGTAGTGTTTGTTCCACACATTGAACTAGAGAACCATTGGAAACTTCAATCAAAAATTCATGTGCAAGAAGAAAATAATGAAGAGGACATTATGGAAGTGGAAGTTGTCTATATGGTCAGAAATATAGTTAAACTCTCCATTCAGCACCATCAGCAACAACATGAATCTAGGGAACCTGAACCTGAATTCGACATTTATGAAGAACAATCTTCATGAAAGCAAGTAGAAGATGGATTTTCAATCTGTACCAAAGAAGAAGAAGATCAGAATCAGAAAGGGATCATGGGTGTCAAAGTTGTCTATATGGTTGAACCAGGAAATGATTAGCTTTTATACTCAGCGTCATCGTTCAGCCACAGTAATAGCTATCTCTGCAAATACACAAGGAGAAGGACAGTCAAGTTCTTCCCCTAAAAATAAGTAGGGAGCATAACAACAATAAGAAGTAGAGGAAGAAAAAGAGTGTGTACTTGTTGACATCGTGGCGCTAGCTAGTGAGCACGGAGAAATGCAGCATCAAATGGAGGTCATAGACAAGGAGATTGCACAGCTAGGTACCAAAATGAATGATATGATGGTATAAATGAATATCATGATGGAGATATTACAAAAGAATATCACATCAACTATAACACCTATTTCATCTACTAATGTAGCTAATAATGCAACTATACCACCGCTTTAGTACCTCAAGCTACATTACTACACTTAGCAAGGAATGAAGTTAACCAAACACCTCTCAATCGATAATCAAAATTTGGCTAGCACACACAGCGATATAGCAGAAACAATAATCAATGAAAAGATAAAGGCAATTATAGCTTCAGAGCAGGCTGAAAAGCTAGTGAGTAAGGATCGCCCTTACCCAGCTAAATATGATCCAAGTGTCGTACCTAAAAGGTTACTCAGTGTCAAAATTTAATACTTTTAGTGGGCTTAGTAATCCAAAGCAACATCTAGCCCAATTTAAGGCTACTTGTGGTAACACAGGAGGGAACGATGCACTGCTTTTCCATCAGTTTGTTAGTAGCTTGATTTCAGCTACTTTCGAGTGGCATGCAGAATTGCCAAATGATTTGGTTACAACCTCTGCTGAATTAGAGGCTATATTCGTGAAGAAGTTTGCCAGTGCAATCGAAAAAATCATAATTGCTGACCTTGCCTTACTAAAAAGAAGAAAAGATGAGTTAGTGATAAAATTCATAAGTCGTTAGTGTAACTTAAGTATGAAATCTGAGCAACAAATGGAAGAGGAACATGCAATCCAAATTGCTAATGGGCAATATGGATGATAAAATGGTATTATTTCTATGTATGGCATCAATTATAATATTCTATGACTTGCTCGATAGGGTGACTAAATTCAAAAAGATAAATTGCCTTAAGTTTGAAATTTATGCAAATAAAGCAAAGAGAAACAAACCTTCAGACTTAAGAAGAAATGAAATTCATGCTACTTCCTACAGCTCAAATTACAAAAAGCAGGTAATATATAATGTGGATAATGAAAAATAGCTGATGTATAATGATGATAAGGGTAAGAAGCCTGTCTATTCTAATCCACAACTAAAATTGGTATTAGGAGGCAATGACAAACCTCAGACTTTTTCAAGTTATGGGGAGCATCCAAAACAAGCAACAAGAGATGATGAGTGAATGCGGCCATGTCTTAAGGAAAACATGAACAAAGAATATTCATTTAGAAGGGACAGTGTGGCTAAATTATTTTGGAAAGCAATCAAAACTGGTATATAATTACCCAAAATTAAAAGGCCAGAAGAAGCTGATCAAGAAGATAATCCAAATTATTGTCCCTATCATTGGGTGATCAATCATCCTATCGAAGAATGTTATGTCCTCAAAGATTGGCTAGAAAGAAAGTATCAATGAGGTGAATTTACAATATCCGACAGTGTTCTAGTCAACCTTAAAAGTGAATCTACAAGGATGATTACGTCCTCTTTCGTATCATCCATCAAAGATAAAAAGAAGGAGAAATCAATTTAGACTGAAGAATGGGAAATGATAGTCTCCAAAAAGATCGTGAAAATGCTGAAGCAGCTAAAAAAGGTCCCTAGTGTTAAGTAAAAGATCACCACTTGAACCTATATTGGACTTAAAAGAGATGCCTAAACCAAGTATTTGGGCTTCTCAATGACATCCCGATAAGGCTACTTGATCACAACATGAAGAGCAATCTACTAAACGCAAGCCTCAAAAATCAAAGAAGTTGGTTAAGAAAAAGAAAATCAATAAGAAAACTACAACTCAAAAGATCATTAATAATTTAGAAGAGTATCACCAGCCGACAAGACACCATTTAGGCTTGCAAACTTTATTCCTAAACTTCACATTGCTGAATTAGATGAAAATGATAGTGGTGAATCTTCTCCAGTAGAGACATGTCATATCATCTATGTGATATCACATATTTTTCAGCATCAATTAATCTAAAATGATAAGGGAAGTCAGACAGACTCAACCAACCCATCAAAATTCTTATAAGCAAAGCAAGAAGAGTCTGAGGAGTTAACATTTGAATTTTGTTTAATGACTCAATAAGATGATAACAGTCCAAATGAAGATCTATGTTTTCTTAATGGAGAAGAGTCAGACTCATCGATATCATCACGTATGAAATGTATGAAGTTGAAAAATGAGTCTAACCCTTTTGGCCAAACCTCCAGAATAAGAAGGGAATTTGAAGAAACTACGTCTTCAGAAGAATCTGAGCAAGATAAGGTGATTCAAGTTCAGTTGAGAAGTGGTAAAGTCTTACACCTTCATTAAAGAGGGGAAATTAGAATAAAGATAAAGGAAAACAAATTGAAGTCAATGAAGATATCATTTCTAAAAATCTTAAACTAAAGCTTAAATCAAACAAAAAGACATATTATAATATTATATTTCATCTGAGAAAGATTCCTGCACAATTGAGTATATATGAGGCTCTCTTGATGTAAAAAGATCTTTGAGAAACTTTGATATAAGCTCTCAAAGATTTGTAAAGTTATGAAGCCTACTTTGTTGAAAAATGCTAGACTGGAGCATTGCAAACTCAAGATCTCCTAGTAATCATATTTTCTAAAGAATATCTTATGTTGAGAACAGCAGATCACAACCGTCCTCTATATATTTTTACAGAGAGTGATAACATCTTGATCAGCCAAATATTGATTGATCCAGGTTCTTCTATCAATCTTATGAGTCTAAAGGTATTAAGAGGATTATCACTTGATATCCAACATCTTGGGAGAGAAAAGTTGATGGTTCATAGTTTCAATGAAAAAGGGTAGAAAACCCTGGGTTCTTTAATTCTCCCGCTCAAGTTTTAGGATTTATATACAGAGTCCAAGTTCTATATAATCGATGCTGATATGTCATTTAGAGCTCTTTTGGGTCGACCATGGTTGCATGAGTATGGCATGGTCCTATCAACTGTGCATCAATGCATGAAGTATCTGAAAGATGGAGAAGAATTTAGAATTCTCGGTAACATACAACCATTCTTCATCAATAAAGCAAAGATTTATGAAGATGCAAAGTACTTCATCCTCAAAGAGCTTGAGCTAACAGAGCCTCTTGAAGTGGTAGCATCCACTTCAGGAACTAAAAAGCAATTTTATAAAGTGAAAGAGCAGAAGCAAAGAGGAAGAAAGAAGACAATGTTGACTCTCCCTAAAGCACTTGATTCTGCACTTAAATCAAGAAAATTAGTTTCTCATTTGAGAAGTGACACAGAAGAAGGAGAAGATATTCCTGCCAAACCTAAGGGAACTTATAAGCTTTCAAGAAAGACATAGTATGAAATAAGTTATTCTGATTCAGACTATGATTTTTAATATACTTATGGAAATAGAGTTCAGATGGTTGCATCAAGGAGGATAGCTCACTTATCAAAGTCAAATGACTCACTCAAAATTATACCCATCCCTTAGCAGTGCTTCAAAGAAATCACTCCACTGGAGGTTCATAATATTGAAGAATTGATAACATTCTATATGTCATCGTTGAGCGAGAGTGGTGGAGCAGGAACTCTATTTTACTAATCTGAAGAGGCTCAGCCTCACAATTTTGATTAGCCTACTCAACATGAAAATTATGATGAGATAGTGCCAATAAGAATACCAATATATTATCCACAAAAATTGCAAAGAATGATGCATAAGCTTGCAATTCATATTGGAACTACTAAACATAGAAGTCAAATCTTTAACAGATGTGGGGCTAAAGAGGTTCTCAAGCATCATGAAGAAGTGATATGTTTATCATTAAAGGTCTTGGGTTCATCCACAAATCTCATCAAAATAAAGCTTGTTATAATATAATAGAAGCTGAGGTCAAAACTAATAGTGACATAGAAGAGGATCTCCATGAAATTCTTCTTGCAAATGATGAAGAAGTAGAAGCTAAGCCAGTGCCTGAAGAACTTGAAGATGGTGGACAAATAGCTACCATGGATGAACTTAAAGAAATCAACCTAGGAGTTGAAGATGATCCCGATCCAACTTTTGTTAGTGCCCTTTTTTCGGATGAGAAAGTTGAAGAGTTAAAAGTGCTACTTTCTAAATTCAGGGATTGCTTTCCCTAGACATATTCTGAAATGCCAGGCTTATCCCTTGATATAGCAGTTCATAAACTAGCTATTAAACCAAATGTAATACCTCTTAAGCAAGCTCTTAGGTGAATGAGATTAGAGATTGAAGAATAGGTAATTATAGAAACTAAAAAATTGATCGAAGCAGGCTTCATCCGAGAGGATAAGTATGTAGATTGGATAACCAACATTATCCCAATTATGAAGAAGAACGATCAAATCCATCTCTGCATTGACTTCCGGGACCTAAATAAGGTATGCCCAAAAGATGACTTTTCGCTTCTAATATCAGAACTACTAGTGGAAAATTCTTCCAACTATGACATGTTCTCATTCTTGGACGGATTGTCGGGATACAACCAAATCAAAATGGCACCTGAAGATGAAAAAAATACATCATTCAGAACACTTATTGCCATCTATTGCAACATGGTCATGCCCTTTGGCTTGAAAAATGCTAGAGCTACATACCAAAGAGCCATGATGCATATTTTTGATGAGTTGATTCATCAAAAGATGGAATGTTATGTTGACAATTTGGTGGTGAAAAGCTTAAATCATGAAAATCACTTTGAAGACTTGAGAATTGTATTGGAGAGAATCAAAAAATATGATCTCAAGATGAATCCTCTAAAATGTGCATTTGGGGTATCCGCTGAAAAATTCCTTGGGTATGTTGTATGTCATAGAGGAATTGAAATTGATTCTGCTAAAATTAAGGCAATTATGGAGATTCCTCCACTGAAGAGTTTACATCATCTCTATTCTTTACAAGGACAGCTTGTATTCATCAATCGATATATATCAAATTTATCAGGATGTTGTCAACCATTTGCAAGGTTAATGAAGAGGGATGCTCCATTCAAGTGGGATAAGGAGTGTCAAGAAGCCTTTAGTAGTATTAAAAGCTACCTATTAAATCCACCAATCCTTATAGTGCCTACTCCCAGGAAGCCCCTCATTCTATACACATTTGAGAGTCCCTTGAGCATTATTGGCACAACACAATGAAAAGAAAGAGAATGCTCTTTATTATATCAAGATTAATAGAGAAATGAGATACTCATAGAAAGCCTGTTTGGCGTTGATCTTTGTAGTCCAAAAGCTTCATCATTATATGTTATCTCATAAGATTACCCCCATCTTAAGGATCGATCCGCTGAAGTACTTGATGATAAGACCAACGTTGACAGGTCCCTTAGCAAAATGGGTAGTATTACTTTTATAATTTGATATCACATACATTCTGCAAAAAGCAGTGAAGGGACAAGTCTTAACAGATTTTCTAGCTGCACACCCTATCCTAGCGGACTCTTCCCTTAATAATGATTTGCTCGATGAGCAAATTTTGCTCATTCATGAAAGAGAAAATCATAAATTTTGAAAATGTACTTTGACGGAGCCTTATCAATAAAATAAGTCTAATCTCTAAATTTTCTAAGGGCAAGAGCAGGAATTGACATCTTCTTCATAACACCAGAAGAAGGGATAATGAGACGATCATATGAGTTGATCGAGCTAAGAACTAATAATGAAGCCGAGTATGAAGCATTAATTGCAAGTCTTGAAAAAGCTATCCTCATAGGCATTCAAAACTTGCATGTTTTCGATGATTTTGAGCTTATTATAAACCAAGTACTTGGCATCAATAAAAGCAGCAAGCTTGAGTTAGCTTTCTATCACAAGCGATTTCTTGAGCTTATGAATATCACATTAACTTAAGTCTCTCAATTCGATAATAACAAAGCTGATTATTTAGCAAAATTAGCTAAGAAAATGACAAGTATGAATGGTGATTATGTCATGATCTGCATATTTACTCGATGAGTTCTAGAGCTAGCAAAGTATCAATCCCCATAGGTAGAGGGAATACTAAATTCAACATAGAAGGATGTGACCCAAGTTGCTCCTCATTCTCACCAAAATTAACAAGAAGTTGTACCGAGAAGAGCTAAGCCTAACATTGCTTCAGAAAAGTAACATGAAGCCTTTATTGTAGAAGAGCCACAAGATTGGAGGCAACCCTTCATCGACTACTTTAAAGAAGGCAAATTACCAAACAATAAATCACTGACAACTCAAATCGAAAAGAGAATATTGAGCTATGCTTTCGTCAACAACACTTTATATCGTAGATCCATTGAATAAATGTGGCTATGATATCTAAATACATACGAAGGCACCAAAGTGATGGTTGAAGTTCATGAAGAACTTTGTAGTGCACATCAGTCAGGTCCCTAAGATGGCAGTAAAGATCAAAAGGATGGGCTATTATTGGCCATCTATGGTGAGAGATTGTATCAATCATGCCAAGATGTGCCATGAATGTTAGGTACATGGGAATATAATCCATCAACCTCTAAATACACTACACCCAACAATGGCATCCTGACCATTTGAATGTTAGGGTACATATGTAATTGGACCGATTGATCCACAGTCATTAGCTGGACACCACTTCATCCTGGCAGTGACTGACTATTTCTCTAAGTGGGCTGAAGCAACCCCATTTAAAGAAGTTACAGCTAACCGAGTTATCAATTTCTTCACTCATAATGTGGTTTATAGATTTGGAGTGTCATGCTGAATAATTTTTGATAATGGCACGGCTTTAAAAAGTATAAAGATTTATATATTCATGATCGACACAAAATTAATTGGCGATACTCTTCGATATATAATCCAAGAGTAAATAGTTTAGCAGAGGCTTTCAATAAGACATCGGTCAAACTGCTCAAGAATATTCTTGCTAAAAATAAAATAAAATGGAATACCAAGCTAATAGAGGCACTATGGGCATATCGAACCACCTATAAGGCACCGATTAAAGCCACTCCTTATTCATTGGTATTTGGAACTAAAGTAGTTCTTCCGCTTGAAGTTGAGTTACCTTCACTTCGAGTAGCCATCCAATATAATCTAACTGAAGATCAAAATGCTCATCTTAGAATGGAGGAACTCGACGCGCTTGATGAAGTTAGATTGCAAGCTCATCAAAATTTAAAAATTTATCGAGCAAAGATGTTAAGAGATTTTTACCAAATGGTGTGGCCTCAAATTTTCCAAAAAGGAGAATTGGTCCTAGTTTTAAGAAGACCAATTATCCTCAATCAAAAATTTGGTTGCAAATTTGACCCTAACTGGGAAGGCCCTTTGGTCATTGAAAAGGTGTATCAAGGAGGGGCATACCAACTCATTGACCTAAAGGGTGAAAGAACAATACCACCAATCAATGGTCGTTATGTAAAAAGTATTATACATGATGACTACATTCTTGAAGTACAAAGAAATCCCACTGCAAGATAGGAGACAATTTTTTAGTATATCTATTTAGGTCGACATCGAGCTTCATGCCGAGATCCTTAAATAAATATACTCACTCTATATGAAAAAAATACTCTTCTGTGAAAATTCCCCTATTACATAGGGGAATTTTAGATTTATATATATATATATATATATATATATATATATATATATATGAAAGCAATGTTACATGTTAAGACCCTCTTAAGAGCATATCAACTCAAATATTGACGTATTTACGTATTTTCACATTGGAGGTTCTTCTAAATGTTCTTTAGAATTCCCCCACAAAATAGGGGGCATTTTTTAGTTCATGTTAAGTTTATTTGAGTTGATGTCATGTTGTAAGACGAGATCCTTGAATATATTTTGATTCAGGTTGACAATAGACCCCTAAATATATCCATATAATATTATTGTAAGTTCTTACAGAATAAAAGAATCTATTCTACGCATGAAAAAAAATGTTAAAATTTATCTCCCAGATTTGTCAAATTTGGGAGATCAAGTCAGAAGAACTCTCAATTTTGTGAGCTTCAATCAACTGAGTTAGAAAAATATCAACCTCTATATCCTAAAGTCTAAGACACAGACAGTTTCTAAAGGTCAAACTCAACAAGACCACAAATGGCCAAGTTGCTGACGCTCTGCACACTCAACAAGACACAAGAAAAGGTCACAGCGAAAGAGCCCTCGTTCATTAGTCTAAGGACAAAACCACCAACCCATCATAGCTTAAGTCAAATACTTGAGTAGATTCTAAAGGTCAGACTCAACAAGCCTATAAATGGTCAAGTTGTTGACGCTTTTCTCACTCAACAAGCCGTGAAAAGACTTCACAGTGAAAGAGCCTTTGCTCGTAAGTCCAATGATGATAGTTGTTCAATCTCAAATCAGATCCAGCTTAGTGATTACAAGTAACCAGGATCCAAGAGATCTTTCTACTTGATTAATAGATCAAGATAATCTAAAGAAACTCGCAATTCAGGACTACCTCAAATCATTCTATATATTATTTGCAGGGTGATATCTTAATCTATTCTCAAATTATCTGATCAAGCTCAAAGCATAGATCAAAGCCAATCTCCTCATCAAGTCTGTCAAAGCATAAAGCATAGGACTGAGAAAATAATTCCATAGTTCATACAAAGCCGATGGTCAAACTAAAGGAACTTCATGGTTATTCAGTCTATTAAATCACACCTCGCTGGACTGATAACTCAACATAGACCCTATATAAGTCAGAGTGTTGGGCCATCTGTATGCACCCTTCAATGAATCCATCAAAACAGTAAGCACAGGATTCATGGTGTACATGCACTTCTTGGCAAGTCAATATGGACAAATCAGGTCATTCTTTCATCAAGTCTGTCAAGCTTAAAGCTAGGACATAAGGAATTTCGAATTCGACCAAGCATGGATAAACTAATTCCCTAACAGAACTCTTCATCAAAATAAATAAATCAATTCCTCCATCAAACCCAACCAAACACGAAGCTAGGGTTGGAGGAGGCTCAAATCTACAAGAACATAAAAGAAAGAGATCTTCAGCAAAGTTATTAAAGTAGAGAGTATATGGTGTAAGAACTCTTATCTATCCGACAAGTTGATTCTGACATATCGGTTAAGCCAATCATTTAGTATGTCCTAAATAAGGCATCATACTAATGACAAACCCTATCAAAGATCCGTAAGCTATTGCGATCGAAGCTAAAATGATCCAGGTTCTATAGTCGGCCCAAAAGGTCAACCAATTTTCAACAAATGCAACTCACTTCATGCATGAATCACATTTGCTGGGGGACATTTGTTAACCTCCACATATGTGTCAAAACTTGAGTCAAACCCACAAGTCAAATTCGACAGACTTCGGAAGTGATAGTGTGCAAATCGGGGATCAAAATGTACTAGATGTCATTAAAAATGTTCAAAATGACCTCTGATTAATGAACGGACATCACCAACATGTTGAGAACATCAAAATTGGTCAAGATATAAATATTGCATAATCTAATGATCAACCGATCAAGTGATCGAGCTATCAATGTGCTGATGCGCATATTAGAGGAGGGAAGCTATGACGATATTCAAATGACCTCCGTTCATGAAATTGATCATGTCATTAGCTTGAAAATATTAAAAATTATCAAATGAGACTATCATGCTCAATTCAGACGGGTCTGTACAAATTTTGAATGATTTGAAGTGATAGTGCCTAAATCGAGACTAAAATACACAGGATGTTGCCAAAATCAACCCAAATAACCTCCGATCGATGAACGGACTGCACCATCACTTTCAGAATATCAAAATTGGTCAAAATATAAATATTGCATAACTTAATGAGCAACTGATCAAGCGATCGAGTCATGAATGCATCTGCACACATATTGAGGTCAGGAAGTGCTGATGTAAACTAAATGACCTCTGTTTGTAAAATTGATCGCATCATTAGTTTTGAAATGCTGAAAACTATTAAGTAAGACTATTCACACTCAATTCATACAAATTTGCATGAATGTCAAGCGGTTGAAAGCGATGATGCATATTTTGAGTTGAAATTGACTCAATTTGATGCCGACTTGAATCAAACGGCCTCTAATTGCAAAATGGACTGTGTCGTTGAGTCCGAAACATTGAAAAAAAGCTAATATTGATATATATATATATATATATATATATATATATATATATATATATATATATATATATATATATATATATATATATTATTATATATATATATATATATATAATAATATTTAGAATATCTTTAATATAATATATACTTCATATATATCTCCTATTTTTATATTCCTGATTCATAAATTCACTTTATTAATTGTTAATGAATTTAACATTTATTCTCCCCTTGACCACCTCTTCTCACGAATTCTCTCCTCTCCCTCTCCTTCATCTTCCTTGAACAACAAGTTTCTACCCACATTCTCTTCATCATCAAATTTCTCTTCCCTCCTTCATTTTTTCCCCTTTCCTTTCATCAATTATTTCTCCCACTTCTTCCACTCCTTCATCCAAAATCCAAAAAGCTTTACTTCTTCGACTCCTTCATCCAAAATCGAAAAGCTTCCTACCTTCCACTTCTCTAAAAGAACGAAAGTTCTTCTTCTTTTCTTTCATTTCCTTCTTCTTTTTTCTTTCTCCAAAAAATTCATTTTTCCTTTCCCTTTCTTCTTCTTTCTTCTTCATCTTCTTTCTTTCCCCCTTCAAAAATTAAAGCCAAAAATATCTTCCCTCTTTCCCTCACAAAGTGAATCCAAAATTTTATTTTCCTCGCATTTCTCAATCCAAAATTTCTCCCTTTTTTCTAAATTCAAATTTCCTACTCCATTTCACCGCAACCAGAGAAGAATACCATCATGAGGTGGGTTCTTCTTTTGGTTTCCGGCATCGCCCTCCTTGCATTACCTTTCCAATTTTTGCTTCACTGAAACCGGAGAAGAACATCATCATTAGGTGGGTTCTTCTCTTGGTTTTCAATGTCTCCCATTTTCTTTTCTTCTCTTCCAGAACCGAGAACAATCATGGGTTCCTCTCTTAGTTTCTGGCATATCCAACCCCATTTTCTTGTCATCCATTGCAATGCAGAGAAACGAGTCAGAACATGTGGAATCAATGTGTGAATATGGATATATACATGCTTATATTTCTTTGCAGGTTTGAAGGCCTCATCGTGCTCATTAGGGCATGACAAGATGAAAATCTAGCTGCGATGTCGCAAGACACTGCTCACTATGCTCATTAAGGCATACTGAGTAAGCCAACATCTGTTAGATGTCGCTCCCCTTAGTTGAAATGCTGCCAAAATTTCGTCAGAATCCTGTGACTTAGAAAAAAAAATGGAAAGTAAACGAATTGGCTTAAGAATGTCAAGCAATGAAACTTAAAGCTAAAATTCAAATTAAAAAAAACTCCAGACAAAAAAAGGGGAGGGAAAATAACATACAACAAACACAAAAGTAAGACAAAAAATGGGTTGAAAAGCACTTACGAAATTTATCTAAGTCGAGTTGAAAGCCCGCTAAAATTTTTAACTACTCTCTTTCAAATACTCCAAATCTAACTTTGTAACTCCCACTTGGCCTTATTTATAGAAATTAGAAGGGGTAGTGAAGGGCCCACTTTCAAAAAAAAGAGGGGGGAAAATGAATGTAGGAAAGTTTGAATAAAAAAGAGGGGGGAAAAATGAATGTAGGAAAGTTTGAATAAGTATCCTTTGTGAGTTGTAGCATAAGTAACTTCAATGCAAGCACTTAAAATTTTGATATTTGAAGTTTTAGTTTTAATACCTAATTAAAAGCAAGCATTTGCATGGAGGGATCCAATAGATTTGAAGATTGAATTAAAAAGAGAAAATATATTTATATTTATAATATGGGTCAACCTATTGGTAAGCTTTAAATATCTGAGGATGTTTCATAAAAATATACAGAAATCGATAATCTTATATATGAAAGTAAGAAACAAGTCGAATGAGGGACTTTCAAAAAGAGGAGGATTCAAGTAAGATATTATACTCTATTAATTCACAGAAGTAACTCTAAGAGGTAAATCTTTTTTTAAAATAACAAATTAAAATGTCTTTTGAATCTATAGCTTCAAAACACGAAATGCCACTGAATTTCCAATTCTTTGTACAAGGAGACAGAAGGCGACACTAAACCAAATGCTGTACGAATGAAGGAACTTTCTTTTAATATAGAAATTAAAGAATTTCATTTTAATTATGATTTTTAAAATCAATGAAATCACTAATTATGTGAAAATATAAGCAACACTTGCATACTCTATCTTTGAATGTTTAGATTCAAGTATTTAAAGATGTTGTGCGGGTTGCTATCCAGTTTAGTCTTAAGACAGGGTCCGGGTTAACAAAATATAAAAATCTATTATAAAAATTTCAAATTAGTGAAACATCTAAGAAACTGATTCTATCAGGTGATAATAAATCTAATCCTCTCTTAGCAGCCAAACAGAATTGACAGGATCTAAAGTTCTTAAAAATATTTAAATTAATTAATTTTTCAAATCAAATTAACTCAAATTAAATATCAATCTAAAAAACTATTTAAATGAAACTCTATCATTTAAAGATTAAATCAAAACTCAATCTATCCACCTTTCATAATGGTTTATCAGGTGTGACAAATTAAGAAAACTCTAGCTCATAATGGAGCAAATGTCAAATCAAGTGTTCTACTATGTTCACTCTCAGTCAATCTCTTGCCAGTAAGGACGTGGCCCGTGTCCTCTAACTGCGTGGCTTGGCCAGTAGGCTCCACGGATGATACAATTATGACTAAAGTCCTTTGATTGGGTGGTTTGGCCAGTCAGGCTCCATTATATTATGATCACGACTGTAGCCGAAATACTCCCTAATTGCTCTTCCCTTTGAGTTGTGAATCATATGATATACTTGATAGGGCAAATAGCCCTCTGTTAGCTAAGGTAGACTTATGATTGTCTCCAAGAATTTCTTGGATGACATAACCCATGTGTTGCTAATAAGAATCTTTTGGTTAGGTTGGGTCGACTACCTCCTCTGACTAAGTAGACTAGGGACCACGATAGCCCAGGATGATGGAACCATAGGTTCTAGATCGGGCACATCATCATTCCCCAAACAATTCGGTTTAAGCTGAAATGATGAATTTCATAATCTAAATTCTGAAATCTCATATGCTGCTACTATACGCTACGCATTAAGTGACCTAATGACTAGCCTGAATCGAAAGTTCTCTCTCACTTATTAGGAGGGGTAATTAACTATAAGGGCTTGCGCCTATAGAAAACTTAGAACTAGATCTAAAGTCCTCATCAAATGAGGATGAAATCTTTGTGTAGTGTCTTATCTACTATTCTATCTATCTTCTAAAAATTATACCGACATTCTTCAATCACACTCTCTTCAATTCAAAATTATCGATAGGTCGGTGGTGAATTTTTGGAGCCCACATAGATCAAGGCCACCACGACCCATACTCAGTGCAGTCCATTGTAAATCGATGGGATCCATCAAAAACAAATTAAAAATGAAATTAATCTTGACTATCTTTGAGCTGATTTAAGTCCCCTAGTGGAATTCACTCAATAGTCAGCCCTAGGTTGAGTTGACATGTTACCTTGCTAATGTGTCACTCCAACAGTCTTTTGTTCAGGAAGAAGTGAGTCTTCATGCTTTCTTCCTTGAATCAACCATTATAAATCGAAAGGCACACCACTTTGGTCGGATAGTCCTACTATGTGGTTAGTAGACTACTCCCTTTGAATTAGTAAATCTGAGCTAGATCAAGGCCACCATAGCCCCTGCTCAGTGTAATCCATCACAAACTAATGGGATCCATCAAAAATAATTAAAAAATAAAATTAATCTTGACTATCTTTGAGTTGATTTAAGTCCTCCAACGACATTCATTCAATAGTCAGTCCTAGGTTGGGTTTTTGATTTGTTGCCTCACCAAATAATCACCTCAACGACTGATCTCTACTTTGGAAGATGTAAGTCTACTACTCTTTCTTCCTACTACAGCTGTTGCACACCGAAAGGTACACCCTTGGTCAGATAGTCCTACTATGTGGCTAGTAGACTACTCCCTTTGTATTGGTAAATCTGAGCTAGATCATGGCCACCACGACCCCTACTTAGTGCAATCCAGCACAAACTAATGTGATCCATAAAAAATAATTAAAAATAAAATTAATCCTGACTATCTTTGAGTTGATTTAAGTCCTCCAGTAGCACTCACTCAATAGTCAGCCCTAAGATGGGTTTTTGATTCATTGCCTCGCCAACTGATCACCCCAGCGACTGATCCCTACTTTGGAAGATGTAAGTCTACTATGCTTTCTTCTTAATATAACTGTTGCACCGAAAGGCACGCCCTTGGTTGGATAGTTCTACTATGTGGTTGGTAGATTGCCCCTTTAGATTAGTAAATCTGAGCTAAATTAAGGCCACCATGGTCCCTACTTAGTGCAGTCCATTGCAAACCGATAAGGTTCATCTCAGAGATTCAAAACTTAAAAATCTAAAACAAATTCCTTTTAACCTCTCCATTGGAGTCAAATCTAAAACAAATCCAATCAAATTAAATCAAACAAATCAACCAACCTGCTTTTCTTCAGTGAAATGCAAGTCTTTCTGGTTCCCCATTGAATCCCAAATTCTAATCCCTCAGCAGATTTCACAACCCCTTCTCCCCAGCGGATGACTTGGACTTGTTCCTTAGTGGAGAGTTCACATTTTCATCCCTGGTGGAGCACTAAACAAATCAAATCAAATCAAATTTTTTCCCAACAAGACTCAAATTAAATTTAAACCTTTCATCCCTTAGTGGATGACTTGAACCTTTTCCTATAGTGGAAGGTTCACATACTCAATCCCTAGTGGATCCCTCCTTCACTCTCTCATGTCTGTGACATGAGTAGAGTCATATTGCACTAAGCTCTTGATTTCTTCTACACCTTAGGTTAGGAGTAAATCATTTATGTTAGTGCTTATGATTGTTCGGTGTTGTTGGTCATTTTGGTCAACACTAATACGTGCAATGTACCTTATGAGTCACACTACACCTATTAGACTCCCTTTATTAACCTTATTTTTAGAATGAGCTCTCAACCCCTCCATCTTAGACATAGGACTCCTCTTAGACACTAAGAGTTCTTTAGTCTTAAGACACTTCTAGTGATTAGGTGAACACTCAACCTAATCCTAGAGACTTAGAAGAGTTAGTCATAAGAATAGGTCATGCCTTAGGGGGGGTTAGAAAATTTGTCTATCCTATAGTTTGAACCAAATCCTCACTTCCTTCTTTCAAGTCAAACTCCAAATTCAAATCAACTCCAAACTCATATCAACTTCAACTCCAAATCAAACCTTGAATTAATTCCAATGGATTTTCTCAAATCATGAAACAATTCTAAATGATTGAAATTCAAATCCAAATCAAAAATATTTTCTAAGTCTCTTTAATTCTCATCTTATTGGCTTAGCTCAAATCAAATCCAAATCAATTCAAATTCTAGAAAATTTCTCATAAGCAATTTATATTCTCATTTATATTCAAAAATATAAATGAAATATAAATCTAAATAACAAAAACCAAATCCAAAACTCAAATCCAAATTTCAAAATCTTTCCTTAGCCCATTGATTCCCTCTTATAGACTTAGCTCAAATCAAATCCAAATCAATTCAAATTCAAGAAATTTTCTCATAACCCATTTATATTCCCATTTATATTCACAAATATAAATGAAATATAAATTCAAATACCCAAAGCCAAATTGAAAACTCAAACTCAAATTCAACCAAAATTCAACCTAAGCCTTTCAGGTTGAATTCTTGAACTAAGCCAAATCAAACTCAAATCAAGCCAAATCATTGATTTTTCTTCATGATTTAATCAATCTTTCAATCATGAATCCAAATATAAACATAAAATTCAATCCTCAAACTAAAACTAAATTCAAAAATCAAGCCCAAGTCAAACTCATGTTCACCTATTAAACTTGAAAATATCAAATGAATCAAAACCCATTTGACTTCAAATCTCTTGAAAATAAATTTATACTTCAATCATAAGTCCATATGTGAGTTCAACCAAACTTGAATCAAGCCTTGATCAAGCCAATTGAATCACTTAGGCTCACTTGACCCAAAGTGTTTAAAGTACCCCTTATGAGCCAAATTATAATCCTAACCAAATTGGATTGAACTAAGCCCATCTAAGCCTCACATTATGAGCAACAATCATCATGAGATGATCAATCACTCAAATTGGGTCAAACCAAGTCAAACCTAAGGGTTGACCAAGTCAACACTTAGACAAAATGAAACCTAAACTAGCCAAAAATCCACCATAGGCCAAAGTGATTAAAATCATTGATAAAATCAATTCATGATCAATGTTTGAACATAACCAAGTCATCATTTCAGCCTAACCTAGTCCAATTGGCCACTTGACCCAAGTTGACCCAACTTGACCTAAAAGTCAAAATGTGTCAAAACTTGATCTAAGCCAAATCAATTACAACCAATAGGTCAAATTCATTCTAAACCACTTGTTGAACTTGACCAAAATCTTAATTGGCCAACTAGACCCAACCTAACCCAATTGACCATGAACCCAACTTGACCTAAAAGATCAAATTGAGCTAAAAGAAAATTAAACCAAAATTGATTGAAACCAAAGCTTGCAAAATATTTCAAATGACCGACCAAACCTAAACTAACCCATGACCTAACCTAATTAGGTTAAATGGGTCAAATTGGTCAACTTGACCCATTTGACCTAAATGAAATCAAATGAACCAAATCCAAATATAAACCAAATTGAACCAAACCAATGATGCCAACATATTTCAAATGGTCATATGAACTTGATTTAACCTTTAGTTTGACCCAATTTAACCAATTGGTCAACTTGATCTAATTTGACCAATTGGTCAACTTGACCCAAGTTGACCCATTTTGACCTAAGTGGGTCAACATGAGCCAAACCATATCAAATCAACTAAATTCCTTGAAATTTGGACTAACCTAACTTCAAACTATTTTAAATCTGCCCAAAGTGAAATTAAAGCCAAATGACCATTTTACCCCTAGGTCAAGGGATAACCTATGGCCAAATTCTACTTGGAATTTGGCCATATCATTTTCATGCACTTGGCACTCTCTTTGTGGACCAAGTGGACACTAGGAAACATGGTGCACATTACCCAATGGGTTAGGGTCAGCCAAACTCTACCCAAGGCCAAAATCGACCACCCACTTAGAAATCTCCACATGGAATCACTCTCACACACATTCTTGCACATGGGCAACACCTCTAGTACTCCTCCCAGCCAAAACCAAACCATGTGCAACCTAAAATGAACTAACAAACCCATTGCATCTGATCAATTGATCCAAAATTGAAGGAAGAAGCTCGGTCGTCCGATCCTTCTAGAGTGAGATATACTCCCCCTAATTTCACTTCATTTTCATGCTCTTGCATTTGATTGAGTGATAGGAAACTAGAGAAAGCATTCCTAAGTCTCTCCAAGCTTCCTCAACCCAATTGGATTTCTCCATTCTTGGTTCCTTCAAAATCAAAAATAGGGGAGGTAGCAAGATTTTCCAACTCATCCAATACTCAAATTCAGCTCAATTCCTCCTCAAGCACCTTGAGGGAACCCAATTGAGCTCACTCAAACCTTCATCCAATTGTTCAAGCCATGGGAAGAGGTGTCTAGACCAAAGCTGTAAGCCTAGGATGAGGAGTTTAGTCAATTGAGCAATCCACTTCATCCCAAAGCTTGAAACCTTCAACAGGATTTCATTTCCACTAGACGAAGCTACCTCGATGGTTGGGAGCGCCGGTGATAGCCTCTGGCGAGGTATGCCTTCAAATCGAGCCTAGAATAGGAAGTGTTTGGTCCTTTATGAAAGAAACTTTCACCCTATTGCAAATTGATCATTGGATGTCTTGCTCATTGCATGATGATGGTGTGGGTTAAGTTTGAGCTCAATCTAATCTCAATCGAGCTCGGATCATGCCCTAAAGAGTGGACGGATGCCCTCTCCTGCAGGCGAGCTCAATGACAAATCATGGACCGTCCATTTGCTCATTTTGGATGGACGGTCTTGATCAAGCCGTGTAGGATCCTCAGATTTATTTTATTAGGACCACACGTTTAATCCTGATCGTCTGATCTTTGATCAGACTGTCCAAGGGAAAGCGCGCAGTGCCGCCAATTGATTGTGCAACCGATGTGACAACTTAAATAGTGAATCTTGTCATGCCACACGAAAAGTGAGCGCCGCTTTAGCGGTCCATGTGGCAACGACGGGATTAACTATATAATTAGCCTATTTAATTAAGTTTTAATCACTAAAACTTTAAAAATACATAACTAAATGTCAAAAATTCAGAAAATTACAAATTAAAATGCATTGTGGAGATAATTTAAGGGGAAATAATCTAAAATTAAATTTAATTGATTTTGAATAGTTCAAGGTTCTGAATTTAGGTGATGTGGATGTATATATGCTTGTGTTTTTTTACAGGTTTGAAGGTCTTATCGTGCTCATTAGGGAGCGACGAGATGAAATATTGGTTGCGGTGTCTCAAGACACCGCTCGCTACACTCATTAGGAGGTATCGAGTAAGCCAACATCCATTAGATGTCGCTCCCCCTTGCCGAAATGCTGCCGAAATTTTGTCTAATTTATGGACTTAAAAAAATGGGGAATGTATATAGATATTGCATTGCATTTGTCTTCTTTCAGGTTTAAAGGCCTCATCATGCTCATTAGGGCGTGATGAGATAAAAATCAGTTGTGGTGTCGCAAAACACAGCTCACTATGCTCATTAGGGCATACCAAGTAAGCCAAAACACTCCCGATATGGCCCCCTACGCAGGGATGACGCTGGGCGGCTGCCAAAATTTCAACAAATTCTTTTTTTTGGGACTTAAACTCGAAACTAATTGAATGTACAATTAATTATGAAACCTAAAGTCCTAAAACAAAATAAATCCAAATAAAATTTTTAAGCTTAAAATTGAATTTGAAAGCTGGCACTTGTGAGATAGATAGTTAACAAGAATTAAGCTTAATTATGCCCTCTCTGCTCTATAGTGTAAGAGATAGCCGACTCTAGGGTAGTTGGGGGTTTCCAATCATCTTACTGAGAGAGAAGGTTCCAACATCCATGATCTATGTGGTGGAGAGCGAGCGAATGAAATGCCATGTTGCGCCAGCAGACAGTGAGAGAGGCTTCTTGGTGAGAAAGAAAAAAGGAGAGTAGCGTTGGTGGGAGTGAAGACAATGCGAGCGGTTTCCTTTGTGGTTAAGGAAGACGGAGAGAGGGTGAATGCGAGAGCTTGCCATTTTTAGGAGACGTGGCGAAAGTGGGAATGGTTCTTGCCATTCTTTGCGGTTTCCAGGGAGGATGGGCAAGAGCGATTTTGGCTTTGATGGAGACGAACTGACGGTCAACGGCTTGTAATCAAATTGAGTATCTTAAATATGTAAATCTAATCAGCCCAATATGCCTAAATTTTAGCTTTACAAAAACACTCAAATACTTAAAATATATTACATAGTTGAGAGGAACATTGTCAGCCATTTGATAGAGTGATTTATATTTTAACTATATTTATAGAAAATGCCACTATCAAAATCTATAAACAAAACGACCTTCATTCTTCAAATTAGGGGAGGGCGGCTATGGATTGAAGAGAGCTCAAGAGTTTGAAGAATCTCGGAGCATCATAACACACCATTAACCTACTTCATCGAGCTGTTGCCAGACCATAGTCATATGATCACCTCTTGGTCACCTTCATTGGACTAGCTTTTGACTACAGTTGGTAGGCGGACTGCTTAACCACCATCATCGAACTACCTTTCTGCTACTATTGCAAGACTATGGACCACCATGAATCACCATTATTGAACCACCATTGTTCAATCGACATTTTCAGATTACTTAAGGACTGTTGTTGTTGGACCACCGCATGACCACTATCGTCAAAATGGCTCATAATCATTGTCGTTAGAGCACCACCACTGACCATTACTATTAACTTGCTGCCCAATTGCCATCTTCAGTTTGCCACCTGATTGTTATTATTGGAGCACCACTGTTGACCATCCTCATTAGATTATTGCTGAATCACTATGTTTAGGTAGCATCATTAAACTGTCATCCTTGATTCGTTATCCGATCGTCATCATGGGAGTGATGCCATCAGATTGCTACATGATTACTATTGTTGGACCGCTTCTAATTGTCATCAACGAAATATCATCATTCAACCAATATCATAAAATCACCTCTTGAGCATCATTATCAGACTATCGTTCAATAGCCGTCATCGAATTATCTCTTGATCATTATCATTGGATCACCTCTCAATCGTCATTATCAGATCATTGATGATCGATTATGTTTCCTAGCCACACTTGCTTGACCACCATATATAAATTAATATTTCTTTATCACCTTCATCCGACTACATCCTTTGACCTTAATACCAACTACATTCTCCTGATTTTTATCATCCGACAACATTAATACCTTTGACTTGTTGTTCACTACTGCCTACAATATTATATATTTTTTTAATTTTGATTTATTTCGCATTTTTATCATAAGATTTAATATTATTTTTATGAGTTTGAATGATATTTCCTGGGCAAGGTTTGAAGTTAGAAATTTTTTAAATATTATATCATATGATTGTGAATAATTAAAAGTTAATTCAAATTTTAAATCTACATAAATATTAAAAAAAATTAATTTCACATTTTAAAATTAGTGAAACTAAATATATCTTGGAAAGCACTCGTGGCTTATTATTTAAAAGAGTTGGTAGAATTTGAATTACATGCTTAATATCCCAAGTTATAATAATATCATCTTCTAAAATTTTGTTTTCATTAAAAGTATCACATTTCCTATTAAAGTAAAGAATTTCTAATATTACTCATTCATGACTGTCATGGATGAGTAATAACTAATAACTGATATTTACTGAAAAAATAGTCAATTAGCTCCTCGATTCGAATAACTTACATACAATCCTTTCAGAAACTTCTAAAAACTTCATCTAACATTCTGTAATTTAATCGTTGACTCTCGAGTCAACAGACTTTGACCCACTCCAACTCAACTCTTTAAAGCTTGAAATCTTGAGCCAATTATACGCGGCAGATTAATTATTTTACAAGAGTAATCTGTTCGAAATTTGCAACCGCTTATTTTAATACTCCTGGTAAAATTGGAACATATTTACATCAAAATTTAAAGATATTTATGCTCTCATTATTTAATTTTAAAATAAATATTAAAAACTATTTATATAATAAATTTGAGAATAAAATGTTAAATTTAAAAAATATTTACATTAGATTTGAAGATCATGATAATGATACAAGTAATGAAATAATAAAGCTTAATATTTAATACATTTAAAAAAATGCATCAAGATATTTTTGACACAAAATATATTAAAATGATTTTAATATATATTATATATATATATATAATAATTAATTTATCAACATTTCAATATTGATATGACACTTAAATCCTACTAGTCGAAGCATGAATCTTGATGTCAAAAGCAAGTTGATTCTCAGTTAAAACTAGTCGAGATCAAGCACATAAAATATCATTGGAAATTTTGGGATATCAATTAAATCCCTAAATAGTTCTTAAACATGGAGTGTTTATAGTTAAATCGAGCATCTTGACGAACCGGATCTAACAAGTCTAAGATCTCCTAATTCCAACTTCATTTGAGCATTCAAATACACAAAATACATCAGATGATCAAGGGAATCATTTTTGAGAAGTCCGATGGAGGAGTGGTTCGAATTTTGCATGTATTTGCAGAAATGTCACCCCTCTAATCTATAAATAGCCCCTCATTTTTCATATGAGGGGAGGTCAAGCTAAAGAGAGGAGAGAGCTCTAAAGCTTGAAATCCTCCAAGCATAATAGTGCCACCACTCGACGGTCGCAGACACCCCGTCGGTACCCATACTGCCGGTCATTACGCCGGTCGCCATCGCACTACGTCGTTGGTGCGGCCATTGCCGGTCGCGCCCGCCGCATCGTACCATCTCCGCGGTCACCACCCATCTCCGGTCATCCCATTACGACGTCGGTCGCCGCGTATTCGATTGATTACCACTACCGGCCAGCTGCCGTCGTTGACCACCATCATCAATCCTCATCGTCGTCAACCATCGTTCGGTTATCTCGCCGACCACGTCGGTCACTGGCCATTGTCGCCGGACATTGTCGACCCGCGTCGTGATCCGCCGTGCCATTACCGTCTGGTCCGCAGCTGACCATCACAGCCATTTGTCACCACCACGGCGGCCGATCATCGTCTCGGCCGACCCATTCACCATCATCTACTATCACTTGCACTACTCTAACCATAATATATAAGCATTTGTTGCGATTCAGGATTCATTGTCGGTCCTCATATACACTCGTAATCCCGACGGTGAATTTTGTACTCAAATGTATACATAATGGAAAATTTACCGGGCTAGCCCCGATTTTTCCCTCTTCGTATTTTTCACGCTAAAATTGAGTTTTCTTATTAATTCCTCAAACATCGTGTGGTTGACTCAACAAAGCTAAGGCATAAATTTTTATTTTACCGCAACTGGTTTTCTAGCACACAACAGTTTGGTGCTGTCTGTGGGAAACTGATTCCCATTATTTCATCTACTATGGTGACCAAGTTTCCCAACAAGATCAAAACCACCATCGATGTGGAGCATTTCAAGATTTTAAAGAGCGCAAGTGAAGAATGAAAATTCATCAAACTTCGTTCCTTTAGATTTTGTCGAAAACTGGGGGGCAATTCTTAATCTCAGAAGATCGCCCATGTTAATATGTTAAGCATCTAATCGATTATCATCCCAAGAAACAAGTCAAAGTTGGAGGATATTTTAACATTGAGAAGAGATATAGCTTTGCAAATTATGATTTTCCAATCATACTCATGAAAAAATAAGACCAAGGTTAAGGAGAAACTTTGGCTACAACTAAAAATGGATGTTTCAATTCGACCTCTTCCATACATGTTAACGTCATCGAGTAACACTCTGACAAACAACCTCGGATAGGTCAAAATCCTCGATTCCAATTGATCTCTTCCATACAAGTTAACGCCATCGAGCAAAGACTCGACAAACAACCTCGGATAGATCAAAACTTCGCACCTACTCCACACATGTTAACGTCATCGAGCAAAGACTCTAACAAACAACCTCAGATAGGTCAAAACTCCGCACCTACTCCACATAGGTAAAAAGTCAAATAACACTTTGGCTAATACCTCGGATAGGTCAAAAGGTCCTCGGTGGACTTCTCACGACCTCTTTCATATAGGTTAATGTCATCGAGTAAAACTCTGACAAACAACCTCAGATAGGTCAAAAATCCTCAGTGGATTCAATTCGACCTCTTCCATATAGGTTAACGTCATCGAGTAACACTCTGACAAACAACATCGGATAGGTCAAAAATCCTCAGCGGATTCAATTCGACCTCTTATGTGCAAGTTAATGTCATCAAGTAACACTTTGACAAACAACCTCGGATGGGTCAAAAATCCTCAACGGATTCGATTCTACCCCTCACATGCAAGTTAACGGCATCAAGTAACATCATGGAGAATGATACTTTGAAATTATCTATCAAACTTTCTGAGTTGCTCGAATGACGGTTCCTAATTAACGCTTCCCCACCATCTTGGCAGTTATCAACTATTGAACCATCCATTGAAGTTTCAAGAAATCCAATTTCTGGCAGTAGAACTACCGCCACGGCCCGGTCAGCCATCATCGCTAACCAGCCGACTACTGCCGTCACGCATGCCGCCGGCCGCTTTCACCGCCGCTGCTACCGCACCGCTGTACCGCCATCCATATCACCGTCGCCGGTTACGCGCCGCCACTGCTGACCATATCTCATGCCGCCGCTAACCACCCCCATCGGTCATCAACCACCGCCGCCGGCTGCCACCATCAGCCACCACCGCCGGTCATTTTCCACCGGTCAACACCATCGATAGTTGTTTATATTAACCGCTGCCATCATTATTGCCGCCGGTTTGCCGTTAATCACGATATGTACCACGTTTTGATCGCTTCTTCAAACCCGGTGGTCGGGGATAGCTGATTCTTTTCGAGGAAAACTGAGCTAAACGATGTACCGCAGGCCTTGATCGCCTCCAAACCCGATCGGTCCGACGAGGCCGGTTGATGTCTCTTTCAAAGGAAAACCGGAGCTACGACGTATGTAGCGTGGGCCTTGATCACCTCCAAACCGGGTCGGCCCGACGAGGCCATTTAACGCCTCTCTCGAGGGAAAACCGGAGCCACGACGTATGTACCGCGTGGAACGCCCAAACTCGGTTTCCCGACTAGCCTTGACCCTCTTCGAGGGAAAACCGAACTGACATATGCCGTGGTCTTGATCGCCTCCGAATGACCTTCTCCTAAGAAGAAAAGGAACACCAGAGCATATGAGGTGTGTGCCATTTTCCTTAGCCCTAGGGGGATTTTTATAGACCCTCTATAGGGGTAAAAAGGTCAAAAACCGCCCAAAACAGCTCAAAACCGCTCAAAACGGACGAAACGGGGGCAAAATGGCGTTCTTGCGGCATCGCCAGCGGCACAGCTGCTGCACGACGCCAGCGTGGCGGAGCGCACGCCGCGATGGCCCACTCGCCACAATCCATCAATCGCCGCTCGCGACATGCGCTGCGACAAGATCGTCGCCACCGCCAGTTGGCCCACTCTCAGCCACCACGTGGCCGATCAACCAACTCGTTCCCGACTCGCCATCGCTGCACGGCGCCACGGCCGCACATAAGGCGGTGTAACGCTAACGTCGTGGCCCAGAGCATGCTTGGTGTAAATGTCCGGATGGGTCCATAACCCAAACTCAGGTCAAGGCCCGCATAACACATCCGCACCGCACTCACTTCCGTGATCATAATCTTGTGCTCCCATGAAGATATGTTCTTTCAAAATATAGGGTTAATGGATCCGCAAATTTTATTGAAGAATTTAATATTTTCAAGTATTTGACATATATATTTTTGGATGATTAAGATAATGTCATCCAAAAATAGGGGGTAACTGATATGACACTTAAATCCTACTAATCAAGCAATCTAATGATGTCAAAAGCAAGTTGATTCTTGAAACTGAGATCAAGCACTTAAAATATCATTGGAAACTTTTGGATATCAGTTAAATCCATAAATAGCTCTTAAACATGGAGTGTTTATAATCAAATCGAGCGTCTAACAAATCTAAGATCTTCTAATTCCGACTTCATTTGAGCAATCAAATACACAAAATACATTAGATGATCAAGGGAATCATTTTGAGCTGTCGGATGGAGGAGTGGTTTGGATTTTGCATGTATTTGCAGAAATGTCACCCCTCTAATCTATAAATAACCCCTCATTCTTCACATGAGGGGATGACAAGCTAAAGAGATGAGAGAACTCAAAAGCTTGAAAATCCTCCAAGCATAATCGTGCCACCACTCGACGGTCCGACCAGCGGCCGCTAACTGCCGCCGCCACCGCCGGTTATCACTGAGATTCTGTTGCCACCGCCACCGACTATTGCCGTGGCACGCTCATCATGCTGATCATCTCCGCACACATCCATCGCTGCCGGCTATCTCGCTGACTACTGACGTTGAGAGCACCGCGGATTACTGCCACTACTGCCGCTGACCACGCTAACCGCTGTTGCCCACCACCATCAATCTCGACGTTGCAACCATTTGTTATCGCCTCGCTGACCACTGGTTGCCGACTGCTGCTGACCATCATTGCCGCATTGCTGACCATCAGCTGATCCGCTGCTGACATTCTGACGGCTTAGCTGACCATCCGCCATCTGGCTATCACCATCGACGACAAGCCATCGTTGCCGCCGACTTTCACCATCATCTACTACCACTAGAATCATACACTCTAACCATGTTTATATATATATTCGATCGGATTCTCATGTCGCTTCTTCTCATATACAATTATGTAATCCCGTTATCGGAAGAATTTTGTACTCTGAAACAGATACTTAGTGAAAAATTTTTACTGGATTAGGCCCCGTGATTTTTTTTCCCTCTTTCTAGGATTTTTCTACGTATAAATTCTAGAGTTTTCTTATTAATTCATCAAACATCTGTGTGTGTTGGACTCCGCAATAAAGCAAGGTATAAATTTTTATTCTACTGCAATTGATTTTCTAGCACGCAACAAATATAAAATATAAAATTTATTTTTTAAAAGTCATAATTTTCAAATATCTTGTTACATTTTGCTTTTTTACATATATATATATATATATATATATATATATATATACTTTCGTAAACCCACGACTCGACAAGCTGCTTTATCTGCGCGTGGTTTCTTGCAGGCGCGTCGAAGCTGCAGCTATTGGCTTTCTCTTTATTATTGTTTGGCATTAGCGTTCTGGGAATAGGCGGGCCCTTATTTCCGCCGAAGCGATGGATTTAGTAGGACGAACCCTAGCTCCTCTTGTCCCTTTCTCGTGCGAGAGGACAAGTGCGATGACAGCTAATTTAATTTAATACAGATTTTAAAATTTTGTTGACATTCTGACATTAAATTATTATCACAACTTAAATTTGTTAAAAAAAAATTCCCAGCTGAAAAATTACAGTCCCCTGGTGAAATTTTATTCCCCATGCTTGATTCTTCTAAATTGGATTCGAAGAACAAACAAATTTCTTTTTCCTCTTCTCAAACTAAGTTCATCTGCTTAATTTTCTATTTTAGTGCAGGTAAATACTGGCGATATGTAAATTTGATGTCGGCTACTGTGAATGCAGTTTGAGATGAAACTTGCCGAGCCAAGTGGGTGGTGAAATCTTGTCTTGTTTGACTTGTGAGTTCCCTCTGAATAAGGTGACGTAAGGGATGTTGACTGTATTGATTTCGAAAATCCGTTTGAACTGTTTTGAGTACATTCTATCCTATGTTTCCATTATAAAAGCAGTTTAAATCATCGTTTCTCTATGTAGCGAATCTCATTGGCCACTTCTGCGCTTTGTTGCTTCAGATTTATGGCAGCTCAATGGCGTGGAAAATGCCTTCAACGTCTTCTTATTCACCTCCTTTCTTCTTTGTTCATTGCAGAGTCATCCATCTCCGACCCTCAAGTCGAGGCCTTACTCGCTTTTAAAGCCTCGATAAACGATGATCCTCTTGGCGCCTTATCGAATTGGACAAGCTCTATCCACCATTGCAATTGGACTGGAGTCTCCTGCGATCCTTCCTCAAGTGCTGTAATTTCTATCACTCTGATTCAGATGCAACTCGAAGGCACCTTGTCTCCATTTCTTGGCAATATCTCCACTCTTCAGGTAATTGAGATCAGTTCAAACAAACTATCTGGTTCAATTCCTCCTCAGCTAGGGCAATGCTCAGAGCTTACTGGGTTGGACCTCTATGACAATCAACTCTCGGGCATAATCCCTTCCCAGCTTGGAAACCTGAAAAATCTTCTGGTCTTGGATCTGGGTTCCAATGTATTAAAAGGGAGCATCCCAGAGAGTCTCTGCAACTGCACGGCATTGCAAGAATTAGGTTTTGACATTAATAATCTCACAGGTCCGATCCCTTCTTGCATAGGCGATTTGGTTTATCTCCAGTACTTCCAGGCTTACACCAATGGCTTGGTAGGTTCCTTGCCTCCTTCATTTGCTAGACTGCAAGGTTTGAAAATTCTAGACCTCAGTGACAATCATTTATCAGGAATTATACCTCCTGAGATTGGGAACTTCTCACATTTATCCATACTTCAACTCTTCATGAACCAACTTGAGGGGCCAATTCCAGCAGAGTTAGGCCAGTGCACAAACCTCACACTATTGAACATCTATAGCAATAAGCTTACTGGCAGCATTCCTGCTGAGCTTGGAAAGCTCATCAAATTAGAAGCTTTGCGGTTCTATGACAATTTGTTGTCTTCCACAATTCCTGCGTCTCTATCGCTATGCAAATCTTTAGTATTTCTAGGACTTTCTCAAAATTTGCTAACTGGATCAATACCCATAGAGCTCGGCTCTTTGAGTTCACTTCAAGTTCTTACTCTTCATGAAAATAAATTGACAGGAGAAATTCCTGGAACATTCGTGAACTTGACCAATCTCTCATATCTGGCTCTTAGTCTCAACTCTCTATCTGGACTACTTCCTTGGGATATCGGATCACTCTATAGACTGGAAAAATTAATCATTCATACCAATCAATTTACAGGATCAATTCCCCCAAGCATCAGCAACTGCACCCACCTTGTGAATGCAAGTCTGACTTACAATAGATTTACTGGTGCTATACCTTCAGGTTTGGGTGTATTCGAGAACCTCACGTTCTTTTCAGTAGGAGGGAATTCATTGTCAGGATCCATTCCAGAAGATTTGTTTAATTGCAGCAAGCTTTCCACTTTAGATCTCTCACAAAATCATCTCACAGGATTTCTGAGCCCTGCTATTGGCAATCTAAACAATCTAAGAAAGTTGCGTTTAGGCCACAACTCTTTTTCAGGAGTCATCCCTCCTAAGATAGGCAATCTTAGCATGTTGTTGGATTTGCATCTAGGTGGTAACAACCTATCAGGTCCAATCCCCCCAGATATTTCAAAATTGTCATCTCTCCAGGGACTTTCTCTTGAGGCAAATGCAATTGAAGGAGCGATTCCTGAGCATATATTTGAACTTAAGAGTCTGAACCGCTTGATGATGCAGTGCAATCAGTTTTCTGGTAGAATTTCAGATGCTATTTCCAATCTCCAATCACTTCAATACTTGAATCTCCATGGTAACAAGCTCAATGGTTCCATACCAAGAGCCTTGGCCAACCTAAATCAGCTACTGTCATTGGACCTGTCCCACAATCTCTTGACTGGTCCTATTTCTGGATTAGTGGTGGCTGGTTTGAAGAACTTGCAGATGAGTCTCAATCTGTCATACAATATGTTAGTTGGTTCTATACCAAAAGAGTTCAGTACATTAGGGATGGTTCAATCCATAGATATTTCAAACAACAATCTCTCCGGGAGCATTCCTTCAGCATTCAAAGGTTGCAAGAATCTACAATACCTAGATCTTTCTGTAAATAAGCTTTCTGGCCAGCTACCCATGAGTTTATTCTCATCTTCAGAGCTTCTTACAAGTTTGAATATATCATACAATGATCTATATGGAGAACTCCCAACCAGCATAGCTTCCCTAAAACAGCTTACCACTCTTGATGTTTCTCATAACGAGTTCAGTGGTGGAATTCCTGAGAGCTTGGGTAACCTTACAAAATTAAAGCATCTTAACCTTTCATTCAATTGGTTTGAAGGTCGTGTTCCAGACATAGGCATATTTCAAAGCCTAAATGCGTCTAGCTTGCTAGGTAATCCTGCACTTTGTGGTTCAAAACATTTCCCTTCCTGCAAGAGTACAAGCCGCAGGTTCTCAAAGAAAGCACTTATCCTTGCTGTCACATTGTCATCTTTCTGTCTGCTCTTTATGGTAGTGCTGGCTATTCTGATCCTTAAACGAAGGCAACAGCAGAATGCAAGCCCACAACCTGATTTGTATCTAAAAGCCGAAGCTTCAATTATTCCTATCTTGAAGAAGTTCACCCCAAGCGAGCTAGAAATGGCTACTGGGTTGTTTAGCAGTGAAAATGTGATTGGTAGCAGCAATTTGAGCATTGTCTACAAGGGTAGGCTTGAAGGCACTGGACAGTTTATAGCTGTAAAGAAACTGAACCTTACACAGTTTCCTGTCGAGTCGGATAAGTCTTTTCTTACTGAATTGAAGACCATAAGTCATCTGAAACACCGGAATCTAGTCAGGATTTTGGGTTATGCTTGGGAAACTGGGAGGCTTAAAGCTTTGGTTTTGCAGTTCATGGAGAATGGAAACTTGGAAAACATCATTCATGAGCAACATGTAAATCGATCTAGATGGAATCTCTATGAAAGATTACGAGTTTGTATCTCAATTGCCAATGGGCTGGAATACTTGCACTCCGGATATGACTTCCCCATTGTTCACTGTGATCTCAAGCCTTCAAATATTCTTCTAGATAAAGATTGGGAAGCACATGTTAGTGACTTTGGCACTTGTCGCATGCTTGGTGTTC
Organism: Cymbidium sinense; assembly: GCA_021442155.1. NCBI lineage: Eukaryota > Viridiplantae > Streptophyta > Magnoliopsida > Asparagales > Orchidaceae > Cymbidium > Cymbidium sinense. The sequence goes on from CM038220.1 coordinate 80,173,545, forward strand.
ATTTACCCGAAGAATCCAGCAATTCCACTTCATCAGCATTTCAAGGAACCATAGGATATATGGCACCAGGTAATTTTTTAATTCCTTTTCAATGAATAGTTTTGAATGCATAAATTCATAAACATGTAATGATACACAAGTACACAAATTCAATTTTATATGTTTCTGATTGATTATCTTTTCCTATTGAAGAATTTGCTTATATGCGAACGGTGACCACAAAGGTGGATGTATTTAGCTTTGGAGTGGTGGTGATGGAGTTCTTCACCAGGAAAAGGCCAACAGGGATTACAGAGGAGGATGGTGTGCCACTGACCTTGAATCATCTTGTAGAAAAGGCCCTTACTAATGGAGTTTATAGTGCTCTTAGCATAGTAGACCATGAAATCGATCTTCCAGGCAAAGCGGAAGAAGAGAAGGCTGTGGGCGTTCTGCGACTAGCCTTGTCATGTACAGAGTTCTCTGCCGAGGATCGCCCAACTATGAAAGAAGTGCTTTCATCACTACTAAAGCTTGCTGATGTATAAGTGTAAAGGATTAGGTTTGTTGCCAGTAATACCATCTCAAATTTTAAGTTGATGTCTTACCTGTTCTTATTTCTCTAGTTATATTTAATTGTGGCCAGGTTCATTAGTCAGGGACATCATTTTGTAGTATTAAAAGAAATGTGAAGGCTTGAGGTAGCGTGGCATTTGGATCTATAGTATCCCTTCTCTTCTTGAATGGAGATTCCACAATCATGTCTATTTTGTATAACAGCTTCTGAGTTAGTCATGGAGCGTCTGTAACATTTAAGAAAATAGTAGTTGAACTTTTGTATAAGTTGTTGCATTGTGGCAGTAAGAGCCCATCCTTTTTCGGTAAAATGACTTGTGTATGTAATTTTGGCACTAAACAAATTTGGTAAAATGATTTATATATTCCACATTGTCACTAAACAGATTATGACTTTTAGGTATTTGGTACTTGATTAAGGTTTGAATTATCTTCATTGTGTGAGAAAGTAACAAGTTTAAAGAAAATTGTTGTCAGCAATATTAGCAATTTGCTTTGTGTTGTGTTTCTTAGTGTTTTTTCCATCATTGGTGGGCCTGCTACCCACCTCATCTTGACCAACTTATCTGAGGTTGGATACATCACAGCAGCCCATTTATATTGACCTGATTTGAGTAATATGGACCTTAGAAGCATGGGTTTTTGTGATTTGTTTTGGAGACTACCAGATACGATTTATAACCCGATGTAGTAGTTGTTAGCTATGTTGACATGACGTGAGTACAATTCAGTTGGTAATTATGAGTGATTCTAGCGTGATTGACATCTGTGGTAGTCTTGTTACTGCCCATAGTGCCAATAAATATTTAAGTAAGCCATTTGGAAATGAGAACACTAACCAGCCGTTACGTATGGTATTGCCACTAGCTGTCCTGCACAATCAACCATATGCCCCATCACAACAGATTCTGTTACCTCCTTAAATATGCAGCTTATCCCTGTATCAAATCCTGTAACAAGTTATTATAGCTCCTCTACAATCGTAATTATGTATTTCCCTTCTCCTTTCTGCTTTATCTTGCACTGCTTCATGAAAGTCTTCATGGTATCAGAGCTTTAAGCCTTGCGGCTTCCCTTCATCATGGATCACTCAACTTCCTCTTCTACTAGCTTGCAAATCTCAGCAGAAGCCTCCTCCTCACTGCCAAACAACATTCCCATACGAACTCAGTTGAAGTTTCTTATAGCCAATATTAAAAACATTATATCTATTCAGCTTACTCCAGATAATCATCCAACCTGGAAAGCACAAGTCATTAAACTCTTCAGGGCGAATGGTTATGAGGGATTTCTAGATGGCACCTGCTTGTCCTCCTAAGTACATGGATGACACCAATGGTATTCTCACTCTCAACCTAGAATACTCAAAATTGCTACTAATTGATCTGAACTTAGCAGTCGCTCTGTATTCGGTCATCTCCTCTCCAATTCTTTCATACATCCTCACGCTTGAAACCTGCTCCGACATCTAGAGAACAGTGGAAAGCGTCTCCAATCCTCTAACAGATCAAGGATCATTCAACTAAAGAATGAACTTCACAACATCACCATGAAGGGAAAAACAATGACTCAATATCTGTTAGAAATCAAACTTAAAGTAGACCTGATAGCTGCAGCAGGAGCTCCACTGGACCCTGAGGACATAATACTCTATACATTAAACGACTTTTCTTCAACGTACCATGCCTTCGAGACAGCAATCAGAACTAATGCACAACCTATCAGCCTTGATGACCTCTGCACTCTTCTCTGCCCAATTAAAAAAAGCTGGAGCATCTGCACCTTACCGAAAACTCTACAACAGTCACCACTACACTGGGATATAGTCATGCAAAATCCAACAAAAACAACACCACCTTTGGTAACAACAACAGTCACCCACCTTTCAAAAATCTCACACCTCGCTTAGCCACCGATATCAGCACCATCAGCAAACCTTCCCCGTTGCTGTAACCTGTAGATATGCAACAAGATTCGTCACACTGCACTAAAATGCTGGTACAGACATGATAAAAGTTATCACCCATCAAATGCCTTTCTCGTTGAACACAATCCAGATAACAGTTGGTACCTGGACAGTGGAGCGACAACACATCTAACCTCAGATGAAACTCAACTATCAAGCTCAACAGCATATACAGGTGACAGCACAGTCACCGTTGGAAATGGACAGACCCTTCCTATTGCTCACACGGGACAGGGTATTCTCCCTACCCCATCTCGTAAGTTTCTCCTTTCAAATCTTCATGTTCCCAATCTGGCATACAATTTGCTTTCAGTTCATAAACTCATTGTTGACAATTCTTGTTCCATTACATTCACCGCTGATGGCTATAAAAGCACTGATCTCCAGACAAATCAAACACTGCTTGAAGGACCCTATATCAAAGGGCTCTATGCAGTTCCACAACCCTCCACTGCATCCAGATCATTGGCTCTCCTTACCATCCAGCAAGTACCAAATCTCTTGCATCGACGCTTGGGACATCCGTCTTTCCAAATAATATCTCTACTTCTTGCTTTTCGGCTCTGTGTAATTCCAAAACAATTACTATGTACCTCATGTCGTTTAGCAAAGAGTCATAAACCCTTTACATCATCTACATCACATGCTTCACACCCCCTAGAAATTATTCACTCTCATGTATGGGGGCCCTCCCCCACTCTTTCTCTTCGAACTTATAAATATTATGTTGTTTTTGTTGACAACTACTCTCGTTATTCATGGCTCTACATCCTTTGCAACAAATCTGAACTTATCCACAAATTTATTGAATTCAAACTTCAGGCTGAAAAACAATTTAACCAACAAATCAAAATTATTTGCACTGACAGTGGCGGCGAACACACCAATCTCACTTTAATAATCTACTCAAAAAATGGGGCATTCTTCATCAATATACTTGCTCCTACAAACCAAAACAAAATGGCGTCGTCGCCGAAACAAAATATCGTCACCTCATCGAAATGGTTTGTGCTCCTCTCATTGAGGCCTCTCTTCCTCACTCCTTCACGCGCTACAAACAGCCTGCTACCTCATAAATCAGATGCCATCCCCTAACACTTACTACAAGACTCATTACGAACTCCTATATCACAAACAACCAACATATAATAATTTGAAGATATTTTGCTGTGAGTGCTTTCTATGGCCACGACCCTATGCCAAAAACAAGCTATCCCTCTTATCCACTAGCTGCATCTTCCTCGGCTACTCCACATCCCAAAAAGGGTACAACTGGTTTGATCTAGCAACTAATAAAATCTATGTTTCCTGGCATGTCCTCTTTAATTAAAAAAAATTTCCCTATCAACATCCTCACCCAACCCCACGCCTTCAATCCCTCTTCTCTTAGAACCAACATCCAGCTTACAACACCCCTCCAACAAACCCCCTACTACATCTCAACACAACACTATAAACCGCCAACTACCACCCCCTCATCCATTCCCACTCCTATCAAATAACCCTCCTTCATTCAACACATTCACCCCTTCACTCTTCTCCCACCATCACTAAACTAACTCATCCTACGCAAACCCATTCCAAAACTGGACACCTCAAACCACGATAGATACTTGATGTCTCTCATCAACTACATTCAACAACACCCACTAGATACTCTGCTGCTATTAAACATCCTCACTCGTGTCAAGCCATGCTAGAGGTATATCAAGCACTCAAGTCACAGAACACCTGGATCCTTGTTCCTCCCTCCGCCGATCAGAACTTATTGGGCTGCTGCTGGACATACAAAATCAAACATCATGCTGATGGCTCTATTGCTTGCTACAAGGCTCACCTTGTAGCCCAAGGATTCAAACAACAATAGCATCTCGACTATCATGAAACATTCAGCCCTGCCGCTAAAATACCTACTATTCGTGTCCTCACCATCGCTCTCACCCAACAGTGGTCAATTCTTCAATTTGATGTTTCAAATGCTTTTCTTCACGGCCACTTATCTGATATTGTCTTCATGACCCAACCACCCAGCTTCATTGATCTGCAGCATCCCACTCACGTTTGTCTTCTGAAGAAAGCACTCTATGGGCTCAAACAAGCCCCAAGACAATGGTTTGCCACATTATCTAACTTTTTGCACCAGTCAGTTTCAAATCCAGATCTGCATATCCCTCTATATTCTGCCTAGCCAACCATAATACTCAAGTTTACCTTCTTATCTATGTGGACGACATACTTCTCACTGGCAACGACTCAGCTACCATCATGACTCTTCTCTGTCAATTACATCAGCAATTCAAGATGACAAATCTGGGAAATATAAGTCATTTTTTGGGACTGAAAAAATCTGGGCAATATAAGTCATTTTTTGAGAATTTCAGTCCCACCTACAACCTACGGACTCCATCTTAACCAGCCTTCTTACGCCAATGATATTCTTCACAAAGCTGGAATGGCAAATTGCAACCTTCCGTCACCCTCTGCTCTCTCAAACAGCAACATACACTTCACAGTGATCAAGACTTCCCACAAGCCTCTCTGTACCGTCACATAGTTAGTTACTTACAGTACTTTACTCTCACCCATCCTGACATCACCTTTGCAGGTAATCAGGCATGTCAATTCATGCATCATCCCCTGAATAAACATTTCCAAAACCTCAAGCATCTTCTGCGGTACATTCGATCCACAACTCATCTTGGGCTTCCCATTTACCGCACCAACCTGTAGCTCCATGCCTATGCAGACTCTGATTGAGCAGAAAATTCACTACAAGATACTGTGTCTTTCTCGGTCAAACACACATTATGTGGACTGTCAAGAAACAATACACTGTTGCTCGCTCTTCTATTGAGGCAGAATATGGGGCTATAACAATGGCTGCAGTAGAAATTGTTTGGCTACGAGAACTCTTAACGGATTTCCAAATACCAGTTTGTCAACCTACTCCCTTGCTCTGTGATAACACCTCTGCAATTGCACTCGCCAACAACCCTGTTGTTGATCTTCATGCATGCGTCATAACTCAAGTCGAGCTCACAAGGTGAATTCGACAAACTTCAGTACGCAAATCGAAGCCAAAATGCACTCGACAATGTTGAAAATCAGCCGAAATGATCTCGGATCGAAGAACGGACTCCGCCGTCGCATTCAGAACGTCGAAATTGATCAGAATAGGCATTTGCATAATTCGACAGTCGATCGATCATGGAGGGTCGCCGATGTGCTGACACACATCGAGGTCGGGAAGCTACGACGTTGCCCAATCGATCTCCGTTCGTAAAATTAATTACTCCGTTAGCGTCGAAACGTCAAAACTTATCAAATGAGACTGTTCGCGCTCAGTTCAGATGAGTATGCGTAAATATCGAGCAATCAGATACAACATACAAACTGGAGCTAAAATTACACTCGACGACACCAAAAATCAATCGAAAATGACCTCCGATCGACAAACGGGCTCCGCCATCGCGTTCAAAACGTCGAAATTGATTAGAATAGACATCTTGCATAATTGACTGTCGACCGTCAAGGAGTCGTCGATGCTGAATATATAGGTCGAGCTGCGACGTTGCCCAAATGATCCTCGTTCGTGAAATTGATAGCTCCATTAGCGTTGAAACGTCAAAACCTATCAAATGAGACTGTTCGCGCTCAATTCGGACAAATATGCAGTATCGGAAGCGGCGTGCAAATTTGAATTAATTGATCGTTTGTCGGCACCATTCCTCAAAAATTTCTTGCATCCGAACTCATAATAATATATATATATATATATATATATATATATATATATATATATATATATATATATATATATATATATATATTGTCTATATGATGATCATGAAAATCTAAATTAATAAATAAAATAATAAAAAATGTAAATCCTTACCCTCAAAACTCTAAAGCCTAATTTTCCTATTTCCATCCCATACATAGCCTCCTTCCCTCTCTCCGTCTGATCTCGATCTCTCTCTCTCTCTCTCTCTCTCTCTCCTCTCTCTCTCTCTGATTTGTTTTGACGAAGTTTTCCGCCAACGACCGTCGCACTATTCTCAAAAAGCGATCACTATTTGACACTATATGGTGACCGTTCACGTCGCGCAGCGCGCGCATGCGCATGCGTCATGCGTATTGCTTCATGCCACTGCGCCCATGAGCATGCACTTCGCGTGCCATCAGCAAGCTTGCCTAGCGCTTCTTGCGCACACACCTGGCGCTTGCCGCAGCGCCGCGTGGACATGCCAGCGTCATGGATCTCCATGCCCATCGTTGCCAGCTTATTTTGACCATAAGTCGTTAGCTTTTCTTGCGTGGCGGAAACTATGTTGCTTTTGACTATAAATTACCTTACCGCCTTCTTGGCGTGGGGAAAATTGTACTTGCTTGTTTATAAGTGCTATCGCCTTTCTTGGCGTGTGGGGAAATCTGTTCTGAGTATCTTAGAGACCTCATACATGCTTTCTTGGCATGGTGGGAAGGGCGTGATTTATACCACCCATACGCCTTTCTTGGGCGATGGCGGGCAACATACGAGTAGTCCCCTATCTGGGGACGGGACGATCAGCCAAACTTCACATCGACAGGAGGACCTGCATAGCTTGATAGTAAACTATGTTATGATATGAAATTGTTATTTGAACCAACTTGCAGGTATATAAGTACCCCGTACACGCCTTTCTTGGCGTAGCGGGGAAATCTGTTTCATCACATACCTTAGAGCTCCATATATGCCTTCTTGGCATCGTGGGAAGGCGCATTCAGGTCGTGGTTTATACAACCCATACACGCCTTTCTTGGCGGTGCAAATACAAGTAGCCTATGGGGATGCGTCGGGATCTTTTGCTCGTTAAATTTTACGATATGATTAATAAACTGTTTAATAAAAATATAATAATGAAGCTAAAATTAATGTTTTGACTTGACATTACAAATATATAAATACCTGTGCACGTCTTTCATGGCATGCCAGGAAAATATGCGCATTATACAAGTACTTCAGAGACCCATACATATCTTTCTTGACATGGTGGGATGACGCATTCGGTCGTGGTGTTTATACCACCTATACATGCTTTTTTTGGCATGGTGGGCAGCAGCCCGTTGTAGCCATGTGGGGGCGATCAGGAGGTTGTCAATCTTGTCAAAATTTTATCAAAAAAATTATATTTCCAATAGAATTAGGTCAAAACAAGCAATATTATATAAATTTCTTAGATTTAAATTAATGCTGAATCAAATACACCGCAGATACTATCTTTGGATGTTTAAATTTCACGAAGATCTTTGCGTTGCTTCGGTTGGGTCTTAGGGCGAGCTTGGGTTAACAAACCTAAAATCAAATGATGTTATTATAATATCTTCAATTTAATAAAACATCGAGAAGCTAATTACGTCATATGACGGTCGATCTCATTATTAAATTAATAGAGTTGATAGAATCTAAACAGTGAAATAATAAACCACCCCGATGATGGCTGTGTAAAATAAAAATTTTAATCGGAGGGGATACTTTCATCGAAATATGATTACAATTTCAAAACAAATTAACTTAGATTGAATATCAATCTAAATGCAGAATTTATAATATCGTTAAGCTTCAAATGTCTAAATGAAATTCAATCTAAAAGCTTAAAGCAAACTCTACTCAATCCACCTTCCACAATAGATTGTCGGAGATGACAAATTAAGAAAACTCTAGCGCACAAAGGAGCCAAAGTCAAATCAAGTACACAACTATGTTTACTCAAACAATCTCATGTCGGCGGGGCGTGGCTCCTCATGCGTGGTTTGGCCGAGGCTCCACACATGATGATTCACGAGTCCTCGAGGGTGGTTGTTGCTAAATGACACCATTATATTATGGTCATTATTGTAGCATGTATGTTCCCCAATGACTCTGCCCTTTGAGTTGTGACCATAGGGTATACTAGATTGGGTAAAAAACTCTCTATTAGCTAAGTAGAGTTAAGCTTGTCTCCTTAGACAAACACCATCTCAAGTATACTGATTTCTTGGGCGTAACCATGTGTTCGATAAGGATCCTTTTAGGTTGAATTGACTACCTCCTCGACTAAGTAGACTAGGGACCATGACGGCCGGGATGTGAACCATGATCTAGATCATGTCATCGTCCCCCAACCATCCACTTTAAGTTAAATATAATGAATTTCATAAACCTAAATTTTAAAACCCACATGCTTATATATGCTATGCAATAAGCGACCTAACGACCAGCCTTAATCGAAAGTTCTCTCTCAGTATTGAGAGGAGTAATTAACTATAGGTGCTTGCGCCTATAGGAAACCTAGAACTAGATCTAAAGTCATCACCATATGAGGGAGAAATCTCTAGGTAGTGTTTTATCTACTATTCCATCTGCCTTTTGAAAATTACACCGACATTTTAAATTATACTCTCTTCATGAGAGGTCGGTGGCGAATTTTCGGAGCCCATAGATTTTTGGCGACTCCGCTGGGGACATGTTTCTCTTTCCATCTTTGGCTAGTCAAATTAAAGCTATGATAGCAGCGGAGTATAGTAAAATGAAAACTTAAAGTTATTTATCAAGTTAAATTGATTGAAACTCAAAATTATTTTTATAATAAACATAATTCTAAAGTTTTAATTTTTTTTCTTTTTTTTATTCATAACTTATTTCCGCTGAGGTCCCTCGAAGAGAGCCTCAGATTTGAAAGGTTGGGATACATTGAAACTCCAGCCATGAAGAGGATGATGATTGGGCAAACAATTTGAGTGCATCTACTCTGCCGACCTTTTGCTCAAGGCCAACATGATCTTTGAAGCTTCTCATCTTGAGGAAAAGTTAACTAGAAGGAAAAGAAGAAGAATGCCGAGTTGAGCCCACGACTCTCCATCGGCCCCTGTTACTTGTGGAACGAGGAGTGTTCCCACCCACAATAAATTTGAAAATCTCAAGTGGGTGAAAAGTAACTCTTGGTGATATTAAGCAATCATTAGGAACAGCGGTACCAAGCTCCAACCCCACAAGGAGGCATCTTGAGACTCTCATCCTTAGTGCACTGTGAAAGTTGAAAAAGAACAAGGCTTTATGAAGAAGAAATATCAAAGGCCAATTATTAGAGAAGCCAACAATGCTCCACTATAAAAGTTACCATCAAAGGTAGTAAGAACTCAGAAGCATTACAAACAAGCCTGCGAACATCGAGTGACATTTGAACCATGCGTTTGGGAATCCATTGAAAGGTGATAGAAGGAAAACAAGTTATGGAGGCGAAGCCTCAAGGAGAAGTTGCCTGAAAGGAAAAAGGTGTGACATCGGTTTGCATATCCAGGAGATGTGATAGGGCCCAAGGAATGGGTTCTAAAAAGAATGTTATAATTAATGAGGCTGTGGTGGTGGACACCGGAGAATCCTCCGAATCCCATCACCAACCTAAACGATCTTCCTTGATTTTGATGGTAGCCCTCGATTGAGGCGTTCATCCCACACTAAGCACGAAATGGATGGAGATCGATCAGAGATAAGGCTATAAGAAGAAGAAGAAAATGATGATGAAACCATGGGAATAGAAGTGGTCTATATGATAGGTCATGGTGATGATCATGGTACGGTTATAATCCAGCATGTACCATCCACTCGAAAGATAAGAAGAAGAAGAGCATTTAGGTTCTTCCTCATATGATAAGAGAAGACAAGAATTAGAAAGGGAGGAGAATTTCATGTTCCCTGACACTGCCACACTAGCCCAAGTGCAGAGGCACATGCAGTGCCAGATGAGGACAAAAGATAAAAAAATTGAGTAGCTTTACACTAAAATGAATGAGATGATGGCTTAGATGAATCTTATCATGCAGATAATGTAGAGGAGTGCAGTGGCAGTGCCACTATCTGTTCCACCCGCTAATCCTCAAACAGCTAATATCATCCCCACCAATCCACCAATAGAGCTAACATCTCAGACTTCTGGAGCTCATAGTGCTCACGATGGGAGAAATGAAAATTAATCTTCCCATCCAACTCCTCAAAATACCTAGCACATCGAACGATAGCTCAATTGGAGATTATTTTAAATGAAAAGATTAAAGCTATCATAGTTCTGCGAATAGGAAGCGGTGAATAGAGGTCGCCCATATCTGCGAATATGACCCGGTGTCTATCAGGGTTACTCGAGTCTGAAATTCCATTCATTTGATGAAGCGGTAACTAGGCGGCCTAACAATTTAAAGCAACAGTGGTAATAATGGGGTAATGATGCATTATTGTTCCGTTCGTTAGCGACTTAACTTACTTTGAGTGGTATGAGTTGCCAAATGACTTAGTTAAGACATTCACCATTTGGAGGCAATGTTTATCAAAAGATTTGCTAGTGCGGTTAGAAAGACTACAATAGGCGACCTCCCTCGAGAGAAAGAAGGGCAGTCGAGTTACAAAATACATAACTCGTGCAAACATGAGTATGAAGTGAGCAATGGAAGAAGAACATGCAATTCAACTGCTAATGAATAACATTGATGATAAAATGACGCCCTATTTATGCATGGCTTCCATCACCTCCTTTCAAGAACTGCTAGATCGGGTGGCAAAATTTGAAAAATTGAATCTCTCTAAAACTGAAAGCTATTTAGACGGAATAAAGCAAGGGAAGTTCAGAATCAAGGGGGAGTGAATCTCACACTGCTTCATATGATTCAAATAGAGGAATGAGGGATACTTATAATGTAAATAAGGGGAAACAACCTATCTACTTTGAAGAGAAAGTTAAACAACCCTGTAATTCTCAACCAAGGTTAGTTCTTGGAGGCAATGACAAACCCATAACTTTCCCGGGTAGTGATGACTGCCCAAGGCAATCATTAGGAGATGATGATCGAATGTGTCCGTCTCTTAAGGAGAAGATGAACAAGGAATATTCATTCAAAAGGGAAAGTATGACCAAACTATTTCGGCAAGCACTCAAGGCAGGGTTGGAGTTGCCAGAATGTAAAAGACCTGAAGAGTCAGGACGAACTAACAACCCAAATTACTATCCATATCATCGGATAGTTAGCCACCCTATAGAAAATTATTATGTATTTAAAGACTGACTAAAAAGAAAATACAAGAGAGGTGAATTTACGTTATCCAATAATGTTCTTATTCACCCAAAGAAAGAATCTGCAAGGGTGGTTACGTCCTCTTTCGTGACCCTGCAGAAAGATAAAGCAAAAGAAAAGACAGTTGCGAATGACAAATGAGAGACTGCAGTCTCGCAGAAAACTATGAAAATGCTGAAGCAATTAGAAGGCGTTCCGGGTGTTAGATGGAAATCTCCACTTGAACCGAAGGTAAAATCTACATCAAAAGGTTCTGCTCTTTAGACGCAGTCTAGGGTGTTTGGTGTTCCTTGCCCTAAGAAAGAATCTATTCAGAGTTCGCCAAAAACTCCCAAAAGGCCAGCCATACAAAAGAAGATAAATAAGAAATCTACCCTTATTAATTGAAGAATATCAACAACCGACAAGACTAATTAACTTACTGATTTCATGTCAAGACTCCAAATCATTGAAACAAATGATGAATGAGATGATGACGAAGAATCTCTTTCTAAAGAAGTCTGTCGGGTTATCTCAACGTCATTGGAAACTCCCAGACAAAATCTACTTCTTTGAGATAATCCAAGAAGAAGAACCACCAATGATGTGGCATTCAAGCCTTGCCTGATGGTGAAGCAAACAGAAGATAGCTCAAAAGAAGACTTGTTTTTCCAGAGGAAGATGAGTCAGAGTCTTCAATATCACCATTGATGAAGGGCATAAAATTGTGAAGTGATTCTGAAGGTTTCATTTGATCCTCGCATAAACATTGGTTACGAGGAGACTTCTTTAAAGAATGAGCGGATAGAGCAACCGATATACTAAGAAGTGGCAGGTGTCATCATCATAGAAGAAAGGAACACCAATAAAACAACAAGAACATAGAAGTTAATGAAAATATCATTCCAAAGATCCAAGAAGTCTAACATGGATAAAGGAATCGTTACAACATCTTGTCACTTGAGGAAGATCCCTACACAATTGAGTGTGTATGAGGCTCTCCTGATGTCGCAGGATCTCCGTGAAATCTTAATTCAGGCTCTTAAGAATTCGGAGAAATGTGAAACGTACTTTGCCAAGCAGTGTATGACTGAAGTATTACAATCTCAAGACCTTCTGACGATCACCTTCTCTGAGGAAGATCTTATGCTCGAGACATTAGAACATATTTCCCGTTATATGTCTCTGCGGAGAGCGATGGTGTCATAATCAATCGAATTCTAATTGATCCAGGTTCATCCGTTAATCTCATGAGCTTGAAAATATTGAGAGGATTGTCCCTTGATGTTCAACATCTAGGACGGAACAAATTGATGATCCACAGCTTCAATGAAAAAGGACAAAAGAAGCTCGGATCTTTTACCTTGCTAAGATTGAGAACTTCACGAAGCCAAATTCCATGTCATTGATGTGACACCTCATTCAGGCCTTGTTGGGAGCCCAGTTACATGTATGAAATAGTCCCGTCTACTTTGCGCCAATGCATGAAATACATAAAAGGAGAGGAAGAACATAGAATTTCTGGAAACCTTCAACCATTTACAGTCCATGAAGCTAAAATCTATGAAGATGCAAAATACTACCTATTGAAAGAGCCCAAGCATCAACAATCCAAAGCTACTACTTCAAAGGCTACAAAATAACACAAAAAAGTGAAGGAAAAAAAGGAAGAAAGAAGGTGACGCCGTCTCTTTCTAAAGCATCTAGCGCATCACATAAGTTGAAAAGGCTAGTCCCTCATTTGGGCAGTGACACAGAAGAAGAAGATGATCCTTCTGTCGAACCCAAGAGAGTAAACAAGTCTCTAGTGAAAGGAAAGAAAATTATGGAATACTTAGGTAGTATGATTACGAACTACTATGAAAGTGAAGTTCAGTGTATCTTTTCAAGAAGGACGGTAGACCTGTTGATATTAAAAGAATCATTAGTGATCGTGCTGGTTCCTTTTTAACACTTCAAAGAAATCACTCCACGTGAAGTCCACATTATTGAAGAGTTAAAGACTTTCTATGTGCCTCCTTTGCCTAGAAGTAATGAATGTGGAATTTCATTTTACAAGTCGAGGTGCTATCACCGATTGATTGGCTCATGCAATTTGATGAATCTGATGATATGGTTCTCACAAGAATGCTAAAATATTATCCTCCGAGGATTCGCAAGATGATGCACAAATTGAGAGTTGATATTGGAACAAATAAATGATGAGCCACTTCTTTGATACCCTTTGGGGTCTAAAAAGTTCATAGACCTCGCGAAAGTGTGATAATCATACATCTAAAGGTCTTGGATACATCCGACGTAAACATTGTCAAAGAAAAGCTTATTATGCGGTAACAGCAGAAAAGATTGACACTGAAATTAAAAATGAAGATGATCTTTATGAGGCTTATCTGACCAACGATGAGGAGGTAGAAGCCAAGCCAGCACCTGAAGAGCTTGAGGATGGTGGACAAGACGCTACCATGGATGAATTGAAGGAAATCAACTTGGGAACAGAGGATGCTTCTCGCCTAACTTTCGTCAGTGTCCTTCTGCCTGATGAAAAAGTTGAAATAAAAGCTCTGCTATGTGAATTTAGGGACTGCTTTACTTGAACATACTCCAAAATGCCAGGCTTATCCCCTGATGTGACAGTTCATAAACTAGCCATCAAGGCAGATGCAACACCTATTAAGCAAGCTCCTAGGAGAATGAGATTGGAGATTGAAGAACAGGTGATTGCAGAAACTAAGAAGGTCAAAGCTTTATTCGAAGAAAAGTATGCGGATTGGATAGCCAACGTTGTTCCAGTGAGAAAGAAGAATGATCAAATATGCATTGATTTTGAGATCGAAGCATGCCCAAAAGATGATTTTCTGCTTCCAATATCAGAACTATTGGTAGACAATACTTCCAACTACGACATGTTCTCATTTATGGATGGGTCATCGGGATACAATCAAATCATGATGGCTCCTGAAGATGAGAAGCACACATCATATAGGACACCAATTGGTATATCTTGCTACATCATCCCTTTGGATTGAAGAATCTTTGGAGCTATAGAGACGCATCTTTGACGAGTTGATTCATCAGAAAGTAGAATGCTACATGGATGATCTCATTGTCAAGAGCATAGATCGAAGAGATAATTTTAGTGACCTGAGTATGGTCTTCGAAAGAATTAGGTAGTACGAACTCAAGATGAACCCTCTTAAATGTGCATTTAGGATTTTGTTTGGAAAGTTCCTTGGCTATGTGGTAAGACATAGAGGAATTGAGATCAACCTAATAAAATCAAAGCGATATTGAATATGCCACTACCGAAGAATCTTCTTCAGCTTCGTTCCTTGTAGGGACATTTTGCATTCATCCGGCGCTTAGCATTAAAAGATACCTGTTGAATCCAACAATTTTTGCAGCACCAATCCCGGGAAAGCCTCTTATTTTGTATACAACTGCATTAGAAGAATCCCTTAGAGCATTGCTTGCACGATACAATGAGGAAGGCAAGGAAAATGTGTTGTACTATATCAGTTGAAGATTGATAGGAGCTGAGGCAAAGTACTCTCTAATTGAGAAGCACTATCTTACATTGATCTTCGCCGCCCATAAGCTTCGACATTACATATTGTCACATAAGATAACACTCATATCAAAGATCAATCCGCTGAAGTTCTTGATAACAAGACCAGCGTTGACATGTCATTTGACGCGATGGACAGTACTCCTGTTATAGTTCGATATCATATATGTATCTCAAAAATCTATTAAGGGGTAAATACTAGCAGATTTTCTTGTTGTGCATCCTATCCTAGTAGATTCAACAGTCAATGATGATTTACGATGAAACGATCCTGTGAAAGGGAGGAGTTGCGGAAATGTATTTTGATGGTGCATCATCTATTAAGCCCGACCCCAAATCTACCAAAAGCAAGAGTTGGCATTGGCACCTTTCATAATAGGAGGTGGCATAATGAGACGTTCATACAGTGGCCGGAAGAATAATGAAGTGAATACGAGGCATTGGTGGGTCTCGAAGAAGGCTGTTGTTATCGGCATTCAAAATTTAAGAATCTTTGGAGACTCTCAATTGGTAATTAACCAAGTGTTGGGTATCTATAAGATTAACAAGCTTGAATTAACGTACTATCATAGGCAAGTGCTTGAGCTCATGAAGAAAATTCCAAACATTAAACTAGCTCAAGTTTCTCGATCGAAGAATAGTAAAGCGGTGCGGCCAAGCTAGCAAAAGATGTCACGATGACGATGATGTATTGATTGAAGTGTCCACTCTTGAGTTCTGCAGTAAATCCATATTCCCCAGGTAGAGGGACATCGATCAAGCAGGAAGCAATTCAAATTGCTCCTCACTCTCCCAAAGAATGACAAGTAAGAGATAGAAAAACTCAAAATACTACAACAAATCATGAAGCTTTCCAGAGTGGAAGAGATGGAGACAACCCTTCATCGATTATTTCAAGGAAAGCAAATTGTAGCAATAAATCACTAGCCATAGAAATTACAAAAGAATCCTGATATCTTATGTCAATGACACATTGTACCGTAGATCCTTTGAGCAAATGTGGCTGCGATGCTTAGGGATGGATGAAGCCAACAGAGTAATCAGTAATGTTTGAAATTCATGAAGGACTCTCTGGTGCTCCCAAGTCAGGTCCTAAAATGACAACAAAAATTAAGAGAATGGGGTACTATTGGCTTTCAATGGTGAAATACTGCATAAATCATGCAAGAAAATATCACGAATGCCAAGTCCATAGGGATCTCATTCATCAACCTCCGAATCCTCTACACCCAACAATAGTGTCGGCCGTTCAAAGTTGGGGCAGATATAATTGGATAGATTGATCCTCCATCATCGGTGGACATCGATTCATTCTAGCAACTACTTCTCCAAGTGGTAGCTCCATTTAAGGAAGTCATATCGATTGGTTGACTTCTTCATAATGTTTCTATAGATTTGGGTGCCGATGAATCATTTTGAATGACACGGCTTTCAAGTGTCCAAAGATATAGAGATTCATTGATCGGTACAAAATCGATTGACGGTATTCATCAATCTACAATCCAAGGGCCAGTGGTTTAATAGAGGCTTTCAATAAGACATTGGTAAAGTTGCTAAAAAGATTCTCACGAAGAATAAAAGAGAGTGACACTAAAATGATGGAAGCACTCTGGGCAGACAAAACAACTTATAAAATGCCAACCAAAGCCACTCCTTATGCTCTAACATTTGGAGTTGAAGTTGTTTTGCCACTAGAAGTTGAGCTGTCATCACTTCGAGTAGCTGTCCAATTCAATCTTACTCAAGATGAGAACGCTTACCTGTGAATGGAAGAGTTGGATGCTTGAGTTGACCTGCTCAAAAATTTAAAATTTATCGAGAGAGAATGTCCAAAGCATTCAATAGTTGATGCGTCCTCGGACATTCCAGGAAGGTGAATTGGTTCTAGTGCTGAGAAGGCCAATCATCCCTCATCGCAAGATCGGTGATAAAATTTGAAGTTAATTGGGAAGGTCATTACGTCATAGGGAAGGTGTGCGAAGGAGGAGCCTACCAGCTTATTAACAAGAATGGTCAACAATCGATGCCACAATCAATGGTCGATATCTCAAGAAATACCACAACTGACTATGGATAAGTATATAAATACTTAAATGAATCTTGCAATAGTAAGACTTTCAAATACATATGTAATATCACTTGAAGATTCTCTTGTAAAATGAGAACGCATTTTCAAGTTACTGCGAAAGCCTCCCCTTGTTAGACAAGAGATATTTTTATATATTTAGCTAAGTTGATATTGTACTTCAATCCAAGATCCTTAGATAAATATATATAATAATCAGAACGAGCTTCATTTATTTATATTAAAGAAGTTCAAACTTTGTAATACATTTTTGAACTAGTTTTGCATTATTGAGGGCATTTTTTAGTTTTTATAAATCAAAGATGTTCAATCATTCCCTGTGAAATAGGAGAGCTTCTTATATATGCATTCAGGTTGACATCGAGCTTTATGCCGAGATCCCTGAATATATCTATAACTGGTATTGTAAAAGTTGCAGGTCATACAAGAACAAAAAGAATCTACTTCAATGTATGAAAAGACAATCCTAAATGTCAAAAGTTTCCCTCCAAGATTCGTCAAATGTCGAATATCAAGTCAGAAGAACTCCTAATTTTGGAAGCTTCAATCAACTAAGTTGGAAAAACATCAACATCCATATTTTCAAGTCTAGGACACGGATGGGTTCTAAAGGTCGGACTCAACAAGCCCATAGGTGGCCGAGTTGCTGACACTCTCCTCACTCAACAAGCCGCAAGAAAAGATAGCAGTGAAAGAGCCTCCGTTCCTCAGTCTAATGACAAGATTGCCAAGCTATCATAGCTTAAGTAAAAAAAAAACTCGAGTAGGTTCTAAAGGTCAGTCAACCCACTGTGTGGAGTTGTTGGCTCTCCTCACTTCAACAAGAAAAGGCGCGGTAAAGAGCCCCGCTTAGTCCAATGATGATAGTTGTTCAATCTTAAAGCATCCAACTTAGTGACGCAAGCAAAATTCAAGAGATCTTTCCGCTCGATCGACGGACCAAGACAATCCGAGGAAACTCTCAATTTAGAGCTGCCTCAAATCAATCTATATATCGCCTACAAGGTGATATTCTAATCTCTTTTTAAATGATTTGATCAAGCGCAAAGCACATATCAAAGCCAATTCCCTCATCAAGTCTGCAAAAGCAGAAAGCATAGGACCGAGGAAGCGATTCCATAGTTCACACAAAGGCAATGACCAACCTAAAGGAATTTCATGATTATTCAGTCTGTTAAAGCACACAGTATTAGACTGATAACTCAACATTGACCTAATATGAGCCGGAAGGCTGGGTCAACTATATGCACTCTTTAACGAGTCTATCAAAGCAGCAAGCACAGGACTTAGAGTGTACATGCACTTCCTGACAAGTCAATATGGACAAATCAGGTCAATCCTTCATCAAGCCAGTCAAGCTTAAAGCTAGGGCAGAAGGAATTTCAAATCTCAAAGCAAACAAACTAATTCCTCCATCAAACCCAATCAAGCATGAAGCTAGGGTCAGAGGAAATTCAAGTTTATAACAACACAAGAGAAAGAGGTTTTCAGCAAGCCCATTGAAGCAGATAGTATATGGAGGAGCTCTTATCCGGTAACAAGTCGATCGACAAATCTTCCGTAACTATCACCAAAATAAAACATCATATTATTAACAAATCTTGTTAAAACTCCATGAGACCAAATCGGTGATCCAAGATCTTTGACCCAAAGGGAATTTCAACAAACATGACTCGCTCTATGCGCGAATCATATTTGTTGACCTCCATGCACGCGCCATAAGTCAAGTCGAGCTCATAAGGTAAATTCAACGAGCTTCAGCGCACAAATCGGAGTTAAAATGCACTTGACAATGTCGAAAATTAGCCGAAATGATCTCCGATCGACGAACGGACTCCGACATCGCGTTCAGAACATCAAAATTGATCAGAATAAGCATCTTGCATAATTCGAAGGTTGATCGATCAAGGAGGGTCACCGATGCGCTGACACATATATCGAGGTCAGGAAGCTGTGACGTTACCCAAATGATCTTCGTTCACAAAATTGATCACTCCGTTAGCATCAAAATGTCAAAACTTATCAAATGAGCTGTTGCACTTGGTGAATATCGTGAATATTGAGCAACAACAACATGTCGCTACACTGGCGCCACCAAAAATAAGTTGAAATGACTCCGATCGATGAACGGGCTCCGCCATCACGTTCATAACGTCGAAATTGATCAGAATAGGCATCTTGCATAATTCGACGGTCGACCGATCAAGGAGGGTCACCGATGCGCTGACACACATATCGAAGTCAAGAATCTGCGACGTTGCCCAAATGATCTCTGTTCATGAAATTGATCGCTCCATTAGTATCGAAATGTCAAAACTTATCAAATGAGAATGCACTCAATTGATGAGTATGCAAATATCAGTGGCGAAGCAAGGCGCATTAAATACCCCACTTGATGCCGACTTGAACTAAATATCTCCGACATTAATCCACTATGCCGGCATATTCGGAATATCAAAGCAACCTAAAATGACATATATATATTGTTCAGGACGCATGTCGGCGAGAACTAAATTATGACAAATAAAATAATAAAAAATGCAAATCCTATAAATACCCCTCCTAAACCCCTAAACCCTAAAATATTTCCTATTTCCTCCCTACAACCTCCCGCACTGCCTCCAGACGATCTCCTCACGTTCTCGCTTCTCTCTCCCCGCTTCACTACGCTATAGCTTGACGGACTCGTGCCCCGTTTCACGGTGCTAAAGCGGTGCGAAACGACCGCCAACACCGCAACAAACACTATAGAAAACATCAGAAGCGGCGAAAATCACTCCTTTGTAGCGGCGTTCACGCCGCATGCGGGTGCGGCGCGAAGCCTGCGCTCACGTGATCCGCTAGGCGACGCTGCGGCGGTCTGGGTGCATGCTCTCGCCGCACTGCACCACGGCACGCCAAGGTTCGGATGCACCTGTGGTTCGCTGGCGACATGAGTGCCCGCGCGATGCAGCATCGTGGAGCTCCCCCCTGCAAGACACTCTCAAAGCCTTTTGACCATAACAGCCTTTCTTGGCATGGTGGGGAAAACTGGTTTGCTTCTTGACTATAAGTACCCATACACGCCTTTCTTGGCATGGCGGAGAAATTTATACTTGCTTACTTCTGTATAAGTACCCGTACATGCCTTTCTTGGCATGATGGTAAAATTTATTTCAGCTGGTATCTTAGAGACCCATGCTTGTCTTTCTTGGCATGGTGGGAAGGCACATTCAGGCCGTGGTTTATACCACCCATACACGCCTTTCTTGATGTGGTAGACAGGCCTAGCATACCCGAAGTAGTCCCCTATACGGGGACGATGTCGGGATGCTACCGAAATGCTGTCTATACTTCACACCGACAGGGGGACCTTTATAGCTTGATAGTAAACTATATTATGATATGAAATTGTTATTTGAACTAACTTGTAAGTGTATAAGTACCCGTACATGCCTTTCTTGGCGTAGCAGGAAAATCTATTTCAATAGGTAGTTTAGATCCCCATACATGCCTTTCTTGACATGGTGGGAAGACGCATTCAGGCTGTGATTTATATCATCCATACACTCCTTTCTTGGCTGGTATACACCAAATAGCCCCTATATGGAGATTACATTTTCAAATGCTAATGCTAATTTTTATACTGACATGATTAATAAACTGCTTAATGAAAATACAATAATGAAGCTAAAATTAATGTTTTGACTTGACATTGCAAATATATAAGTACCTATACACGCCTTTCTTGGCGTGATAGAGAAATATGTGCTTTATACAGGTACTTCAGAGATCCATACATGTCTTTCTTGACATGGTGGGATGATGCATTCGGTCGTGATGTTTACACTACCCATATATATATCTTTTTTGGCATAGTGGGCAGACCCAGCCCCCATTATAGCCCCCTATGTGGGGATGATGCTGGGAGGCTATCGAAATGCTATCAAAATTTTATCAAAAAAATTTATACTTACAATAGAATTAGGTCAAAATAAGCAATTTATATAAATTTCTTAGATTTAAATTAATGTTGAATTAAATACACTCGCATGGGCCCCATCACTACGCTGAATGCTTAAATTCAAGTGTCTGAGGATGTTGTGCGGGTTGCTTCCCGGTTGGGTCTTACGACCGGGTCCAGGTTAACAAAATCTAAAAATCAAATGATGTTATTATAATATCTTCAATCAAATAAAATATCTGAGAAGCTAATTATGTCATTTAACAGCAGATCTGATCCTCTATTATTAAATTAATAGAATCGACAGGATTTCAAATAGCGAAATAATAAACCATCCCAATGATGGCTGTGTTAAATAAAAATTTTAACTATAGGGGATACTTTCATCAAAATATGATTACAATTTCAAAATAAATTAACTTAGATTGAATATCAATATAAATGCAGAATTTACAATATCATTATGTCTAAATGAAATTCAATCTAAAAGTTTAAAGCAAACTCTACTCAATCCACCTTCCACAATAGTTTATCGGAGATGACTAATTAAGAAAACTCTAGCTCACAAAGGAGCCAAAGTTAAATCAAGTACACAACTATGTGTACTCTTAAACAATCTCATGCCGCGACGCGGGCCCGTGTCCTCATCGGGTTTGCAAGAGGCTCCACACATGAGATGCGATTCACCGGTCCTCGTGATTGTCACTAAATGACACCATTATATTACGATCACGATTGTAGCCTGTATGCTCCCCAATGGCTCTGTCCTTTGAGTTGTGAACCATAGGGTATACTTGATTGGGCAAAAATCTCTTTGTTAGCTAAGGTAGACTTAAGCTTGTCTCCTTAGATAAACACCACCCCAAGTCTACAAGGATTTCTTGGATGACGTAACCCATGTATTGCTGATAAGGATCCTTCTGTCAAGTTGGGTCGACTACCTCCTCTGACTAAGTAGACTAGGGACTACGACATCCCGGGATGACGGAACCATGAGATCTAGATCGGGTGCGTCATCCCCCCCCCCCTAACCATCCGCTTTAAGTTAAATATAATGAATTTCGTAAACCTAAATTTCAAAACCCCACACCTTGCTATTATATGCTATGCACTAAGCGACCTAACGACTAGCCTTAATCAAAAGTTCTCTCTCAGTATTGAGAGGGGTAATTAACAATAGGTGCTTGCGTCTATAGAAAACCTGGAACCAAATCTAAAGTTCTCACCAAATGAGGGCGAAATCTCTGGGTAGTGCCTTATCTACTATTCCATCTGCCTTCTGAAAATTACATCGACATTTAAATTATACTCTCTTCATCGAGAGGTCGGTGGCAAATTTTGGAGCCCACACCCATATTCCATGCTCGAATGATACATATAGATGTGGATTTCCACTTCATCTGTGACTGCATCAAGCACAGTAATATCTCCCTTTATTACATCCCTACTCAAGATCAGCTAGCTGACTTGTTCACCAAGCCTCTACTCAGCAACTGTCATCAATCTCTCAATTCCAAACTGACCATCTTCTTTGAGATCGTCATCTTTTTGGGATGAAAACACGGCGACCATTCATTTCCATTATGCCCCATAACTAACATGCCTTATCATGTGATTCTATTACCTCCTTACTATATATATGCAGCCTATATCAAATGCTGTGACAAGTTATTATCGCTCCTTTGTAATGGTAATTATGTATTTCCCTTCTCCTTTCTGTTTTATCTGTCATTGCTTCATGAAAGTCTTCAGGAAAGGGATGGGATGAATCCTCTATTATCATTGTGAGAATTGTACATACGAAATTCCTCAATCTTAATCATACATTTCAATTATATATTTATAGTCAATTTTTCCTCATTCCTAGGGTTTCATTTAGGAACTTAGATGTGATAGGGTAAGCATCTTAGATCTATTATATATAGAAATGAAGTTATAAATGGGGGTGTAACTTCTAGAATGATGCAATGCAATCTCATGCACATGAAGTAGTTACCTGATCACACACTAGAGCAGTGCATCAAACACAAAGCTTAGTATTATCATCATTATGCTCCCTCAAAAAATTTAAGGCATATGGAGTTGATCATATGTATGGTCGATTCCCGCCTTAGTGAAATTCAATATGTTAACATGTGTTGAAATCTAGCTCCAAATCACATTCTAAATGTGCATGGCTAGTCCATCCTTGTATGGAAGAATTATATTGCAATCAAGTGTGTTTTGAAACCTTTTTAGACTATATATTTTTCTAATTACTATTGTTATATATCTATAAATACATGCTTCATTTAACATTAGAATTATTATTTAATGAAATATTAACTTCATTTCTTGTTTGTAATATAGTTGTGGCTTGATGGCTTCCACTTTTCAAGGGATTTAGTTAGTTCTAGTTATCTTAATGCATTGTTTAAACATCCTCCCTTCTCTCTCTCTTGGCCAAACACTCCCAAATCGGTTAAACCTGGTCTACAAATGTCTCATCTCATCAAAGTCTTAAGGGTTTGTCTATAGTTGTCTCCGTCAAAGTCCTAAGCAAACCCTAAGCCTTCCACATGAATCCCAACACAACTCTCCTTCTTAAATAGCGTGAACTCTAATTCTTAGGATCATACATCCTTTACATGGGACCCAAAATTTTAAATTCATCTACTTCTAAGAGAAATTCGAAAACCAAAGGCTTAGAAACAATCTCATCAATTACATGATGTTGAAACACATCCATTCTTCTTGAAAGAAATTTTTAATAGGCAATACATAAGTGTTGACCTTCACATATGATACACAAGCCGAATCCAGCTTATAAAGCGAATTCGACCGACCTAGATGCTTTAAAACACAAATCAGAGCTCAAAATGCACTGTATATCACCGAAAATGATCGAAACGACCTCCGATCGATGAACGGACTTCGCCATCACATTCAAAACGTTAAAATTGATCATGATATAAATATTACACAATCTAATGATTAACCAATCAAGAGATCAAGCCATCAATGCGCCTACGCACTTATCGAAGTCAGGAAGCTGCGACGATGTCCAAACGGCCCCAATTCATAAAATTGATTGCGTCGTTAGCTTTGAAACATCGAAAATTAGCAAATGAGATTGTTCGGCTTAATTCAGACGAGTCTGTACAAATGTCGACTGATCGGAAGTGATAGCACATAATTCGAGGCTAAAATACACTAGACGTCACAAAAATCAGTCAAAATGTCCTCTGATCGACGAATGAACTTCACCATCGCTTTCAAAATATCGAAACTGGCCAGAATATAAATATTACACAACTTGAGGATCAAACCATCAAGCGATCGAGTCGTCAAAGTGCTTGCATGCATATCGAGGTCAGGAGGTGCCGACGTAAATCAAACGACCTCCATTCACGAAATTGATTGTGTTGTTAGCCTTGAAATGTCGAAATCTATCAAGTAAGAATCTTCACACTCAATTCGGACAAATCTGCACGAAAATCAAGTGGTCGGAAATGATAACGCGTATTTTGAGCTGAAATTGATCCAATTTGACGCCAGCTTGAATGAAATGGCCTCCGATTGCAAAACAAAATGTGTCGTTGCATTTGGAACATCGAAATAACCTTCAATCAACATATATATCAACCCTATATTGAGTTTGGCATAAAGTTTGCATTAAAATTGATTAAGCAATAAAAAAATTAATTTAAAAACCTAAATTAACCTAAATCCCTAAAAATCATTCGGTTCGGCTCTATCCTCACGCACTTCCTCACTCACCCGGTTCTCCCTCACGCGGTTCTCCTTCACGCCGACGACCCGACAATAACTCTTCAATTTCTTCCTTCTCCCTTTCTTCTTCTTCCTTCTCCATTTTTCTTCCCTCATTTTCCACAAACTGAAAGTAGTTTCTTCCATTTTCTCTTATTTTCTCTCAATTTGAAGTTTTCAATTTCCATTTTGCTGCAACCGGAGAGAAACACCATCATTAGGCGGGTTCTTCTCTCGATTTCCGGCATCACCCTTTCTATTACCCTTCCACTTTTCTTTGAAGAAGAACATCATCAAGTAGTTCTTCTAGACTCGACATTTCTATACCCTTTCGATAATTCCTTTTGCCGCAGTAGAAGAAGAACACAGTCATCAGACGGGTTCTTCTCTAAGCTTTCGGCATTTTCATACCCTTCCAACAATTCCTTTTGCCGCAGCTAAAGAAGAACACCGTCATCAGGAGGGTTCTTCTAGGATTGCCTCCTTCCCGACCTTTCCTCTCACAAGAACCTAAAGAGGAACATCACATTAGGGTTCTTCTATTGGTTCGACATCTCCACCTCCGCTCCTTGCCGATCATTGCAAGCTTACGTAAAAATGAGTCCTAATGAATGGAATATGTTAATGTGTGTGTGTGTATATATATATATATATATATATATATATATATATATATATATATATATATGCTTATTTTTTTACAGGTTCAAAGGCCTCATCG
Source organism: Cymbidium sinense (assembly GCA_021442155.1). NCBI lineage: Eukaryota > Viridiplantae > Streptophyta > Magnoliopsida > Asparagales > Orchidaceae > Cymbidium > Cymbidium sinense. The sequence goes on from CM038220.1 coordinate 80,199,191, forward strand.
CACTCATTAGGGCACGACGAGATGAAAAATCGATTGCGGTGTCTCAAGACACCGCTTATGCCTATTGCATGCATCGAGTAAGCCAATATTTATTAGATGTCGCTCCCCCTAGTCGAAATGCTGATGAAATTTCATTAAATTTTCAGACTTAGATAAAAAAGGGGGAAAGAAAATAATAATAATCAAAATTTATTAAAGAGGAGAAAACACATAAACAATGAAACAATATGAAAGTGCAAAGTCTCAAAATTAAGATTAAGGTGCAAAACCAAATCAAACTTGGAATGTTATTCATAAAGAATTTAATGATGTTGTCATTTTAAGAATTGAGAATTACTTGAAGAAACTAATCATAACTATAACACACTACAAGATTATATCAAGAACTGAATAAAGCCTTCGTGGACATTGAAGGAAGACATGTTCTTATTATTGAGCTATTTTATAAATTTTATAGTAATCCCTTGGAGCTTATACATGACGCCCAACAAAATACTGGGGATGTTGCAATTATTGCTGATGTTGAGAAACTAATAGGATTTTTACTTGAAAAGTGTGAAATGGTTATCAATTATTTGTATAAGCTGTTGAGTGAGCGGGTCTTCTTTTCTTCAAATTTCACAAAACTAAACAAGCTTTAGTTGAAACCCGGAGAGGCTGATACCAAACTTATAGGAGAATTAATTGAACAATTGCAGATTAGAGGATATTGAAAGAATTAGGAATCTTGATCGAATATCAGATGACCAATAATTGATGATAAATCCAAATGTTCAATTTCAAATTGAAAACAAAGGTGTGCAAGTGATTTGATAGCTTTTTCACAAGTACAAGTTCGATTAGACAACTCATGATCACTCATGATTGTAGTATTTAAAAGGATCACTTGAATCCTATATTTGAAGTTATATTTAAAGCACATGAGAACCATGATCTATCTAAGTGCTTAGTTTTAAGATTAATGGTATTCAAATGAAATTTATAAAAGGATTTATAATATAATTAACTAGCTTGACAATGGGTATATGCAAACTCCTTCAATAATCACTCAAGTTACACTATGTGATACATTGAGTGAATCAATAAAAATCCGTATAATTTGAATTAGAGTTATGATAAACTCAATGCTCATTTATAGAAGTAAAAATCAGTTCATTTAGTTTAGAATAAAGGCTGAAAGTGACTAGTTGATAAAAATTTGAAAGTTCTTTAACAGTTACATGCCAAATGATATTTGAAAATTGAAAAATTCAACAAGTAATCCAAGTGTGAGTAATATTTTAAAATTTACAATACCTTCTATGCCACCGGATTCACAATACTTTGTACAAGCGAATAGAAGGCACTAATTAAGGCATTCTTAAATAAACCCGCATGGGCCCTGATACCGTGCTAAATATTTTATATTTAAGTGTTTGAGCATGCTACGCGGGTTATTTCCTGGTTTAGTCTTAGGATTGGATCTAGGTTAACAAAACCTAAAAATCTATTATAATAATTTCAACTTAGTAAAATATTTGAATGCTAATTCTGTCGTGTGACAGTAGATCTGATCCTCTGTTAGGAGCTAAACATAGTTGACAAGATCTAAATTTCTCAAATATATTTGATTCAATCAAGCAACTACCTCGATGATGGCTGTGTTGAATAGTGATTTCAACTGGAGGAGATACTTCCATCAAAATGTGATTCTAATTTCAAATCAAATTAACTTAAATCAAGTATCAATTTAGAAACTGCTTAAATGAAATTCAATCGTTAAAAGCTTAAAGCAAAACTCAATCTATCTACCTTCCATAATTATTTGTCGGAGGTGAAAAATTAAGAAAACTCTAGCTTACAAAGGTGTCAATGTCAAATCAAGTGTTCTATTATTTTTACTTTCAACCAATCTCATGTCAGTAAGGATGTGGCCCGTGTTCTCTGACTATGTGGCTTGGTCAGTAGGCTCCATAGATGAAGCAATTATGACCAAAGTCCTCTGATTGGGTGGTTTGGCCAACAAGGCTTCATTATATTACAATCACGATCGTAGCCCGTATGCTTCCTAATGGCTCTGCCCTTTGAGTTATGAATCATAGGGTATACTTGATAAGATAAACAACCCTCTGTCAACTAAGATAGACTTAATCTTATCTTCTTAGACAAACACCACCCCAGATCTACAAGAATTTCTTGACCCACGAACCTATGTTGTCGATAAGAATCCTTCGGGTTGGGTCGACCGCCTCCGACTAAGTAGAGTGGACCGCGGATGACCGGATGACGAAACCATGGGATCTAGATCGGGCACATCATCATTCCCCCAAACATCTGATTTAAGCTAAAATGATGAATTTCATAATCTTAAATTCTAAAATTCCACATGTTGCTACTATATGCTATGCATTTAGCGATCTAATGATTAGCCTTAATTGAAAGTTTTCTCTCAGTATTGGGAGGGGTAATTAACTTAGGTGTTTGTGCCAATAGGAAACCTGGAACCATATCTAAAGTCTTTACCAAATGATGGTGAAATCTCTGGGTAGTGTCTTATCTACTATTCCATCTGCCTTCTGAAAATTACACTGACACTAAAATCTCACTCTCTTCATTCAAATGTCGAGAGGCCAGTGGAAAATTTTTGGAGCCCATAGTAAGTTGACATTGATGATGATAAATCTCAAATGAAAGCATAAATCATGCCTATGGTTGCCCTTATTTCTTAGCAAGAATGAGGTATATGATACATGACTTCATGGTAAACATGATTTTACTCATTAATTACAAGAGTAGCTCATTACATGAGTAACTCATTACTTCCATATACAAATTGAACTTCTCTCAAAAATTAAAATGATCTTTGAATTCATGTTAACAAGACAAGTAGACTAATATTTAAACATTTTTTCTCTTGTTGTAGCCTTTTCATTTTGGCTTTATGTTCTTCCATTTTAAATTGACGAATCATACATAAAGTTTAGAAGTTTAGACTAAAAATTTTACCTTTGCCAAGCTCAAATTGATTGAAAGACTGGATTTTTCACTTATATCAAGCCAGTAGTCTTTTTGGTACTCCTTCAACTAGAGTTTTTTAAGGGTCAAAAGGTCGATCTATTTAACCTCAGTCTAATATTTTCAAGTGATCTAGTTTTAATTTCTTTCTTTATGTATCATCTTAAGAGGTTAATGGAATCATTAACACTTTGATACTTTGTTTATATATGTTGGAGTCCAAGAAAGCTTATGATAGTACTGGTACTATAAAAATAGATATTTGATGACTTCAGGTACAATATGAATCAACTTCATCATTTTTCATCCTCATCATTGATGGTAGGGAGGTTGCCATCCTTCTACTATTTGTTGAAATTAAATATCATATCCAGGACCTTCATTACCAAAATATTGGCATCTTCAAGTTTATTTGATGTGTGAACCGTTATATGTGGAGCCTGATTGTGTCGATCAATCGAACATGTATTGTTGACTCAACTCTCACTTTCACCAGTCGAGCTTGACGATGAACTCATTGGAGGGGGCAGTGCACCTTGTAGGCTCCGAAAATTTGCCACCGACCTCTTGACAATATTGAATTGAAAAGAGTATGATTTAAGATATCGGTGTAATTTTTAGAAGGTAGATGGAATAGTTGATAAGACACTACCCAGAGATTTCTCCCTCATTTTGTGAGGACTTTAGATCTGGCTCCAGGTTTCCTATAGGTGCAAACACCTATAGTTAATTACCCCTCCTATTGCTGACAGAGAACTTTTGATTAAGGCTAGTTGTTAGATCGCTAAATGCATGTTGACCTCCATATATGTGTCATAAGTCGAGTCAAGCCCACAAGTTGAATTCGAATGACTTTGGAGGTGATAGTGCGCAAATTAAAGGTCAAAATGCACTGGACATCACTGAAAATGGTTGAAACAACCTCTAATCGGTGAACGAACTTTGTTATCGCATTCAGAATATCAAAATTGGTCAAAATATAAATATTACAAAATTTAAAGAGCAATCGATCAAGCAATTGAGCTATCAATGTGTCGACATGCATATTGAAGTCGAGAAGTTGCGACGATATTCGAACGACCTCCGTTCATGAAATTGATCACGTCGTTAGCTTTGAAACGTCAAAAACTACCAACTGAGACTATCCACACTCAATTCAGACGAGTCTATGAAATGTCGAATGATCGGAAGTGACAGTGCGCAAATCAAAGTTGAAATGCATTGGACATCACCAAAATCAACCCAAATGACATCCGATCGATGAACGGAGTTCGCCGCCGCATTCAGAATGTTGAGATTGGTCAGAATATAAATATTGCACAACTTGATGATCAACCGATCAAGCGATCGAGTCGTTAATGCGCCTACACGAATATTGAAGTTAAGAGGCACCGACGCAAGTCAAATGATCTCTATTCGTGAAATTGATTGTGTCATTAGCTTCGAAATATCAAAATCTATCAAGTAAGATTGTTCGCATTCAATTCATATGCGTGAAAATCGAGTGGTCGAAAGCGGTGACATATATTTTGAGTTGAAATTGGCTCGATTCGATGCCGACTTAAACCAAACGGCCTCCGATTGCGAAACGGACATCGTCGTTGTGTTTAGAACATCGGAATAACCTTAAATTGATATATATTTTGATTACTTAATCATGTCAACATAAAGTTCGTATTAAAGAGGATTAACTAATAAAAAATATTATAAAACGGGCTAATAACCTAAAATCGGCTCAACCGACTCCCTAAATCCCTAAACCACGCATGACCCGACCCGCTCGGCCTCCCCTCCCAAACAAACTCCCTCTTCACGTGATCGAGCTACACGAAAGTCCCTCTTTCATGCGTTTCTCCTCTCGGCTGAAGAAAACCCATGCACACGAGCTCCCTCGTTCGAACGGTAACCGCTCATCCCTCTCCCAACTGTTCCCCCCTTTCTTCTTCTCAACCGCAAGGGAAAAGGGCAGGAGGACCAAACTGCTTCCCTCTTCTCATTCATACGCAAAAAAATGGCAAGCTTCTTCCCCTCTTTCTCCCACTTTTCTCCTTTTCACTCCAAACCGAAAAAAGGTGAGATCCCTTCCTCTCTTCTTCCTCTCCCTTCTCTTTTCTTTTCTTTTTTTTCCTATTTCTCCCTCCAAACTAAAAATGATTCCTTTCTCCTTCTCCTTCTATTCTTCATCTTCTTTCTTTCCCTCTCAAAAGTCAAAACTAAAAATATCTTCCCTCTTCCTCACAAACCTAATCCGAAATTTCATTTTTCCCCGCATATCTCAATCCGAAATTTCCTTTTTTTTTTCTAAATCCAAATTTCCTATTTTATTTCACCGCAACTGGAGAAGAACACCATCATTAAGGGGTTCTTCTTTCAGTTTTTGACGTCTCCCCCTTGCATTACCCTTCCAATTTCTCTTCGCCGCAACCGGAGAAGAACATCATCATTAGGCAGGTTTTTCTCCTGGATTTTGACATCTCCCATTTTTATTCCCTCTCCAACTTTTTCTCTTCGCCGCAACCGGAGAGGAACACCATAATTAGAGGGTTCCTCTCTTGGTTTCCGGCATATCCAACTCTGTTTTCTTTGTCGATCATTGTAACGCGTAGAAAAAAATGAGTCCAACATGTGGATCAGAATGTGTATATATATATATATATATATATATATATATATATATATATATATATATATATATATATATATATATATGTGTGTTGCTTTGTAAGTTTGAAGGTCTCGTCGTGCTCATTAGGGCATGATGAGATAAAAAATCGGCTGTGATGTCCCAAGACACCGCTCGCTACGCTCATTAGGGCGTACCGAGTAAGCCAACATCTGCTAGATGTCACTCCCCCTAGATGAAATTATGGGCATCAAAAATTCGCCAACAGCCTCTCGACAAATATTGAATTGAAGAGAGTGATTTAAAATGTGTTTGTGTAATTTTCAGAAGGCAGATGAGATAGTAGATAGGATACTACCCAGAGATTTGGCTCTCATTATGAGGACTTTAAATCTGGTTCCAGGTTCCTATAAGCGCAAGCCCTTATAATTAATTACCCCTCTAATAAGTGAGAGAGAACTTTCGATTAAAGATCGCTTAATGCAAAGATAAGAAGACATGAGTTGATTTAGATTAAGAAATTTACCATTTAAGCTTAAACCGGATGGTTGGGGGAATGATGACATGCCTGATCTAGATCCCATAGTTCCGTCATCCTGGGCCGTTGTGGTCCCTAGTCTACTTAGTTAGAGGAGGTAGTCGACCCAACCTGACAGAAGGATCTTTATCAGCAATACATGAGTTACGTCGTCCAAGAAATCCTTATAGACTTGGGATGATGTTTATCTAAAGAGACAATCTTAAGTCTACCTTAGCTGACAGAGGGTTGTTTGTCCTATCAAGTATACCCTATGATTCACAACTTAATGGGCAGATGTATTGGGGAGCATACGGGCTATGATCGTGATCGTAATATAATGGAGCCCGGCTACCCAAACCACCCGATCAGAGGACTCTTGTCGTAACTACTTCATCTGTAGAGTTTACTGGCCAAACCACGCAATCAGAGGATACGGGTCACGTCCTTCCTAGCAAGAGATTGATTGAGAGTGAACATTGCAGAACACTTGATTTGATATTGGCTCTTTTGTGAGCTAGAGTTTTCTTAATTTGTCACCCTCGATAAGCAGTTGTGATAGGTGGATAGATTGAGTTTTAATTTAAGATTTTAATGATTTCATTTAAGCAGTGTCAGATTGATATTTGATTTGAGTTAATTGGATTAGAAAAATTGATTAATTTGAATATATTTAAGAGCTTTAGATCTTGTCAACTCTGTTTAATAGCTAATAGAGGATTAGATCTACTATCACCTAACAAAATCGTTTCATATATTCACGATTTGAAACTATTATTATAGATTTTTAGATTTTGTTAACAAATCACCATAAGATCAATCGAGAACTCAACCGCATCTTCGTGACACTTGAATTTAAGCACTCAACGTGGTGTCGGGGCACATGCGAGTTTATTAGTGATTTATGTAATTTTATTTCTGAATTATGAGATTGATTTTGTATTTTTATTTAATTCTAATTTAGCTCGCGATCCTTTTTAGACATTAAAATTTGCACCTGAAATCTCTATGTCGAGCACATGCAGGTGTTTATAGCTTAGCTAATTTTATTTAATTAATGAAATCATTGATTTTGAAAATCATAATTAGAATAAAATTCTTTAATTTTTGATTGAAAGAAGCTCTATGATTTTTGTAGATTTTGATTTAGTATTGCATTCTGTCTGCTTGTACAAAGAATTGCAGATTCAGTGGTGAATTTTGTTTTTAAGTTATAGGTTTAAAGGGCAATTTAGTTTATTATTTTAAGAGAAGATTTACCCCTTTAAAGTAATTCTCATTTTCCCCCTCTTTTTATTTAAACTTTTCTACATTAGTTTTCCCTCTCCGTTTTCCCTCTTCTTTCCATTCACTATCTCTTATAATTTCTATAAATAAGGTCAAGAGGGAGTCTCCTATTCTATTTGATTTGTTTGAAGGGTTGGAGTTGGAGCATTTGAAATGGAGCAGTTAGAAACTTTAGCAGGCTTTAAACTCGGCTTGAATAAATCTCGTAAGTGATTTTCGTCCCCCCTCCCTTTTGTTTTATTTTTTTTGTTGTGTTTGTCACATATTATTTTCCTTCCTTTTTTGTTTGGAGTTTTTTTTTAAAAAAAATTTAATTTTAATTTTGGGTTTCATTGTGTGAAGTTCTTAAGCCAATTCTTTTACTTTCCATTTTTTTCTAAGTCATGAGATTTTTGATGAAATTTCGGCAGCATTTCGGCTAGAGGGAGTGACATCTAACGGATGTTGGCTTACTCGATACATCCTCATGAGCATAGTGAGCAGTGTCTTGTGACATCGTAACTGATTTTTCATCTCGTCATTCCCTCATGAGCATGACGAGGCCTTCAAACCTGCAAAGAAACACAAGCATGTATATATTCACATTCACATATTCCACATATTTTGACTAATCTTTCGGCGCGTTGCAATGATCGGCAAAGGAACGAGATTGGGTTTACCGAAAACCAAGAGAAGAACCTACCTCATGATGGTGTTTTTCCCCCATTACGGTGAAGAGAAGGGTCGTAAAAGGGACGGAAACCTAAAGAAGAACCCGCCTCATGACAGTGTTCTTCCCCGGTTGCGGTGAAGCGACTTTGAAAAGGTAATGCATGGAGTGCGACACTCGAAATCAAAAGAAGAACTCGCTCATGATCTGTTCTTCCAGGGCAACTTTGAAGAGGTAATGCAAGGAATGATCGGAAACCGAAGAAGAACACCATGACTGTTCTTCCGCCAGTGAAGAAAGTGAAATTGATTTTGCGAGGGAAAGAGGCGAAATTTTCTATTTTTTTGTGAAAATGAGAGGATTAGTGAAATGGAGAAGGAGGAAGAGGGGAGTTCTTTGTGGTTTAGAGAAGGAAAAGAAAAAACAAAACTAAAGAAGAAAAAAAAAGAAACAATTTTCAGATTTAGAAAAAAAGGAAAAAGAAAGGAGAAGATCATTGCAGTTTGAAGAGGAGAAAAGGACAAACATCTTTGCGGTTTGAAGATGGAAAAGAAAAAAATAGAAAATAAAAGAAAAAAGGAAAAGAAAATAATTTTCGGATTGGGGGAGAAAGGAAGAAGAAATGAAAGGAAAGAAGGAAAAGGAAGAAGAAGAAAGAGAGAAACTCATGCCTTACCCTCTCTTTTTTTTGTTTTTGGAGGAGGAAAACCTTCTTGATTCGGATTAGGGCTAAAAAAAATGAAAAACTGAAAATCAGGGAGAGGGGAAGCTTGACGTCAGTTTGGAGAAGGAGCGGGAAGTCCTTTTTGTGGGAACGGTTGGAGGCTTGCGGCTCGTTCGAACGAAGGGAGGGAAACAGGGGATGGCCGAGCAGTTTGCATTCGGTTTACGTGAAGGGAGGAGACCGGGTCACCTGTGCGAAGAGGAGGAATCATGTGCTCGACTTCGTGCGATCCGAATGCGTGAAGGGGAGCTTGCAGCTTGGGCGGTTTGCCGAAGAGGGAGAACCGGTTCGGAAGAGGGGAGTGAACGGGTCGGGTTTTGGAATTAGGGCCGAGTGAGATGAGGGGATTTAGGTTAGATTTGGGTTCATTTAATTCCTTTAACCACTTAAACGCACTTAAAATGACTTTTACGCCGATAAAATTAAATGGTCAACATATATATATCAATCTAAGGTTATTTCATTGTTAAGCAAACATGCCGGACGGAGATTTGTTAGTGCATCAAATTGAGTCAATTTTAGCTCAAAATGCATGTCGCCGCTTTCAACCGCTCGACATTCACGCAGACTGGTTCAAATTGAGTGTGAATAGTCTTACTTGATATATTTCGATGTTTCAAAGCTAATGACGCAATCAGTTTCACGAACGGAGGTCGTTTGGCTTGCGTCGACACCTCCTAACTTCAATATGCATGCAGGCGCGTTGACGACTTGAACGCTTGATCGATTGATCATCAAGCTATGCAATATTTATATTCCGATCAATTTCGACGTTATGAACGCGATGACAAAGTCTGTTCGTCGATCGAATGTCATTTGAGTTGATTTTGGTGATGTCCAGTGTATTTTGTGCCCCGATTTACGCACTGTCACTTCCGAAGTCCGTCGAATTTGACTTATGGGCTTGACCTGACTTATGAGACATATGTAGAGGTCAATAGAAATGTTGTCAAAATTTTGTAAAATTTCTAGAAAAAAAAAATATATATATATATATATATATATATATATATATATATATATATATATATATATATATATAGCTACATTTGTCTTTTTCAAGTTTAAAGGCCTCCACACTCATTAGGTACACGATAGAAATCGGGCCAGGTGTAGCAAGACACCATTCACTATGCTCATTATTTACCGAGAAAGAAAATACTCGCAGCTCACGCGGATGATGGAGACTGCCAAAATTGTGTCAAATCTTTTGATTTAGAAAAAAAGAATGAAAAATAAAAGAATCAGCTTAGGAATGTTAAGCGAGGAAACCTAAAGCTAAAATTCAAATTTAAAAAAAAAACCTTCAAACAAAAAATGGGAAGGGAAACAACATATGACAAACACTAAATCTAAGGAAATACTTAAAGAAACTTTGAAAGAATGAAACACTTACTTGGAATGCAATCAAACACTTTCTCTCATTTCAGATTCCAATCTCTCAAACATAAGGAATGAAGTTTTCCCCTTTTTAGCACTCCAATCTATAAAGAGGGAATGAGCCTCGCAATATTTTGTTTGAGTATTCTAAGAGGAAACCATAGTTAAACAAATGATCAGATCATTTGAGATTTGCAACAAACTTAAAATCTAGTTTTGACATACAAATACAACGCAAATTTATGTTATATTTATGGGAAGGTTGAATGAAGCTAGAAGAATAATTTTCAAATGAGATGGGGTTTGAATTAAATTCTAGGGTGAGATTCACAAAGAAGAACAAATGTTTTTATTTAATTCATACACTGGAAGGTTGAATTTAAAATGGACTAAAGAAGGTTCCAATTGAACATAAAATCAATACATATAAAATTTGTTGAATGCTACTTTCAAGCTAAAAGTGAAAATCAAATGAATTTCAAAAGAGATTGTCATTGAAGACAAGCAACCTGTTGGCAAGCATAGCTAAAGCTGATTAGTGAATAACTAGATTGTTTTATATCTTTTGCTAAACAGGTCAAAAAGTTTGAGCAGATTAAGAATTAAATAAGCAATTATCCTAATTAATCAAGCAATAAATTTCAAGAAAATCATGGGAGACAGAGGTCATCCCACTAATCAACCTCAGGAAGTTTGAAATTAATTGCTAAAGTAATTAAGGAATAATTAACTTAATTACATTTCCAATAAAACTCAAATTGAGTGAAAATTACTATTCAAATTTAATTGATTTTAATTTTTCATTATTCGTTTCTGAATTATCTTTAAAATGAGTATTTATTTATATTTTTTCGTATTTTTCTATAATTAGTTATGAATTTTAGAAGTTTCTACAATTACTTAATCAAGACTTAATATCAAATATTATGTCGTGATCAAACTTTCTATTAAGCCTTAATAGAGTTTTTTAATAATCTTATTCACGAGCTTTAAATGATATTATTCATGATTATAAATGAGTTCACTAATAGAGTTTTAAGCTTGTTAATTTAATAATTAGTATAAAATTATTTAAGCTTCATTCATTTTATTAATGAAATAATCATAAATGAGCTCTTATTGAGTTGATCTGCGAGTAGTTTGTTGAACGCTTAGCTCATTTGTAGCTTTATTTATTTATATATATATTAACCCACTCAAAAGAGTGGTTGGTTCTATTTGTGGCTTTTGGGTAATTTTTAAAAGAAATAAATTCTAAAGTGATTTCTAGACTATTTGCAAGGGGTCAATTTAGTCCTAAAGTATCGAATTGGTTTAATTTAATCACGATTATATAAAATTGATCCAAAGTAGTTCCTCATGTAGAAATACTAATACAATATTAACCCCAATTTAGTCCCTCAATTATATAAAATTAGTAACAATTCCCTCTTTTAAAAATTTTAAATACTTTCTTGGATAATCTATGTTAATTCCCTTGATCATAGACTATTCTTGAGGTGTTTAAGCACCCCAATGATATTAAAATTGAGTGATCTTATGTTTTTTGGATTTATTTTTTATTGAGGCTCCTCAAGTCTTGACTATTAGCATATAAAATTTGGATATCACTTTATCTCTCAAAAAGTGTCATGATGTTTCTAGTGCGCTTTAAATGTTTTTTTTCCTCATATGGGCTAATTTGGACTCAGATCAAAATGTTTTTCTTGTCATTGGGATTTTCTCATTGAAATGCTTAGTATGACTATAAGTGTGTTGAAGTCAAAGTTCAAGTGGTCTAAATTTACTTCTTGAAGTTTTCAATTTAAATATTGCATCAAAATTTATGTTTGATTAAATTTATGTGCAAATAATAAAGGAATTAAGTTAATGTGTCATACATTAAAATTATGGGAGAGAGTAATTAAGCATAGGTTACGATGTGATACAAAAGTTTCTCATAATCAATTTGGTTTCATGCTAGATCTACTATGGATGTTATACATTTGTTAAGAGGTTTGATGGAGAAGTATAGAGAAAGTAAGGAGGATCTACATATGATATTTATTGATTTAGAGAAAGCTTATGATAAAGTTTCAAGAGATGTTCTTTGGAGAGTTCTAGAAAAGAAAGGAGTTAATATTGGCTATATTCAAGTCATCAAGGATATGTATGCTAGAGTTGTTACTTGTGTCCAAATACAAGGAGGACTCACAAAATATTAATAAATATTTATTAATTTTTATAAATTTTCAACATTGTGTTTATAATAAATTTATTTTTTTAGAGATTGTTTGTTTTGACTTAATAAAAGTACAAACTAAAAGAAACACAAATTTTGATATATATTTTTTCAAATACATGATTTGAAAAAAAAAAATTATGTCATTGTATAACTTATTTGTACATCCATATATTATTTTAATCTATAACCAACTAAATATAAAATAGGAATTTTATGATTTATTTTACACTAGAATAAACAACCTTAAAATTTAGAATAAAATATTTTTAATTTATATTACACTTAAAAATATACATATAATTATATACGAAACACACATCTATCTAAATTCTTACTATAATTATTCCCCCTTGCACAAAATATAAAGATTGCTAGAATTCCTAATTTATGGGTTAACTAGGCAATTCTTATAAAAATTTCCTTAAATAGGCGCCATTGAGAAGACGGGCCGGACCGGCTGCGTCGCGATTTATGACGGCCACCCGCGTCGGAGATATATCGCCGCCTTGTCAGTTGCGAGCCGATTTATGGTGGCGCCTTTTCTGAACGAACTCATCAGTGACCCGATTCCCCGATTCGACGTTGAAATCGAGTTGAAGGTCTCGCCGCCGCGCGACGGACGTCGAAGGAGAAAGCGAAAGAGCAAGCCCTTATCATTTCGCGCGTAAGATAACGGATTCGCGAGTTTCTGTCCGGTGAAGATGGGAACCCTACTCTGAGGGAAGAGAAACCTGAAATTTAAACCGCAACCCACGCGTTTATAAAGCCCGAAGTTGGACATAGGCTTTGGTCGGCAATATCTCGATGAGGTCCATAAGGCTCCCGGAACCGCCCAGTGGATCGGTGGGGATGCCGGAAATCTTCGAAGGCGGGGTTAACGTCATCAGAAGAGGTCGTGATTGGGAACGGTTTCACTGGGGCAGAGAGCCAGTGCATCGGTTTGATTCGTGCGCTCGGGCTCTTTGATAGTCTCACAATATATGTAACTTCTTTCTTCCTTAAAGTCTCTCTTATCTATGTCGCTGCATGGCTTTCCCATGAAATCACTTGTTAATTTAATAATTAGTATAAAATTATTTAAGCTTCATTCATTTTATTAATGAAATAATCATAAATGAGCTCTTATTGAGTTGATCTGCGAGTAGTTTGTTGAACGCTTAGCTCATTTGTAGCTTTATTTATTTATATATAATATTAACCCACTCTCAAAAGAGTGGTTGGTTCTATTTGTGGCTTTTGGGTAATTTTTAAAAGAAATAAATTCTAAAGTGATTTCTAGACTATTTGCAAGGGGTCAATTTAGTCCTAAAGTATCGAATTGGTTTAATTTAATCCCTGATTATATAAAATTGATCCAAAGTAGTTCCTCATGTAGAAATACTAATACAATATTAACCCCAATTTAGTCCCTCAATTATATAAAATTAGTAACAATTCCCTCTTTTAAAAATTTTAAATACTTTCTTGGATAATCTATGTTAATTCCCTTGATCATAGACTATTCTTGAGGTGTTTAAGCACCCCAATGATATTAAAATTGAGTGATCTTATGTTTTGGATTTATTTTTATTGAGGCTCCTCAAGTCTTGACTATTAGCATATAAAATTTGGATATCACTTTATCTCTCAAAAGTGTCATGATGTTCCTAGTGCGCTTTAAATGTTTTTTTTCCTCATATGGGCTAATTTGGACTCAGATCAAAATGTTTTCTTGTCATTGGGATTTTCTCATTGAAATGCTTAGTATGACTATAAGTGTGTTGAAGTCAAAGTTCAAGTGGTCTAATTTACTTCTTGAAGTTTTCAATTTAAATATTGCATCAAAATTTATGTTTGATTAAATTTATGTGCAAATAATAAAGGAATTAAGTTAATGTGTCATACATTAAAATTATGGGAGAGAGTAATTAAGCATAGGTTACGATGTGATACAAAAGTTTCTCATAATCAATTTGGTTTCATGCTAGGTAGATCTACTATGGATGTTATACATTTGTTAAGAGGTTTGATGGAGAAGTATAGAGAAAGTAAGGAGGATCTACATATGATATTTATTGATTTAGAGAAAGCTTATGATAAAGTTTCAAGAGATGTTCTTTGGAGAGTTCTAGAAAAGAAAGGAGTTAATATTGGCTATATTCAAGTCATCAAGGATATGTATGCTAGAGTTGTTACTTGTGTCCAAATACAAGGAGGACTCACAAAATATTTTACTATTTAAGTTGGATTACATCAAGGATCAGCTTTAAACTCTTATCTTTTTTCTTTAGTAATGAATGTCTGTTGACCTCCATATATGTGCCATAAGTCAAGTCAAGCCTACAAATCGAATTCGACAGACTTCAGAAATGACAGTGCGTGAATCATGACTCAAAATACACTGGGCGTCACCGAAAATGGTCGAAATGACCTCCGATAGATGAACAAACTTTGTCGACGTGTTCAGAACATCAAAATTGATCAGAATATAAATATTGCATAATCTTAAGAGCGACCGATAAAGCAATCGAACTATTAATGTGTCGACACGTATATCGAAGTCGGGAAGCTGCGACGATGTCCGAACGACTCCCGTTCATGAAATTAATCACGTCGTTAGCTTCGTAACATTGAAAACTATCAAATGAGACTATACACGCTTAACTTGGACAAGTCTGTGCAAATGTCGAATAATTAGAAGTGGCTTTGCGCAAATCCATGCTAAAATACACAGGACGTTACCAAAATCAACTCAAATGATCTTCGATCGACGAACGGATTTCGCCATCGTGTTCAGAACATCAAAACTAGTCAGGATATAAATAATGCACAACTTGATGATAAATCGATCGCATCGTCCAACGTCAAGCGATATCAAGGTCAAGAGCCGACGCAAACCAAAAAATCTCGTTTGCGAAATTGATTGTGCCTTAGCTTCAAAATGTTGAAATTTATCGAATAAGACTGTTCGGACTGAATTGGGACAAGGCTGCGCGAATGTCGAGCGGTCGAAAGCGGTGACATGCATTTTGAGTTGAAATTGACATAATTTGACGCTGATTTGAACCAAACGACCTCCGATTGCGAAACGGACTGCGTCGTTGTATTCGGAACATCGGAATAACCTTCAATTTATATATATATATATTGATTATCTAATCATGTCGATGTAAAATTCAATTTAAAGTTGATTAATCAATTTAAATACTTAACTCCTACTTAACTCCCAAAATTATCCTAGGTTTTCACTCAAATAATCCAATCAGCCCTAGCCCGTCGCTCAGATCCCTCTCCAAGCAAACCCGAACCGCACGAGTAGGGCTGTCAAAAAAGCTCGTTGTTCGTGAATAGCTCATGTTCGGCTCGATATTTAGCTCGTGTTCGGCTCGTTCGTTAACTAAATGAACCGAACACGAACAAATATTTCAAGCTCGATTTATATGAGCGAACAACCTTTCGATTTAGCTTGAAATAAATAAATAATTTATATTAAATTTTTTTAAAATATAATTTATGTCATTAATTATTTTTAAAATTTATATTTAATTTAATAATTAAATTAGTTAATAAAATTTTAAATCAAATAAGCTAAAATATATTAATAATTATAATTGTAGGAATTTTTTAAATTATGTTTAGCGGTTGAACAGAACAAAACTCTGTAGCCTGTTACCCTGTAGCTGTAGGAGTAGCGGAGCCATACAATTTAATCCCAGCCATATGAATTTATGTTAACGGCTGGGATTTAAAATAATCGAATGATATATGAATAATATCTCTCGACTCGTTCCGCATTTTGACCGCAACCCTAACAGCTCTCGCCTCTCGACTCTCTGTCTCGACTCTCTACCTCTCGACTTTCTGCCCTAATCCTGTAAGTCCCTCGACTCCCTCTCTCGTCTATGTTTTGGCCGCCGAATTTCTACTCTTCCTAGCAAGAGTCTGTGAGTTGTGAGTCTTGCGAGTTGCAATAGTAATATCTGTAAGCAATAGCCGAATCTCTGGATGCGATCTCTGGTTTTCTAGGGTTTAGTACCAGCCATTATTTTCTTATTTTTATCAAGCTTCTACTTGGGACTCGGTTGACTTTGCATGTCTGCTGTCATTATTTTCTTCTTTTATCAAGCTTCTACTTCGGTTTCATGTTAAAAGGAGAAATGCTCTTAAGCTTTTACAATTTGTGACTCTGATTTTTCATATGTAGACTTGAGTCACTTGATATCAGTGCTATATGTTGTTGTCTCTGGACCTCTGGTATTGAAATGCTTGAAGTGCTTATTCGGTTATGCCATGTAGGATATTCTACATCTTATGCAGCTATGCTTATTGTGGATGATTCGGTTATTCCTTGTAGGTTATTGAAATAACCTATCAAACATTTAGTAGCACTATCCTTTTCTTCATCCTTGTATCCATTTACTCACCAAGAGGACCACTCTCACACAAATAAATCCTTCCCCTTATAGTGAGTGTGAATAGAGCTATGCTATATTTCAACTAAAATATGAAAATAAAAAAAATAAATATATAAGAAATATATTTTTCATCATGTGAGATGAAAAATAGATAGGTCATCATCAAATTGAGTCAATAATTGATTATATGGGTATAGTTTCTTAATTACTTAATTTAAAATATTTTCTATATGTTGAGTTAAATATATCTGTCATGGACTATGCTGCTCATATACCTATTTTTCTATCTTAATTATTGAATATATATATATATATATATATATATATATATATATATATATATATATATATATATATATATATATATATATATATATATCTGGCGAACTTCTGATTATGGGGGTACGTGCCCCAGCCCACACATGATGCGAAAACCTATTTCCAAACCCTCGCAGGTCGCAGCCGCTGCGTCACGCATTTTTCCTCCCTCCGTCGGCCATTCGTTCTCTGTTTTTTCTTCTTCTGCTTCTCTGAATCCCCCCCCTTTTTTTTTCTATTCTGCTTCTCTGAATCCCGTGAGGCCGTGACTCCGTGAGGCCATGATTTTGAAGGGTTTGAAGGTCAAGATTGCTACCATTGCCGGTCTTTGTGTCTCCTTCTAGAATTTGAATTTGTCATCGAGCTAAGCGGTGAAAGTTTCACTATCTAAGGGTTACATTGAGTTATAACGGTTTCTTGTGCTCCTCTTTTTCTTTTTTTTTCTTCTGTTTTCATTTCAAATTTTGATATATATAGTTTTCATTTTCTTCCTCCCCACGATTTTAGGTAAACTGCTTTTGAAGATCCTATTTTGATTATTTCACGATTAATTTTAATACTCCTCTCTTTCCGTTTTCACGATATTATTAGTATAGTTGTCGCTACGTTCTCTTTTCTTTCTATTTTTTGGGGTCTCTTGGTAGGATGGGAAGAGGAAACATTTGCTTTGTAGGCGCTATTTTAAAACCTAAGGCTATCTAAATGAGTATGTTATTAAAAATGTGATCGGAAGAATGAGAAAAATAAATTTCAAAAGTAACACTAAGAAAGAGCAACGATAGAGTTTACCTGATATGATGTGATATGTACTTATGTTTAGATGATATATAGATAAATGTCCACTAATTTATAGGCAAAATTAGAGTAGAATTTTGTTATGATTCATTCATTTGATTATTACCTTTGATCCATCTATGGTTGTTGCTAATCATCCAACATAGAAATCATTTTATATGACATCAACATAGATAAAAACTACATTTTTTATCATTTCAATCACTTCAATCTACCTCTACAATTTGTTGAATGAAGGAGAAGAGTGAGTGATTTACTTCAACACTATACATTCATCTTTTGTATAGTTCTTAAGAGGTGTTGGGCGACAAATTTGTATATGTTAGGTGGTGTCATGTAGTAACAAATTTGTTAATGTTTATGAGAAAGATATTAAATCAATTAATATAATAAATGTTGGTGAGAA
The DNA here is from genome assembly GCA_021442155.1 of Cymbidium sinense. Taxonomy (NCBI): domain Eukaryota; kingdom Viridiplantae; phylum Streptophyta; class Magnoliopsida; order Asparagales; family Orchidaceae; genus Cymbidium; species Cymbidium sinense. The sequence goes on from CM038220.1 coordinate 80,217,502, forward strand.
TTGTATCCATATGTCAATCATCTTCAATTTGAAGCATACATTTTGATGCGCTAACTTCAAAGAGTCATCTCTATACAAGTACCATTGCAACATTTTTTGTGCTTAATCTTTCTTGCATATGAGAAATATTGCTTTTAGGATTGAGAGTTTGAGTTGATTTGTTCACTCGATTTGTGTGTTAATATTTAGTTTATCAAAGAATTGCATATGAAAAATTAAAGTTAAATTTCTATGTAGATGAATCAACTTAAGTTTTATTTTGTGTTATGTTTATGAAAATATTAACTATCATTCATTGTTTCTTTTCAACTTACGCAAGTGTATAATGGTGGATTTTTAATTGGATAATTGTTGTTTTTAAAAGGCGATTAAAATGTATGCAATTAGTTCATGGGTACTAATAGTTAAGCACTCAAAACCCTATTACATCATTTTGTATTACCACATCCCCTTACTTGTGTGGCAAAGTGATTAGAGACTCTGAGATCGAACTGATATTTTTTTTTGGAAAGTTGAGTCTTAAGGACAAATTACACACAAACCTTGCATGGGTACTAATATTTATTTTTTTGTATATTTAATCATTACTTATATGCTTTATGTTTTATGAAGAAGAATAGAACATTCAGGAATATTTCTTTGTGGAACGCCTTCACAATTAATTAAGGTATGTGAATATTTTTTATTTAATAAAGGCCGAAAGTGTGCCTTTTTTTGAAAATTTATTGATTTATTATTTCTTAATAAAGGCCGACGGTGTGTCTTTATTAAAAAATACTATTGATTTATTTTTTAGGTACAGGCCGACTGTGTGCCTTTATTTTGAGAAATTATTTTTTTAGAAAAGGCCGAAAGTGTGCCTTTATTTTGTTTTTTGAAATATGTTCAAAAGCATGTCTTCTCATTTTTTATGCAAATTAATCTTTAAGACTTTACATCGATTTTAATCTTTTAATTCGATATGGATATATTTAAAAGAAAGATTGAACAAGATGAGTCAGTATTCATATCTTATTATTGGTGAAAGTAGTAATACAAAATCTAAACAAGTGCAATAATTCAAGATATTAGAAGATCCTGGATTAAGAAAAAAATTTGAGTATCATCCCAATGACGATAGAGTTAGAAGAGCATATCTTCAAAAGGGCCATGTCAACCTCGGATCATGAATTCCTCAAACACAAATCGGAAATAAATTGGTTTAATCCAAAATGGTTTGATGAATATAAAGGTTGGTTAGAGTACGTTGCAAAAGATGATATTATTTATTTTATTATCTTTATATATAGTATGAACAAACAAGATATAGTTGATAGTTTTAGAAGTGAAGATTTAATGAATCGTGATCAACACATTGCATTTTCTTATGAAAGACATTGATCAAAATCGAAGGGATTACGTAACACGATTATGTGCCACAATTGATTGTGTATGCTTTTAAGCCAAGGATTAGCTTTGGTCATGATGAATCGAGGATTCTAAAATCGAAATTTCTTGAACTGACTTTTGGTGAGCATAATGAAAGTATTAATAAGGTTGTCCTTGAAAATGCTCCAAGAAATAATAAGTTAACTGCTCCTGAAATTTAGAAGGATATTACACATGCAGCTGCTATTGAGACTTCAAATACTATTATCAATGATTTGGGTAATGAGTTATTTATAGTTCTTAGATGAATCTCTGATGTATCAATGAAAGAACAAATGGCTTGCGATGCTATGTTGATAAGAGAGGTTGCATTTGAAGCTTTCGGTATTATATACATGTCGTGAAACAACTTCTCCAACACTTAAATATGCTATTGAGGCACTTTTCTCAAAGCATGGATTGAGTATATCGCTCACGAATAAGGTTATGATGGGGCTAGCAACATGTGGTGATGGATTAAAAGCTTTAATCTTGAAAGAAAATAATTCACTTATTACATTCATTATTTTGCTCATCAATTACAAAGACTAATGTATTAAGAATCATATTCGACTATATTTTTTAATAATGTATCTAATTTGATAAATATTGTTGGAAGTTCTTGCAAAAGAAGAGAAGTTTTATTTGAAAGATAATTAAACAAAGTTGTTGAGCAAATAAGGAGTGGAGAACTACAAGATGGCAGAGGTTTAAATCGAGAAATAACTCTTCAACGAGCTGGAGATACGCATTGGGGATCACATTATGCTGCATTGATAAATATACTTATTTTATTTGGATCTATTATAGATGTTCTTGATGTAATTATAGAAGATGGTTTAAACAGTGAACAAAGAGGTGAAGCAAATGCTCTGCTTGATTCAATTCAATGTTTTGAGTTTATTTTCAATCTGCACTTGATGAAATCCATATTAGGAATCACAAATGAGTTATCTCAAGTTTTACAAAAAAAAGATCAAGATATTATAAATGCCATGACTTTGGTTAATGTGTCAAAACAAAGACTACAAAATATGAGGGATGATGGTTGGAACATTTTATTTGAAGAAGTTCATGCATTTTGTGAGAAAAATGATATACTTGTGCCAAATATGAGTGATGATTATTAGGAAGATCAATAAGATATGCTCAAGGAATCACAAATTTACACTATTATCAAGTTGAGTTATTTTATTCTGTTATTGATATGCAACTTGTGAGCAACATTTGATGAGCCAATATTGAATTACTTTTATATGTGACATGCTTGAATCCATGTGATTCTTTCTCGACTTTTGATAAAAAAAATTGATATGTTTAGCAAAGTTTTATCCCACGACTTCTCGCTTTGATATTATTTTTTAGATAGTCAACTTGAGAATTATATTTGACATGAAATCCAATGATTCATTTTGAAGTTGAAGGAATTGGAGAACTTGCACAAAAGTTAGTAGAGACAAAGAAAATGATATTTATCCTCTTGTATATTTACTAATAAAGCTTTGATATTGCCAATCGCTACAACAATGTTGAAAGAGCATTTTCAGAAATGAAGATCAGAAAAATCGCTATGCAATAGAATGGGAGATTCTTGGATGAATGATTGTCTTATTACATATATTGAAAAGATGTATTTAAGAGTGTTGATAAGGAATTGATTGTAACTCTTTCAAAATATGAAGACTTGAGGAGAAGTTATAAATGGTATGTAATGTAAAAAAATTTATGTTATTGCAAGGTTTGATTTCTTTATTTTGTTATATGAGATGCTTTGATTTTTAATTTTATATAAAAGTAAATTATTCATTATTTTATTGAAATTTCTTGATCCGCCCCTATATATATATTTGTAGGGGGTCACTTCTTCTGGGTATCTGAACAAGGAGCTATGATGGAAAGACTAAAGAGCGAGCTAAAAGTAAAGGAGGAGATGGTGGAAACACTTAGAGCAAAGGTTACGGCCAAATGACTCAGATGTAGGCATTTTCCAACTCCATAATTATTGAAATAGGTTATTAAATAGACACTTAATAAGCTAACTAAATGATCCAATAGTCTATTAGAACATAATGTCTTTGTGTATAAAAAATAAATGAGAATTATTGTAATATGTTCAACTTATTTATTTTTGTTATATAGGCACAATATCCTTCCAAAGTTTTTTATTGGATGTGGACATGTACATAACATCGTGATATTAGTTCAATTAAAAATTAATTTTTATCATCGCTTCCTCCAAGGAATGCGCATAACACTGGTTAAAAATAACCACCAACAATATTATGTAGATACATACAAATCAAGAATAATAATAATATAACGTCAAATAAAATCCAAGGTGTATAGGAACATAAATAGTGGCAAGAAAGTAGCATATGGACTGATGCATACATATATATGAGAGAAGAATATCAATAAAAAATAAAGGAGTGTTATGTGATAATCAAATAATTAGCACTAAACAATAATTAGCATATATATATATATATATATATATATATATATATATATATATATATATATATATATATATATATATGATAATAACTTTCTTTATGAGTTCTGCTTACCACAACTTTGTGATGGATGTAATAATCAAGAAAATCAGATAAGAGAATGAAATAAGATTATTATCACAAACAAAACATGTGAAGTTTTTATTTTTGAGCAATAATGATTCTTTTGATGTTCTTGAGTGGTGGAAGATGAATACTCTCAAGTATCCTATTTTGTCTAAGATGGCTAGGATGTTTTAATAATTCTCATCACCAAGCATCCAATCAGTGATTTAGTCGATGGTAGAGTTGATGATTATAGGAGCTTTTATCACCAAAAAATAAATGCACTTATGTACAACTAGTTGGATTAGAGGCACTCAACCCAACATTAAAGATCATTTGGTACTTTTCCAACTAAATTTAGTCTATTTAATAAATTTGATAAACTTCATTCTATAATGTCATTATCTACTTTTATTTCAAAGAAGAGTTAATGGAGGAGGAGAACCTTTATATTAAACTACCGAAAATATTTAGCTTTGGAGAAGGATACCACATACCAAGCTTTATTGCAATAATTTTACATCAATGTTTCTTTATTAAGGTTTCAATTTTCAATTTTCAATATTTTCAATTTCTATGGGTCATTTACTTGTTGACTAAAATATTTTTATAAAATGATAAAAGTTGTTAATTTCTATAATGCAATCAGAAATAATCAACATTTAAAAACCCTTATATTTTTATAAGTTAAATTTTTTTGATGATTTTATGGATTCCATTTATTTTATTAGATACATTTTTTTTTTTTGTTCTTTTTTTGCAATGGACAATGGATTGGTGAACATTTTTTTCCTTGTTCATGAAATTTAATATGCAACTAAAAAATTGATTTTTATTCAATAGCTTTTTTAGAAGTAATTACGAACTCGTAAATTATGCAAGAGAATTTTCCTTAATTGTATCGTTATTTTGAGTTAAAATGTTACATAGGAGGTTGTGCTAACACAAAGATAATGGAGTTTTCGTAAAGCAAGAGAAACTTTTACGCAATAGTTTGAATTTATACTATAATATTTAGATTTTGTTGCCGATTTTGTTGTCAAATTGTCTTGCTTATGGCTTGTCCTGCTTATCTGCTTATGGCATTGATTTTGATGGGGTTTAAATCTTGCAGTATGGTTGGATTCAACTTTTTAGCCATATTTAAATTATGTTCTACACTTAAATTTGAGTTTTGTTTCAAACATGAATTGAAGTTTATGAAGTTGATATAATAATGGGAATTGAAGTATAGCAAGCTATGAGTTTTGTTTTATCATCTGAACCTTCTTATTCTTGTTCCTTTTACATGTTATTCTCTTTTGGAACTACCTACTATTTTCTGTTTTGGCTAGAGGAATTAGGTAAAATCTAAATATTACCTAATAATTAGATATTGATTGATTTTTCTGATTGTATGTATTTACCATTTCTAGCTTTAATGCAAGGGTTTGATGGGAGAACCAAGAGCACTTGTTAAAAGGAATGAACTTAAACCTGTCTTCCATTGTTGAATTTTCGGATAACTGAAACATAATCCGCATTAAATCAGATGAGTTGGTTTGGTTCTTGTTTCTTTGGTTGGTTTGGTTTTTGTTGTTTTGATTCTTTGTTTGTTTGGTTTTGGTTTGGTTCTTTATTTGCATGATTCCGGTTTTGATCGGTTTGGTTCTTTATTTCTTTTTGGTTTGGTTGTTGGCCGGTTTTGATCGGTTTGTTCTTTATTTCTTTTTGTGTTTGCTCGGTTTGTTCTTTGTGCATTACACACTTGGTTTTGTTCTTTGCATCCTTATTGGGCTATGATAAGATCTTTTGATGCTACACTTGATCAATTTGGAACATATGCTACACTATTAATGTGTAAGATCACTTGTGATATTACACATTAATGGGCTATGATGAAAAACTAAATAGATGTATGAGATGCAACTTAGCTTGATATTTGGCTGTATGTATTTTCCAAATATTTAATTTAATTTTTTGTGATTACATTTTGTCAATTTTCTAAATGTTTATCATTTATTCAATGATATTTAGCTTAATAGTTTGGATTCTTTGGAACAGATGCTACACTTTTTTTTTGTGATTTCATTGTCATTTTTTTGTGATTTCATTTTATCAATTTGGAACAAATGCTACACTGATTTTCATTTTTTTACAGATCCTAGTCTTATTAATATTAATCTTTCATTTTATCATTTTTTTGAATGTCTAATATTCATACAACCATCTTTGTCAATGATTAGATTATTTATTTTAGTTTTAAGCACTCATAATATTTATTTTATAATTTTTGCTAGTTTACATGAAGTGATTACGCTTTGAAGATTCAAGATTGGATTTTGAGGATATGAAAGCTCAAGACTATAAATTTTAAAAAGCAAGCAATTGATTTGAGAAATTGATATTTGGAAATTGTATGATTATTTATTTTAGTTTCGAGCCCACTCATAATATTTATTTATTTTATAATTTTTTTCTTTTTGCATGAAGTTACGCTTTAAGATTCAAGATTGGTTGACTTTGAGGATATGAAAGCTTAAAGACTATAAAGCTTGAACATTAAAGCTCAAGCAATTGATTTGATTAGAAATTGATATTTGGAAATTATAATTTTATTATTTTCTTAGCTTTTATTTTTTTGAAATTGTAAGTTGTATATGATCATGTAAAATTTTAGGTTGAATTTATTTTGTCAGAATCAGAATTTATAAATTCTATAAATTGTGAATTTGTAAATTTGTATATGCATATATGATCTTGTAAATTTGTTAGCTTATCAATTAGTATTTGAAGTTGTGTTCAATTTTGTGTAAAAAAATTAATTTTTGAATCTCTCATTGAAAATCATTTAATTTAATAAAATAAATTTTGATTGTATATAATTTTGATTTTTGAATCTTTGAATGAATCTCTAATTTTAATTTTTTTGTCTAACAAAGTTTTTTTTAAGTGCAAAAATAATAATTTTGATTGTATATAATTATTTTGTATAATTATATATTTTTTAGTTTTAATTCTTGTCAATATTATTTCAGTTTTTCATTGTCTAAGATTTTAATAATTATTTTTAAATTAAAAATAAAATAAATAAAAATTATTAAAATATAAAATCGAGCCAATTTCAGAACACGAAAAAATGAACACGAATATTTTTTTTTCGAAGCTCTGCTTAACATCTTATAAGTAGCTTAAGTCTCTCAGATAAACACCACCCCAAGTCTACAAAGATTTCTTGGATAATGTAACTCATGTGTTGTTGATAAGAATCCTTCTGGAGAATCTCTCGATTAAGTAGACAAGGGACCACAACGGGATGACTAACCATGAGATCTAGATGCACGCCATCATTCCCCTAACCATCCGTTTTTTTAAATGATGAATTTCATAATCTAAATTTTAAACTTCGGATTTACTATACGCCACGCATTTAACAACCTAACCATATTTTAATAAAGTTCTTAATTATTGAGAGGGTAATAACTATGTGTTTTGCTATAGAAATCAGAACTAGATCTAAAGTCCTCGCCAAAATGAGGATGAAATCTCGAGGTCTTATCTACTAATTATTCGACTTTTAAAATTACAACACTTTAAATCACTCTCTTCAATTCAATATTATCAGGTTAATTTGAGCCCACAATGCCCTAGGCATTTATAGATGATGTACCTTGGTGTATGCTTTCATGACATTCTTCTTGTTGTTAAGACTAAAGAGGAGTCCAAGAGAAACTTGAATTATGGAGGTCAACTTTAGAGAAAGGTCTTTGTTTAAGTATATCTAAATAATATATATAAGTGTAATTTTAGTTGTAGAAGTTCTTAGTGTGACATTGGGTGAACAAGTCATTAAAAGAGTGAGTGATTGATATCTAGGCTCTATTGTTCAAATTGAATGAAATTAATATAATAAGTTAAAAGTTTTCAGTGATTGAACTTAAGAAAATTTTATAAGATGATTGCATGATTTTATGTAATAAAGAGAAAAGAGATGAGGATGCTCAGGTGGATGAGTGGCTTTACTCTTAGAGATAAAATGCAAAATGAGGATTTGGCTCCATTGTGTGCATTCAAGTTTGAGACAAGCATGCATTGTGTTTTGTGTATTTTATTTTGACATTCATCGTTCCAATTTCCTAAGAAAATTTTTATTTCAAACGTGGACTTAAATTTGTTAGTAATTTGTTAGTAATTTGTTAACAGTTTATTAGTACTTCTTCTATGTATGAAGCTGGAATTTTGAATAATGTAAGAGAATTTATCACATAAATAAAGTTCTTGTGCATGTGTGGGCTCCGAAAATTTTGTCACCGACCTCTTCGATGAAAAGAGTATTTTAAGTGTCTATTGTAATTTTAGAGAGAATAGTAGATAGACGCTACCTAGAGATTTTGTTCTTATTTGAGAACTTTAGATGGTTCTAGGTTTCATATAAGCAAGTCCCTATAGTTAATTACCTCCCATGAGAGAACTTTCGACAAGAATCGTTAGATCACAATGTTTAACATATAAGAAGATGGGAGTTTCAAAATTTAGGTTATAAAATTTATCATTTCAGCTTAAAACGGATGGTTGGGGGAATGATGACGTGCCCGATCTAGATCCTATGGTTCCATCATCCCGCGTCAGTAAATCCTCCTACTTAGTCAAGGAGGTAGTCAACCCACGTAAGGATCTTCATCAACAACACATGTGTTATATTATCCAAGAAATCCTTGTAGACATGGGGTGGTGTTTATCTAAGGAGATAATTTTAAATCTACCTTAGAGATAGTCGTTTTCCTATCAAGTATACCATATGATTCACAACTCAAAGGAGCCATGGGAGCATATGTAGTGATCATAATATAATGGAGTAACCGCCAAACCACCAATCGAGGACTCGGTCATAATTGCTTCATCTAAGCCTAATTTCAAAAGCCACATAGTTCGGAGGACAGTCACGCTTACTAAAGAGATTGATTGAGAGTGAACATAGCAGAACACTTGATTTGACATTGGCTCCTTTGTGAGCTAGAGTTTTCTTAATTTATCACCCCCGATAAACTATTGTGGAAGGTGGATAGATTGAGTTTGGTTTAAGTTTTTAATGATAGAGTTTCATTTAAATAATTTCAATTGATATTTGAAAATTGATTAATTTGAATATGTTTAAGAGTTTTAGATCCTGTCAACTCTGTTTAGTTGTTAACAGAGTATTAGATCTACTGTCACCTGACAAAATCAATTTTTCAAATATTTCACTGACTTGACACTCTTTTTATAGGTTTTTAGGTTTTGTTAACCCGACCCAGTCCTAAGACTAAACTGGGAAGCAACCCGCACATCATCCTCAAATACTTGAATTTAGGCATTTAGCATAGTGTCGGAGCACATGCGTGTGTATTTACGAATTTAGGTAGTTTTTATTTTTAAATTATGAAATTGATTTTGTATTTTCATTTAATTCCAATTTTATCCTCAAAATTTCTTTGACATTAAAATTTGCACTTGAAACCTCTATGTCCAAGCACATGTAGGAATTTATAGCTTAGCTAATTTCATCTAATTAATGAAATTATTGATCTTGAAAATTATAATTAGAATGAAATCTCTCAATTTTTGATTAAAGAAAGCCCTATGATTTTTATAGGTTTTGATTTAGTATCGACTTTTGTCTACTTGTACAAATGGTTGCAGATCTGATGGAGAAGAAGGCGTTTTGAAGCTATATGTTCAAAATATAATTTAATTTGTTATCCTAAGAAAAAGATTTACTCCTCAAAGTAATTCTCATCATTTTTTTTTGTTCAAATTTGATTTTTTTTTTCTTTTATTCAAATTTGATTCCCCCTCTTTTGTTTCTCCCAATTTCTATAAATAAGACAAAAGGGGGTGTTGCCTATTTTATCTCATTTATTTGAAAGGTTAGAGTTAAGGCATTTGAAAGGAAGTGATTAGGAGCTTCAGTGGGCTTTCAATTCTGCTTCAATAAATTTTGTAAGTGATTTTTTTTATCTTTCTTTTATTTTTTTTGTTCAAATTTGATTTTTTTTCTTTTATTCAAATTTGATTCCCCCTCTTTTGTTTCTCCCAATTTCTATAAATAAGACAAAAGGGGGTGTTGCCTATTTTATCTCATTTATTTGAAAGGTTAGAGTTAAGGCATTTGAAAGGAAGTGATTAGGAGCTTCAGTGGGTTTTCAATTTCAATAAATTTTGTAAGTGATTTTTTTATCTTTCTTTATTTTGTTTTATTTTATATATGTCGTATTTTAATTGACTTTTCGTTTGACGCTATAAAATTAGCTGCAGGTTTTCTTATTTAGCGTTTCTAAGTCAACTCATTTTACCCTCCCATTTTTTCTAAGTCCAAAGATTTGACACAATTTCGGCAACCTCCTAACATCATCCCGTGGGTCGCATCGGGGTATTTTGGTTTGCTCACACCTATTGAGCATACAGTGGTATTTTGCAACACCCAAATTGAGTCAAAAAATGCTTCGCTCACTCGATTTTCAAGTAATAGTCAGCTTGATAAATGTTGATATTTCGAAGCCAATGGAGCAATCAATTTCGTGAATGAGATCGCTTTGACTGCATCGACTCCTAACCTTGATATGTGTGCAGACGCATTGACGATTCGGGCGCTTGATCGGTTGATCGTCAAGTCATGTAATATTTATATCCTGACTAATTTCGACGTTTTGAATGCGATGGAGAAGTCCATTTGTCGATCGGAGGCCAATTGAGTTGATTTCAGTGACGCATTGTGCATTTCAGCCTCTATTTGCGCGCTACCACTTCTGATTATTCGACATTCATGCAGACTCATCCAAATTCAGCGCAGATAGTCTCATTTGATAGATTTTGACATTTTAAAGTTAATGGCACAATTAATTTCATAAACGAAGGTCGCTCGAATCAGCCTTCACTCGATATGCCTATCGATACATCGATAGCTCGAGCTTAATCGACATCGTTAGATTTTGTAATATTTTTGATCAATTTTCGAGCATGATGGCAAAGTCCGCTCATCGACGGAGATCATTTCAAATCGACGCCCACTTCATTTTGAACCCATGATTGCTTCCGAAGTCCATCGAATTCAATTTGTAGACTTGTCTTGAATTTATGACACGCATATGAAGGTCAACAAATGTGATTCGCGCCTGAAGCGAGTCACATTTGTTGCAAACTAGTTGGCCTTTTGGGTTGGTCATAGAACTTGGATCATTTCAGCTTCGCTTGCCACATCTTACCGAAGCTGATTTGTCATTAGTTTATGTGACATGCTAAACGACGGGGATTGACCGATTTGTCAGAATCGACTTGTCGGATAGATAAGAGTTTTTACACCATCTACTATCTACTTCAATGGCTTTGCTGAAGATCTATTTCTTTTATATCCTTGCGGATTTGAGCCTCCTTCGACCCTGGATTTATGTTTGGTTGGGTTTGATGGAGGAATTGGTCTGCTTGTTTTTATGATGGATTCCACTGTGAAATCGGTTTATCCATGCTTGATCGGATTTGAAATTTCTTATGTCCTAGCTTTGAGCTTGACAGACTTGATGAAGGACTAACCTGATTTATCAATATTGACTTGTTAGGAAGTGTATGCACTCCATGAATTTACGCTTTGACAAATTCGAAGGTTACATACGATGACCCATTTTTTATATAGGTCAATGTTGAGTTATTAGTCTAGCAACGCAGCTTTAATATCAATAATCATGAAATTTCTTTAGTTCAGCCATCGGCTTTGTATGAAATATGGAATTGCTTCCTCCCCCCTTTTCTCGCTTTAACTTGATGAGGAGATGACTTTGAGCTGATTCGAGATCATTTGATAGATTGAAATATCTATCATTTTAATATGAAGATTGATTTGAGGTAGCCGAATGATTGAAGCAAAGAGATCTTTGATCCCGGTTGCTTGTAATCACCGAAGCTATCCGATTGATCAAGTTATCTTCATTGGACCGATGAGCGGAGTTCTTTTCACCGCTGAATTTTTCTACGCTTGTTGAGTGAGGAGAGCCGCGAACTCCATATTTGGGCTTGTTGAGTTGACCTTAGAACCTACTTGAGTCTTCGACTTAAGCTGTAGTGGGTTGATGGTTTTGTCATCAGACTGACGAACATGGGCTCTTTCACTGCGGCCTTTTTATTGCGGCTTGTTGAGTGAGGAGACCGTCAGCAACTCAACCATTTATGGGCTTGTTGAGTCCTACCTTTAGAACCCATCCGTGTCCTAAACTTCAGGATGTAGAGATTGATGTTTCTCCAATTCAGTTGATTGAAGCTTTCGAAATCGGGAGTTCTTTTGACTTGATCTCTATAATTTGGCAAATCTGGGAGATAAATTTCTTGACATTTAAGGCTGTCTTTTTATGCATAGAAATATATATTTTTTTTGTTCATGCAAGACTCTGCAACTTTAACAGTAACAATTATGGATACATCCAGGGATTTCAGCGTAAAGCTCGATGTCAACCTGAATAAGAATATATTTGAGGATCTCGTCTTATGGCACATTGTCAACTCAAATAAACTTGGTATAAATTAAAAAAATACCCTTATTTTGTAGGGGGAATTCTAAAGTATTTTTAAGGGGAATTTCAAGATGAAAATATGCAAATACATCAATATTCGAATTGATGTACTCTAAAGGGGATTTTAACATACAACATTGATTTCATATGTATATAAAAAAATCTAAAAAAATGCCCTGTAGGGGATTTCTATTGTACTTTGGGAATGCATTTCATCTATAATACTTTTTTATTACCGGATTGGCGCATTGGTCTTTCACCCTTTAGGTTGATGAGTTGGTATGCCACTTCTTGATACAATTTTTCAATGACAAAAGGGCCTTCCCAATTAGGCTCAAATTTTTGATTGGGAATAATTGGTCTTCTCAGCACCAGGACCAATTCTCCTTTTTGGAATGTTCAAGGCCGCACCGTATGGTCAAAAGCCTGGAAATCTTTGCTCGATAGACTTCCAGATTTTGATGAGCTTGTAATCTAACTTCATCAAGCGCGTCGAGTTCCTCCATTCTCAGACGAGCATTTTGATCTCCAGTTAGATTGTACTAGAAAGCTACTCAAAGGGAAGGCAACTCAACTTTGAGCGAAGAATTGCTTCAGTTCCAAATACCAATGAATAGGGAGTGGCTTTAGTCAGCATCTTGTAGGTAGTTCGATATGCCCATAGAGCCTCTACTAGCTTGGTATGTCATTCTCTCTTATTTTTAGTAAGGATCTTCTTGAGCAGCTTGACTAATATCTTGTTGAAAGCCTCCGCCAAACCATTTGCTTTTGGATTATATATTGAAGAGTATCGTCAATCAATTTTGTGTCGCTCGATAAATCTATAAATTTTTGCACTTTTGAAAGTTGTGCCATTGTTAGAAATTATTCGATGTGGCACTCCGAATCTATAGACCATATTATGTGTGAAGAATTTGATCACTCGATTAGCAGTAACTTCTTTAAATGGAGTAGCTTCAACCCACTTAGAGAAATAATCAGTTGCTGCTAGGATGAAGCAATGTTCAACCCACGACATCGATTGGTTCAATTACCGTAATTACCAACATTCAATGGTTAGGATGTTATTATTATGGATTTGGAGGTTGATGGATGAGATCCCCATGTACTTGACACTGATGACACTTCTTAGTGTGATTAATATAATTTCTCACCATATACGACCAATAATAACCCATCCTTTTGATCTTTCCTGCCATCTTGGGACCTGACTGATGTGCATCACAAATTCCTTCATGAACTTCAACCATCACTTTGCTTCTTCATTACCAGCATCGTAGCCACATTTGTTCAAAGGATCTACGATATAAAGTATTATTGATGAAAGCATAGCGTAGCATTCTCTTCTCGATTTGAGCTGATAGTGATTTATTATTTGACAATTTGCCCTCTTTAAAGTAGTCGATGAAGGCTTATCTCCAATCATGTGACTCTTCTATAACAAAGGCTTCACACTAATTTTCTGAGGCAATGTCATTCTTAGCTCTTCTTGGTATAACTTCTTGTTGATTTTGGAGAGTATGAGGAGCAACCTGAGTCGCATCCTGCTGAGTCAAACTTATTAACCCGTCTACCTGTGGGGATTGATACTTTACTGATGTTAGAACTCGTCCAGTAAATATGCTGATCATGACATAATCACCATTTATACTTATCATTTCTTTAGCTAGTTTTGCTAAGCAATCAATTTTACTATTCTTGGATCGAGAGACTCGAGTTAATGTGATATTTGGTATATGTTTCATAAGCTCGAGAACTCGCTTGTGATAGAAAGCTAACTCAAGCTTGTTGATTTTATAGATGCCAAGTACTTGATTTATAATAAGTTGAGAATCGCCAAAAATATGCAGGTTCCGAATTCCTATGAAAATAGCTTCTTCAAGACCCACCACTAATGCTTCATATTCAGCTTCATTATTAGTTCTTGGCTCGGTCAATCCATATGATCGTCTCATTATCCCTCCTTCTGGTGTTATGAAGATAATGTTGATTCCTGCTCTTGCTCTTGAGAAATTTAAATATTGGACTTGTTTGATCGATGAGGTCTCATCGAAGTACATTTTTCAAATTTGTGATTTTTCTTTTCATGAATGAGCATAATTTGCTCATCAGGTAATTCATCATTAAGAGAAGAGTATGGGATGTACAGCTAAAAAATCTACTAAGACTTGTCCATTCACTGCTTTCTGCGGAACGTATGCGATATCAAATTGCAAAAGCAATACTGCCCATCTTACCAAGCGACCTTTCAATGATTTCTTGTCATCAAGTACTTTAGTTGATCGATCTTTGAGATGAGTGTAATCTTGTGAGATAACATAAAATGACGAAGCTTTTGGACTGCAAAGATCAATGTTAAACAATGCTTCTCTATCAGAGAGTATCTCATTTCTGCTCCAATCAGCCTTCGACTGATATAATAAATAGCATTCTCTTTTCCTTTTTCATTGTATTGTGCTAGTAATGCTCCAAGGGACTCTTCTAATGCAACTATGTATAGAATGAGAGGCTTCTCAGGAGTAGGCACTGCAAGGATTGGTGGATTTAATAAGTAGCTTTTAATGCTATTGAAGGCTTCCTGACACTCCTTGTCCCATTTGAATGGAGCATCCTTCTTCATCAACCTTGCAAATGGTTGACAACGTCCTGATAGATTTGATATAAATCGATGGATGAATGTGAGTTATCCTTATAAAGAACGGAGCTGATGCAAACTCTTCGGTGGAGGCATCTCCATAATTGCCTTAATTTTAGCAGGATCAATTTAATACTGACGCATACAATGTACCTAGAATTTTCAAGGATACCAATGCACATTTTAGAGGGTTCATCTTGAGATCATATTTTTTGATTCTCTCAAGTACAATTCTCAAGTCTTCGAAATGATTTTCACAGTTTAGGCTCTTCACCACTAAATCGTCGACATAACATTCCACTTTTTGATAAATCAACTCATCAAAAATACGTGTCATAGCTCTTTGGTATGTAGCTCCAGCATTTTTCAAACCAAAATGTATGATTGTATAATAATAGATACCAATAGGTGTTTTGAACGATGTATATTTTTCATCTTCAGGTGCCATTTCTATTTGGTTATATCCTGACGATCCATCCATGAATGAAACATGTCATAGTTGGAAGTGTTGTCCACCAATAATTCTGATATGGGAAGCGAAAAGTCATCTTTTGGGCACGCCTTATTTAGGTCCCGGAAGTCAATGTAGAGACAGATTAGACCATTCTTCTTTCTAACTAGGACAATGTTGGCTATCCAATCTACATACTTCTCCTCCTGGATGAAGCCTGCTTCGATTAGCTTCTTAGTTTCTGCAATCACTTGTTCTTCAATCTCCAATATCATTTGCCTAGGAGCTTGCTTAACAGGCGTTGCATCTGGTTTGATAGCTAATTTGTGAACTGCTACATCGGATAAGCTGCATTGAATATTTCCGTAAAAGCAATCCCCTCAATTCACAAAGTAACATTTTCATCTCTTCAACTTTTTCATCAGGCAGAAGGGCACTGACGAAAGTTAGATGGGGATCATCTTCAGCTCCTAGGTTGACTTCTTTGAGTTCATCCATAGGTGTTATTTGTCCACCATCTTCAAGCTCTTCAGGTGTGGGCTTTGCTTTTACTTCATCATTTTTAGGAAGAATTTGATGTGAATCATCTTCTTCATCACTAAGAGTTTCTATCTCAGCTTCTATTATATTAAATTGATTTTCTTGATTTGGGTGCAGAATCAAGTGTCTTAGGGAGAGTCGACATTGCCATCTTTCTTCCTCCTTGCTTCTGCTCTTTCATTTTGTAAAATTACTCTTTAGTTTTTGAAGTGGATGCTACCGCTTCAAGAGGCTTTGTTGGCTTAGGCTCTTTGAGGATGAAGTACTTTGCATCTTCATAGATTTTTGCTTCATTGATGAGGAGAATGGTTGTAGGTTACCAAGAATTCAATTCTTCTCCATCCTTCGATACTTCATACATTGATGCATAGTTGATGGGATCATGCCATACTCATGCACCACCATACCTAAGAGAGCTTTAAATGATGTATCAGCATCGATTACATGAAACTTATCTTTTGTATATAAATCTTTGAACTTGAGTGGGAGAATAAACGAACCCAAAGTTTTTTTTCCCTTTTTCATTGAAGCCGTGAACCATCAATTTATCTCTTCCAAGATGTTGGATATCGAGTGATAATCCTCTTAATACCTTTAGACTCATGAGATTGATAGAAGAACCTGGATCAATCAATATGCGACTAATTGAGATGCCATCACTCTCTGCAGTAACATATAGAGGATGATTGTGATCTGCTATTCCCAACATAAGATCTTCTTCAAAAAATGTGATTATTGGGAGATCTTGAGTTTGCAATGCTTCGATCATGCATTTTTCAGCAAAGTAAGCTTCATAACTCTCCGGATCTTTGAGAGCATGTATCAAAGTTTCTCGGAGGTCTTTTGACATCAAGAGAGTCTCGTACACACTCGTGGGATCTTTCTTATGTGATAAAATATTATAATCTATCTTCGCTGATTTAGGCTTTTCTAGAATTTCTAGGAATAATATCTTCATTGACTTCAATTTATTTGTTTTTGTTTATTTGCATTTTCCTTCTTTGATGAAGGTGGTAAGACTTTACCACTTCTCAACTGAACTTGAATAACTTTGTCTCGCTCAGATTCTTTTGAAGAAGCAATTTCTTCAAATTTCCCTCTTATTCTGGAAGCTTGGCCAAAAGGGTTTGACTCCTTTTTCAATGACATACATTTCATACGTGACGATATCGATGAGTCTGACTCTTCCCCATCGGGAAAACATAGATCTTCATCTGAATTATTATTATCTTGTTGAGTTATTAAACAAAATTCAGACACTAGCTCCATAAGCTCTTCTTGCTTTCCTGATAAAAATTTTGATGGGTTGGTCGAGAGTGTCTGACTATCCTTATCATCTCAGAGTAACTAATGTTGAAGAATATCTGACATCACACAGATGATTCGGCACGTCTCTATTGGATAAGACTCACCATTATCTTCTTCATCTGATTCAGCAATGCGAAGTTTAGGCATGAAGTTTGCAAGCCTAAATGGCTTTCTTGCCGGCTGGTGATACTCCTTTAGATTGTTAATAATCTTTTGAGTTGTAGTTCTCTTCTTGATCTTCTTTTTCTTAGCCAGCTTCTTTGATCTATTGGGCCTGCGTTTGGTAGACCGCTTCTCATGCTGTGATGAAGTAGTCTTATTAGAGTGTCGCTGAGGAGCCCAAATACTTGGTTTAGGAATCTCTCTTAAATCTAATATAGGTTCAAGTGGTGATTTTCACTTAACCCTTGGGATGTATTTTAGTTGCTTTAACATCTTCACACTCTTCTTGGAAACTATTGTTTGTTATTCTTCAGTCTGAGCTAATTCCTCCTTCTATTTGCCTTTGTTGGATGTTACGGAAGAGGACGTAATCATCCTCGTAGACTCTCTTTTAAGATTGACTAGAATACTATCGGATGGTGTAAATTCACCTAGCTGATACTTCCTTTCTAGCCAATCTTTGAATATATAACAATCTTCAATAGGGTGAATGATCATTCAATGATAGGGACAGTAGTTTGGATTATTGACTTAATCATCTTCTTCAGGCCTTTTGATTTATGATAACTGTAAACCAGCTTTGACTTCTTGCCGAAAAAATTTAGTCACACTGTCCCTTCTAAAGGGATATTCTTTGTTCATCATTTCTTTAAGAGATGGTCGCATTCGCTCATCATCTCTTGTAGCTTATTTTGGATGCTCCCCAACACTTAGAAAAGCCCGAGGTTTGTCATTACCTCCTAGTACTAATTTTGGCTATGGATTAGAATAAATAGACTTTTTACTCTTATTATCATTGTACACTGGTTGCTTTCATTTATCCACGTTTGTATATCACCCGTTTTTTGCCATTTGAATTATAAGAAGCAGCATGACTTTCATTTCTTCTTGAGTCTGAATGTTTGTTTCTCTTTGTTTTATCTGCATAGACTTCAGACTTAGGGTGATTAAACTTTTCAAATTTAGCCACTCTATCGAGCAAGTCCTGGAATGTTACAATCGACATCATGCATAGGAATGGTGTCATTTTATCATCCTTATTGCCCATTAGCAATTGGATCGCATGGTCTTCTTCCAACTGTTACTCACACTTCATACTTAGATTGCGCCTACGACCTATGAATTTTATCATTGACTCATCTTTCCTCCTTTTCAACAAAGCAAAGTCAGTGATTGTGATTTTCTAGGTTGCACTGGTGAACCTTTTCACAAATATGGTCTCCAATTTAGCAAATATTTTAACTGAATCATTTGGCAATTCTGCATACCATTCAAAAGCGGCCGAGGTCAAGCTACTAACGAATTGATAGAAAAGTAGTGCATCGTTTTCTCCTATGTTACCACAAGTAGCCTTAAATTGGGCCAGATGTTGCTTTGGATTACCAAGCTCATTAAAAGTATTAAATTTTGGCACTGAGTAACCTTTTGGGTATGACATTTGGTCATATTCAATTTGGGTAAGGCGACTACTCACCGACTTTTACTCGAGGGCTATGGCCTTTATCTTTTCATTATTTTTTTTAGCTGAGCAGTTGTTACAGTTCCTTGTGTGCTAGCCAGATTTTGAATTGTCAGCTGGAGAGGTGTTTGATTAACTTCATCTCTCGCTTCATGCATGGCATGTGATGTAGGAGCTTGAGGTACCACAGTGGCTGGTGGTATGAAAGTTGCATTGTTAACTACCTGCTTGTTAACAGAGAAGACAGGTGATATGATATTCTTCTATAACATCTCCATCATAATATTCATTTGTACTATCATATCATTCATTTTGATACCAAGCTGTGCAATCTCCTTGTCTTTGGCCTCCATTTTAGCATTTCTCTTTTGCTCTCTAGCTAGCCATGGCGTCAATCAAGACTGAGTTCTTCCTCTTTTCTATTTCTTATTCTGTTCGCTCCTTGCTCATTTTCAGAAAGCTTGGTTCTCCTTGTGCATTTGCGAGATTGTTCTTTGAGCTATCTGACAATCTGATTATAAAAGCGTGTACTAGGCGATCATTTTACGGTTCAACCATATAGGCGACACCCATAATATCTTTCTCATTTTGATCTTCTTCTTCTTCAGCAAAAGATCCATCCTCTGTTTGTTTCTGTGAAGACTCTTCTTCATAAGCATCAAATTCAGGTTCAGATTTCCTAGATTCGCATTGCTGCTGATGGTGTTGAGTGGAGAGTTCATCTATATCTCTAACCATATAGACGACTTCTATTTCCATAGAATCTTTTTCATTATTTTCTTCCTGCACACAAATTTCTAATCGACGTTTCCAGTGGATCTCTGGTTCAATGTACGAAACAACCACCTCTTCTATTAAAGGACCATGATCAACGTCAACCTTTTCTTGTAGAGGTGAAATTGATCGGCGATGGGATCCCCTAGAGGATTCTCCAGGGTGTCGACCATCATATCTTTCATCCATGATATCCCTTCTTTTGGGCATCCACTTATGATGAGTTGATTTTGAGGCGGATTTCTGAATATATGTGTTAGATGTCACACCTCTTCTATTACTCAAAGTTTCATTATGAGGCCTTGGCCTCCATATCTATTTACCCTTTTGCTGGGACCTTTCAACAGCGGATTCTTGGACACGAGGTCTAAGTGTCACACTCCGTTGCTCACCACTTGGCGTATTGGACTTTCTGGAGTTACCAGAGATGACAACAAATCTTTCTGAGAGAATATCCCTGCAGACTGTGTTTGCTATCTCCTCTGGTGGTGGAGCTTGGCGTGGTTGGTTCGAAGGACTATTTTATTTTGCGGTAGAGCTATTCCTCTTTACCCATTGTTGAAGTTGTTGTGGGTAGGAATACTCGCTTTGGCGGCAATGCTTGTTATTGTAGTTCAAAGTTCTTGAGCTTTTCATTTCTCCTCCTTCTTCTCTGTCTTTTGGTTAATTTTCTTCCTGATGAGGAAGCTTCATGATCATGCTTTCCAAGTGCTAGAGGTTTAGTAGGCACATCAGCTGTACCACGAGGCATTAAAGACAGTTTTTCTCTTGACGATTCTTTTCATCACGGGAGCTTCAGATTGACCTAGCCTCTTGAAAATTGAAGTTCTCTGTTGGGAGAACTCCTTGACGGTTGTGATTGGTGCACTTGGCTAGTAGGAGTTTGAACTTGAGGCCTTATGGCCTGATGAATGTACCATGGGTAGGTACTTGAGGAGTTGCACGATAATGAAAAAATCTACCAAATTGGATGGTAGCCCACATCTCAGTCTTGATGATGGCGTTGGCTAGCGATGTTTGCACCACGACCTAGCTGGACGGTGAAAGGAGTGCTTTGTAGATCTATTTCTGCAAAAGTGAAAGATGGGGATTAGTAATTAACAATTATTATTTCATCCCATACTTTCAAGATGCAGAGGCGCTACAGAACAAATAATGGTGTAATAAAGACACACTCTATGGAATGATTCATTATACATAGAGGCTCATATTGAATTTGATACACACTTAAATCACCATTTTGTTATTTTGAATTTTCAAAAC
This sequence comes from Cymbidium sinense, assembly GCA_021442155.1. Lineage (NCBI taxonomy): Eukaryota > Viridiplantae > Streptophyta > Magnoliopsida > Asparagales > Orchidaceae > Cymbidium > Cymbidium sinense. The sequence goes on from CM038220.1 coordinate 80,238,578, forward strand.
TTTTATTGCTACTATAGCACATATATGACTAATCAAAGATGAAAAGAGAATCCTGTCCCCAGCGAAGTCGCCAGAAATCTATAGGCTCCGAAAATTTTGCCACCGACCTCTCCGATGAAAGGAGTGTTTTAAGTGTGTCGGTATAATTTTCAGAAGGCAGATGGAATAGTAGATAAGACACTACCAAGAGATTTCGTCTTCAATTGGTGAGAACTTTAGATTTGGTTCCAGGTTTCCTATAGGCGCAAGCCCCTATAGTTAATTACCCCTCCTAGTAAGTGAGAGAACTTTCAATTAAGGCTAGTCGTTAGATCGCTGAATGTGTAGCATATAGTAGTAGCATAGGGAGTTTCAAAATTTAGATTATGAAATTTATCATTTCAGCTTAAACGAGATGGTTGGGGGAATGATGGCGTGCATGATCTAGATCCCATGGTTCTGTCATCCTAGGCAGTCGCAGTCCCTAGTCTACTTAGTCAGAGGAGGTAATCGACCCAACTTGACAGAAGGATCCTCATCAGCAACACATGAGTTACATCATCCAAGAAATCCTTATAAACATGAGGTTATTTTTGTCTAAGGAGATAATTTTAAGTCTACCTTAGTTAATAGAGGATTGTTTGCCATATCAAGTATACCCTATGATTCACAACTCACAGGGCAGAGCTATTGGGGAGCATACGGGTTACGGTCGTGATCATAATATAATAGAGCCAGACTGGCCAAACCACTCGATTAGAGGACTCATCGATCGCTTCATCTGTGGAGCCTCCCCGCCATTCGAGGACACGACCGTCCTTCGGAGATTGATTGAGAGTGAACAAAGCAGAACACTTGATTTGACATGACTCTTTTATGAGCTAGAGTTTTCTTAATTTGTCACCCCCGATAAACTGTTGCGGAAGGTAGATAGATTGAGTTTAGTTTAAGTTTTTAATGATAGAGTTTCATTTAAGCAATTTCAATTGATATTTGAAAATTGATTAATTTGAATATGTTTAAGAGTTTTAGATCATGTCAACTTTGTTTAGCTACTAACAAAGTATTAGATCTCGTCACCTGACAGAATTAGTTTATTAGATATTTCACTGACTTGAAACTCTTTTTATAGGTTTTTTAGGTTTTGTTAACCCGAACCCAGTCCTAAGACTAAACCGGAAAGCAACCCGCGCAACATCCTTAGACACTTGAATTTAGGCATTCAGCATAGTGTCCAGGCACATGCGGGTGTATTTACGAATGTAGGAAGTTTTTATTTTTGAATTATGAAATTAATTTTGTATTTTCATGCGCAACCTTTTTTATTTTAAGTGATTTAGTCGATTTGTTAATTTTAGTTGGTGATTTGATTTGGTTCGAATAAACTTACTCTTAATTACTGAATGTCATGAAGAGAAGAAAAGAGAAGATAACTTCTCTTTCATCCCTATCTTAAAGCATTTCTAAGATAGATTCATTAATGAATTTCCTTTAGTGAATGATTTATTATGTATTTTAATTGATCCTAAGTTTAGGTTCTATTTAAATAGCCCTATTCAATAAGAAAGGCATCTTAGAATTAATTATGGTGGATTACTGTCACATAACACACACCCACTCATTTTTTTTCCATCATGTATACCATGCATATGAATAATCTTAAGCATACCTATACATGCAATGCAAATCTTAGCACACTTTGATGATGAATGCAAAGTGATGTGATTTGGAAATTTGGATATTTCATTTGTAGATTGAATCATTTATGCCCATGTCTTTATAAGATCCAGTGAGTAGGATTTTTATGGAATAATTTTGGGATATTTCCCCTAAGCTATTCCCTAAACCCCTTAAGTTAACTCATTAATTATCCCTTAAAACAAATTTCAAAAATTTTAAAAAATTCCAGAACTTAATTAATCTACCTTGGGTAGATTCTTAGGTGTTTAACAACCTAAGTTTAATTAAGAAAATTAAAACCCCTTTAAAAGTACTTAAGCTAAGCCCTAGCTTAATTTACTTTTAATTGTGAGCCAAATTGTCTAAGGCCTTTTCATTATTAGGTGCATTATAAATTTAAATACTTTGTGGGTTTTATGTCATCTCATTGGCTCATAATTACTTGGTTAATTTTCTAAGGTGGTGTAGGTAAGGGTTAATTAAGCTACTTAATTCATACTAACCTAATCAACACTTAAAATGGATTTAACTATCTAAAAATTAAACAAAAATATAAAACACATGTGGGAATGGGTTAGGAATAGCAAACTCATCTCACCTTTCTAAAATTAAATCAAACTTCAAGCTAAACAAAAATTATTTTGAAATTCACTTTGATTTATTCTAAGTTTTCTCATTCCTTAAGAATGTCTTTAGGATTTAAGTAAAGTGAGTTTGTTCATATGCTTTGGATCTTTCCCAATATGTTAAGTTGTATGTCATGTGATTCATGCACTCATAATTTCATGTTTCAAAATTTTAAAATGAAATTGTTTACTTTATGTAAAATGTGCATGTGTTGGCTCAAGCAAAATATGAGTGGTTATTATCACTACTAAATCTAAAATATTTTCAAAACTTATAAATGAGACATCAAATCTGAAAGTGTTTTATTCTTATACTTTAATTATAAGCTTGCGTGTGATAGATTATAAAGTAATGTTTAGTGTAGCCTTTCCTTTCTTCCTTATGTTAGCATGGTTTTGAATAGGAGTTGGTAAGATGTAGGGTTCATTTGAAAAGAATCCAACACTTAATTCGGATCATGATAGAGAACATGTGGATTTGGGTGTGCTCCTATTAACTCATCACAGCAATCTAGCCAAGAAGCCCATCGTTTCCCTGCTCCGACAATAATCCAACCAGCAAAGGGGGGACCATCTATCTGAAGACCCAGAATCATAGCGACATCCTGCAAAGTAATCATCATCTCACGAACGGGCTAGTGGAATGTATTCATTTGAGGTGACCATCGTTCCACAAAATAGTGAGCAAATGGTGATCCAGACGAATGTACTGCATTTGTGAAATACAGACAAGTCCAGCTGCTTGAAAAGTCACCATAAACCGTGGACAATTTACTGGCCATTCATTGAACATCAGTAAGAGAGATGCAGCCTCAAGTACAATAACTTGTATAACAATGAAGCCATATCCTCAATAACCTATATAACAATATAGACAAAAACCTGAATACATGGCTTGTAGAAAAATAACTTTACCAAGTCAGATGTCTGGTGTCTCCCGCGTAAGCTATACTCTTGAACTTGAACCCGGTGGGCCGTAGTCCACGGATCCTCGATATCGCCTCTTTCTACGCGTCATACTGGTTCTTCGCTAGACATTCTTCCTGTTCATAAATGACAACCACATATACAAACCAAACTGTAGTAGAAAATTCAGCAGAAAATAGTACTACCTATCACATACAACACTAACCCAAGAAATATCTGTAAACTTAAACTGCCATAGTTGATTAACAATCTAAGCAAGAATAACATCCAAATATACAAACCAATAAATATCTCCATAAAGACAACATTATATAATAAAATAAGAAATATCTCCATACAATCTCATACATCTAGCAAATAAGTTCACAAATCACACAACTCAGCTATTAAAACACATCTTTTATTCAAATTTGATTTTCTCCTCTTTTATTCAAATTTGATTTTTTCCCTCTTTTATTTCTTTTTTTTAAACAACCCACCCATTACATCTTCTAGTTTCTATAAATAAGGCCATTAGAGAGCCTTCTATTCTATTCCATTTATTTGAAATGTTAGAGTTAGGACATTTGAGACATTAAAATTTACACTTGAAACCTCTATGTCCGAGCACATGTTGGAATTTATAGCTTAGTTAATTTCATATAATTAATGAAATTATTGATCTTAAAAATCATAATTAGAATGAAATCTCTCAATTTTTGATTAAAGGAAGCCCTATGATTTTTATTGGTTTTTATTTAGTATCGCCTTCTGTCTGCTTGTACAAAGGGTTGCAGATCCGGTGGCAAAGAATGCGTTTTGAAGCTATAGGTTCAAAAGATAATTTAATTTATTATCCTAAAAAGAAGATTTACTCCTCAAAGTAATTCTCATCATTTTTTTTTCAAATTTGATTTTTTTTCTTTTATTCAAATTTGATTTCCCCCTCTTTTGTTTCTCCTAATTTCTATAAATAAGGCAAAAGAGGGTGTTTCCTATTCTATCCCATTTATTTGAAAGGTTAGAGTTAAGGCATTTGAAAGGAAGTGATTAGGAGCTTCAGTGAGCTTTCAATTCTGCTTCAGTAAATTTTGTAAGTGATTTTTTTTACCCTTCTTTTATTTTGTTTTGGTTTTATATATGTCGTATGTCATTTTAATTCCCCCCCCCCTCCCGCGACTTTTTGTTTGACGCTATAAAATTAGCTGCTGGTTTTCCTATTTAGCGTTACTAAGTCAGCTCATTTTACCCTCCTATTTTTTCTAAGTCCAAAGATTTGACACAATTTAATCAGACGTCTCAGTGTTGGGGTGCATGTTTTGACTTTTCGGCTCTCGCGAGCGGTGTCGCGACACCACAACCTATTTCTTTTTTTTATCCCGCCACGCTCTACTGAGCACAACGAGTTCATCAAACTTGCAAGAATACATACAATGCAATATATAATTATCCCATTTTTTTTTAAGTCTGAAAATTAGATAAAATTTCAGCAGCATTTCATCTATGGGGAGCGACATCTAACAACTGGTTTGGCTTACTCAATCTCCTACTTAGATGTGGTGTGTCTTCATGTCACCACAACTTACTTTTTCATCCCGTCATGCCCCTGAAAGCAACGGCGTCTTCAAACTACACAAACACACACACACACACACACACACACACACACTATATATATATATATATATATATATATATATATATATATATATATATATATATATATATTCACATTCACAAAATACATGTTCTGACAATTTTGTAGTGCACTGCAGTCTGTGAAAGAACGGGTTGTGTCGATTGAGAATCTGAAATGTGTGTAATAAAAATCGAAGGAAGAATTACTACTAATGATTTTTTCTCTTAAAACAAAGGCTGCTAAAGTGAGGAAGCGTTGCAAAGGTAGAATTCTCCTATGATTTTTCTCATTTTGCCGGAAATGGAAACGGCTAAAGTGTAACAAAAATTGAAGGAAAAATTCGCCTACTGATGATTTTCTTCCCCGATTTGTGGCGCAGTGAAAATGGGACAAAAAAAAAGTTGCAGGTTGTGGGACAGCGGGCTGGATTGCAGCCAGAAAGGCTGGAGGTGAAACCGGACGTCAGGAAGGATGGACAGAAAGGCTGCGGGGCACGCGGCAGGCCGCGCAAACCAGGTCGGCGCCAGAACGGTCAGTCAGAACTGCTCCTGCGACGCAGCCACGCAGTTCAACCGCGGCAGCGGGCCGAAGGTGGTAAAGCGAGCGGCGGGCCGTTCGGGCTGAAGTGTCTGCGGCGAGGAGCGGGCCGTGGGTTCGGCCGGCAGGCTGCGCGTGGAGCGCGGAACCGGTGTCGGGCTCGGGTGCGGCGGCGGAGCGGAAACGCGGGACCGGCGGTACCGCGCGTAGCGCAGGTGCGGGACGCGTGTCGGAGCGGGATCGGCAGCGGGCCGGGTCACGCAGCGGCGGGTCGCGCGATCAAGTGCAGCGGTTGAGCGGGTTGCGCGGTTCGCGGGCAGCGGGACGACCCCGGCGGTGGGTCGGGACGTCGCCGGCGGCGGGGAAATGCGTAGAACGGGCTGAAAACCGAAAATGGGGAGGAATTACCTTCTTTTTCTCTTGTTTCCCATGGGAGAGAGAGAGAGCAAGAGGGAGAAAACTGAAATTCAGAATGAGGGAAGAGTGGGTGAGAGATGAGAGGGTAAATGCAGAAAATGGGGGAGTCATTTTTCAGTTTTTTTTTTTATTTTTTTATTTATTCCTTTTTTTAGAAAACTGAAAGTCGGGGAACCATTGAGCGGGGGGTAATTTAGGAATTTCTTTTAATAAATTTTAAATTTATTAAATATTTTAATGTAGGTTTCACGTCGATAAATACACATAGCCAATATATATACCAATTTATGATAATTTTAATGTTACGCGATAACTTTTTTTGCGATGGGCGCTTTTAGTAGTCGGTGCCATTAGTTCATCGCGTCCGCTCTCTCGATTTTCGTGCAGACTTATCCGAATTGAGTGCGAACAGTCTCGTTTGATAAATTTTGACATTTCGAAACCAATGGAGCAATCAATTTTGCGAACGGAGATCTTTTGACTTGCAATCTCGACCTGATATGCGTGCGACGTGTTGGCGCTGGCATTGGTTGATCATCATCAATATTTATATTCGACTAATTTGATGTTTTGAATGAGAGATGGAAGTCCGTTTATCGAGGCCATTTGAGTTGATTGGTGGCGTGATTTGGTTGCTGCACGATTATTCAACATTTGCACAGACTTATCCAAATTGCGCTCGGACAGTCTCATTTGATAGATTTTGACATTTTAAAGTTAACGATATAGTTAATTTCATGGACGGAGGTCGTTGGATCGCCGCAGTTTCTAATTCCGACGCGTTGATACTTCGGCGCTTAATCGATCGATTGATCGTTAGATTTTGCAATATTTATATTCTAATCAATTTCGATGTTCTGAACATGATGGCGAAGTCCGTTCATCGATCGGAGATCATTTCCACCATTTTCGCCGACGCCCAGGTGCATTTTAGTTCGATTTGTTTGTTTCCAGTTAAGTCGAATTGATTGTAGGCTTGTCGATTTATGACACATACTATATGTCAACAAGACCCTTTTTATCTAGTTCTAGATTTTGGTCCTTCATCAAATTTGAGACTTGAAGAATTTGGAAGGGGTTAGCTTCTCTTAGAAACATGATTCTTTTTTTTTTTTGTGATTTTTTCCCCTTTTTTTAATTCTTCATGTTTAGAAATTTTTTTTAAAGTTGACGGTACTTTGAAAAATATTCTTTTCAGTCAGGATTTTTATTGATTATATAAAGTTTTATCATTTATGTGATTTTGGCGATTCTTAGTTCTAGTCCCTAATTTCTAGCAAAAGCTCAAAAGTTCTTTTGCTTGAATTTATTTTTATTGTTTTATTATTTTTATTTGAGTAATCATCATGTATTAACTTTATATTAGAAAAAGATAAGATAGACCAAAATGGAAGGATTCATGTAGAAACATAATGAAAGGATAAAGACTTATTGTTGTTGTTGTTGTTGTTATTTTTATCAGAAGTACTCAATTGTTATTTAGCTTAATAGTTTCTTTCCTGCTAATTTTACATGTTTCACATATCACCTTTCAAATATGCTTTTAAAGTCATAATCCTAACACACTCATTTGGTCTTCAACTTGAAAATTATGCGTATCAGTCCAACTCAAAAAATATTTTAAGTGCATTATTCACTTATTGTTATTTATTGACTTGTTAAGGTCCCATAAGCATAGAGACGATATTGAAGTATTTATGCCTGCAACATATTAAAACAGAAGGGTGCTATTTGCATATTTCACCTATCTTGTGAAAGTTATTTGTAATTTACCAATTACCTACCTATGTGAAGGATCTTTAGATAAGACTACGGACTATGATTTTGCTACTGGTTCAGGATCAGTAGTGGTCCATGTAGAGTATGGATTGATTGCTGCTTCACAAGCACAGAGCCATCAGACTTAATGGCTGGAAAGTTATAGGATAGGATCTCAATCTCCATTGAAAGAGACTGGAAGCACATGGACTTCACTTAACTAAACCTTAATTATGATCTAGTTCATAAAAAATATACACTTACTGCTTAAATTCTGTTTTCACGAGATCTGCATTAATATCTGAAATAGTCATATCTGTATATCACTGTCATTCAGTACAGTATTTAAGTTATGAAATGCTTATCAAATTTTGTTTTTTGTTTTTTTTTCTAAATTTTGTGCTTAACTTTTCTTCAGACATTTTTTACTAGCAGAGTTTAGTTGTTGATCAGTCTAAATTAGATTGTTTTGAAAGAAGCAATACAATGTTTCAAATCTTCTTGTTTTGATAGATGGTAAGTTTCGTGATAGATTAAAGTGTTGATGATGACCTTACCATTTTCTGGTGCCTACTATACAGTGATGTTGTTGGATTCAGCTTTTAATGCATTCTTTTTTGTTTTTTTACAAGATCTTGAGAAAAGACTCAAGATATTAGTATTTGAATCTTTTTTTTTTTTTACTTTGTCGGTGTTATATTTTGCAAGATCTAAAATTTCATGTCTTTAAACGAATACACAAATTAATGTGTGTTGCGGTCGATGAAGTTTAGACCTGAATCTTGATAAATTTCTAGCCCAAAAGCAATTTTGAGAATCTTCTTATGATATAAATATAATTTTGGAACATTATTAACCTTATGTCGCAAGCGCTGCCTAGAAGAATTGTATCATAAATCTATTAATGGGCTGCAAGAGAGCTACAATATAAGTTGGGGGAAGAACTATGAGGTGTTCATAGTGAATGAACTGTACCAGTCTGAGACAAGGGGCCTACAGTAGCTCTCGAGCTGTTTGGAGCTTCCATGTTAAGGAAGGAAACAAAGGGAAGAGAGCTGTCATCAGCCCTACGGATCGTGTGGCTGACTATCAGTGAGGGGATTTTGCTACCAAGTTACATGTGGCTGGATTCTCTCTTGGGGGACCCGTAAACAATCTCAGCAGGGAGAGGCTCCTGGCTTAGCAGGTAGAGGCGAAGAGAGACAGAGAGAGACATCCCTAGCTGTCATGAACCCACTGAGATCAAATAACAGCCAGAAAGCAATGCACAGTACAAAGCATGAATGCATTTAGAAATATATCTTGTGGGATCCATTCTTTTTCTCTACAGGAAATGAAATGACTTGGGAATCGATGTTTATAACGCGTGATTGGAACATTTTACTGTGCCTTGATTTTTTTTTTTCCATTTATGGGTGATGAATGGGGGAGGCATAGATTGGGTATCTCTGTTCTATCTGGATTGGCTGGTCACCATACATCGTTGAGCAGGTAGTATGCTCTGTTAAAAGCTGACTGAGGTTAGGGGGTTTGAACTCTGAAAATGGTAGCTGCAAGTTTATTTATTTATTTTGTTTGTTTGCCAGATATGTTTATTCAATTGATAGTTGTGTTATGTGATTCGAATATTACTTTTAGAATATCTGTGAAGATTATGGAATTCATGTGCCATTATAATATTAGGAAAGAGTCATCTTCATATCATGAAGTATTGAATTTAGTCAGATTTGGATAATTAAAATAGTATCTCGATATAGAAATAGAAGTAATAGGTCCTCACCTATGGGCTTAAATTTTTGAATGGAGTATGATTTTGTCCTTGATATATCAGGCTCAATTTTGTCTCCTTTGATTTATTCTTCTCATTAAGAAAATATCTTATGTAGATTCTCAATGGAAGCTATTATAATAAATACTATCATGTTGTCATGATCATATAGGATTTCATTCACAGTTGCCAACTTTGACCGTTTCCATTGTTGTTGCTTGCCACTCTTGGGCTTGCAATCTTGTCTATAAGTAGCTTAAAAACGTGTGCATGCAATAAAATTTTGACTTCACCAAAAGATTCTCCGTTCTTATCATTATATGCTATTAGAACTATTAGATTGTAAAGAGTAGATCTTCCTTCCCATCCCCACTATGGTTCAGAAGTTGTAAATCTTACCCACTGTCTCTTAGCTCGATTGGTGTCCTGAAACGCTGCTTGATTCTGAGCGCCTCTTGGGGAGATATCAGGGCCGTTGGTGATATGTGATTTATGGCAAAGATTCCCATCTCCCAAGATGGGTGGGGTGTTGGATGGATACCCTTCAAAAAAAAAAAGTTATAAATCTTGATGTTCCCATAGTTATCTTGCCGCAACTTGTCTTCATCAGTCCCACTCAAACTTCAAACATCTCTCCCATGAGGTGACCTCAAGTCTAATCTCTTATTCAAGAATACAATTTTTTTTTTTGCTATATTAATGGAGATATCCAATGTAGCGTCTAACCACTATCACCAAAGCTGGAATTGAAATTCTCAACTCAAATCATTATGGGTGGTTTGGACAAAATTAGTTTTTTACTTCGCTATATATTTACCTCTTTACTTCAATCACTTGGGGCTTATATAACCCCTTTTGCATCAAATGATGCAAGAGACAAACTCAATAGAATGCAATAGACAAACTCACTAGAATTTGTGAATTACTCTTGGTCATGCATTTCTTTTCTCGAAGATAAATATTTTTTGAAAATTATGGCAAGAATTTTGTCATGATTGTGCCTCATTGAACAATGTTCAGATGAATTCTTCGAATTACTAATAAAAAAACTTTCATAATGAATACTATCTCTCGTGTCAACTTCTATCATTTTCATTTATCTTACTCATAACCCTTTGCGTTTTAATTCAATTTATGAATATTTTTACATATTTTTACAAATATATTTGATTTCACCAAAATTTTCATGTTGTTATTATAATTATTAATAAATAGTATCTCTTATTATGATTGAAAAAAAAAAAATCAACTCGTTATACTTTTTTTTGAGAGAGAATGGTGATCAATATATGAACTTTCATCTGAGAGGTAGATTACTATGGCTTGTGAGATTATGATTTGATTCTGTCACATGGTTACAAATATTTTAATGCAAAAAGATATTGTGGAGGATAATTTGGAATTCAAAGACATCTTGCATGGTTCTCAATCTAGTTCCATGATGCAATCCATTTTTTACAATACCCAATCTCTTTACACTAAAGGTCAACAATCTTAAATTCATTACTTGGATATTTGAATCAGACGAGATAGCATCCAATATAATCAATAATAATTAATAATATATAAAATATGCTTAAATTATTAATAAAAATATTATTTATTGATAATTTTCTCACTTCTTAAGAACATAATATAATAGCTCACACCTTTTTATCTTAAAAAAAATAAAACAATAAACTATCATCAATCATATATATATATATATATATATATATATATAAATTTTCAATTAAATTTGTTCAAATGTTTTAAAATAAAAAATAATAAAAAATAAAAAAATAATGCCCGGCAGATCTGAGGACAGTATATATATTTTTAATTATCAGAGTGAAGTCAAAATAGTGGATGCATCATGCATCATATCATTAAAGCTGAATTATTAATTGAAAATGTTCATGAATGTGAACCATCTTGCGTTCTGCCATTTCACATCAAGAATTGACACTCAAAAGGATGTTTTTATTTTATTTTATTTTTTAAAATAATGATAAAAAAAATCTTGATGAATTTACATCAGCGCAATACAAAATACCGAAATTAAACTATTAAATGTGCGCTGAATTGAAAAATAAAACAAAATATTAAACTAAATTTTTTTTATCCGCACAAGAAATTAAAAAACACGAAGAATTAAATTTCTTTCCCATGCTGTAATATATTATTCGTCGAAGGAATTATTGACGCTTCCTTCTCCGTTTGTAATGACATTCACTTGAACTATTGATAAGAGATATAAAAAAAAATTTTAAATAAAATATTTGAGAAAATATTTCATTCAGCAAATGAACAATACCAATTTGCTAAAAATTATTCCCATTCTAAGACATAATAATGAGCAGAAAAGTAGAAATTTAGTAAATCTCATACACAAAAAAAAAAAAAAAAAAAAAAAAAAAAAGAAGAAGCTTCACTGTCATTACCCTATTTGCCATTCTGAAGGTTACCAGGAGGTAATCCATCAGTTGGCAAGCTACTGCTGCTACTATTTATTGCAGCCAACTGGTTCTGCGCCGCTAACTGGGATCCGTATGCATATAAATTCATTGCCTGTAAAAAAGAAAAGAGAGTAAATTAACAAAGCTCTCCACACCACAAAGAAATTAAATAAAAAAAAGGGCCTTAATAAAGCTAGAAACCTGTGGAGATGGTTGTATCTGATGAAATGCAAGGTGTGGAGGAAATGATTCAGGCATCTGAGAACTGTGCATTGGATTTGGAAACTTCAAATGGCTGATAGTTTGTGGGCACATTGGAATTTGATTTGCAGAAAGAACTGAAGGAATTGGTTGATTTACTAATGGAACTCTTGGTAATTGCACCAAATTATTTAATGTGGGCATAGCGCCTCTTCCAATCCCCATACTCATTTGCGCCATAAAATTCTGGATGCCGGGGAACATCATTGTTGCCATGCCGCTTCCCATCCACAATAACTGAGAAAACAATAGAAATATATGATGAAATTGACTAGTATGACAGATGAATAATATATACTGATATTTCACTACCTGAACTTGTTGTTGAAGTGATTTCAAATATTCAATTGCTTCATCTAACATTGATGCTTTATCTGACTGAATCATTGCAAGATTGAAATTGGTTTATAAGAATAATGATACAGATCTGAGGTTGTTTTGAATGGCAGATGGAACAAAAGCTTTTCTACCTTGGTGCAATGTGGTATGAGGTCCTGTAATGCTTTCATCTTTTCATTGATTCTGTCTCTTCTTTTCTACAAGTTTTTCAGTAGGTAAAACATGTCTGGATTGTAATTTTACGTGTTTCAAAACTTTAACTTTGCTTACCCTTTCTGAAAGATTATGAACCTCAGCTGCTCGGGTTCGGCGAGATCTTTGAGCTGGTTTCTTTCCATCCGCAGATTCATAGTCCCCATCCTGTAACTCTTAATCAGTTATCAATTCCATTCTGATCAGATGTAAAAAAGGATGAGAAAGCAAAGCAAAGGCTCTATGGACACCTCACTCAAGCTGCATGATTCTTCCATTTCTATTCCTTTTCTTTTGTAGCTTTGGTTGTTCTTCTCCTGTGGTGTTGCTCTGATGCTAGCTCCAGACCCACCTGATGATGAAGTACCGGTTACTTCAAACGTATCAGCCTGCACCCTTTCTGATAGGAAACTCGTCTCCAAGTCTTTTTTGAACTTTCTCGGAGGCAAACCAGTTGTTATTGTTGTGTTGTTGCTCAGGCTATTCGTTAAACTGACACGATTCTGAACTTGGTTGCTCCCACAAATGCTTGATTCTGTTGTCATCATTGAAGAGGATTCTCCTCCCACTGAATGGATTTTCTTCTGCAGTCTATCTGCCAATCCAATCCTTCCTGGTCTGGAGAAGTGAGGGAAATTACTGTTCTCAGGGAAAACATATTGCTGTACAGAGTCATGAACATATGATTTAGGAGGAGACAATCTGTTCTGATTGTGAGAAAGATTAAAACTTGGAGTCGTATTGCCTTCATTGTTGACGCTTTTGTTTGATCTATCAGTAGTGATAATAGTCTGTGGATTTGGAAATTCACATAAGAAATCACAACCAAACTCTTTCTCTAAGTATTCATAAGGGGGGTATTGGAACAATGAAGCAATTTCATCTTCCATAGCTGGGGGATGCGGATTTGAATTCCCAGGCGGTTTTGGATCTTCTTTAACTTCATGGATGCTGGTTGGGCACTTTCTCTGCGTTAAGCTATGCATCGGTGCATTTCCATTTTTCCATTGGGGCTCTGTGAATTCTTGGACGGGTCTGTAAGTTTGGAAAAAAAAATTGTATTTTTTGAGTTTGAGATGATGGAGTTAGAATATTGATACTTGGTGGTGGCATTAGATGAAAATTTATATAGAAACTAACCCTGCTGTTCTTTTCTGGTTGGTCGCAGTGAGGTAATTCTGGTATTGCCTTGAATTCATGTCCATGTTCTGATCAGGAATAATGTGATTCTTGGTTCAGTTGTAATTTGTTTTTAGCTGAAAAAAGAAAGAAAGCCTCACATATCAGAAGAACACCTAAACTAGAAACAGGAATATGCTTTGTTCACTAAAAATGGTAGAGGAAGAGAGTGACAGAAGATGAATCTACATTAAAACACAACATGGAAAACAAATAGCATGCTTTCTAGTTAATTTTAAATCAAGCCATGAAAATTTTCTTATTTTCTCCTGTAAAATCTTACAACTTCTATTGAAAACCCAGGGTATGCTGAATAGATAAAAAATAGTAGATTCCCAGTTCAATAAGTTCGTTAAAGAAAAGCATTCTTAAAAAAGTTTTTCGGAGGCCATATATAACATAACATTATATTAAAAGAATTTACTGAAGAAAAAAAAAATGAAGTACTGTCAGAAAACCAATAGAAGATTCAGCTATAAACAACTGAACTTGTAAAAAGAACTCCATCTGAGAACCAAAAGTACAAACTTTGCGATTAAAAAGTTCCTACCCGAATTGCAGAATGAAATTTTTTTTTTTTTCTGATCTGAAACTTTCCAACCATGAACATCCCAACAATGAAATGAATAATCAAATGCATAAAATAACACAGAACACAACCCCGCAATCATGAAATCTCCTTAAAAAAAAAAAAAAAACAGAAACAGAGCAGAGAAGGCAACGACCTTGAAACACAGAGAGAGAAGATCATAGAAAGGACCAAATTAGTGAAACAAAGACAGGGAATATAAGAACAAGCAGCTTCCCCATTGCGTACTTGCTCTCTCAGCCTCTTCAGCCTACAGAGTAGAAGCGGGCTCGCAAAAATTAATACTTTCTGTGTTCTTATTGAAGGTTCTAAGGACACTAATTGAGGGTAGCTGGGCTTCTTTACTTTACTGCTAAAACATGAAACTGATTTTGCAAACACTTTTCTCACTGAAAAGTAAAATGCGAAATCTTAGCTCAGGGTGGGTGGCGTGGCGAACTTATTTCTCTCTTCAGGAGGCTTATACTGGGAAAATCAGTGGGGCCAGCATGTGGGTGATAAATGAGTGGGATTAATCATGTGGCTCTCCACCTGAAGATGTGGATGTTAGGTGGATACCCATTCTAAAAAAAAATGAGAAAGTACTGCTGTTATTCTGTTCTTCTTGGTTTAAGCGACTAATCAATCATTAGAACGAAGAAAGGACTGTGTTTTCTTCCTAATGAATCTAAAAAACAGAAATATCGTGAATTGTTCCGTTGACTTGGGTCAGCTGCACTTTGATCATCATATGGTAACTAGAGCACTTCTTAGGTACATTTATGGCTGACGTTAATATTTTAAAAGTTACTCAGAGAATCCTTTGTTTTTTTTTTTAATCTTTTGCTGAATAAATATGATAGAAATTATAAAAAGTATTATTATATTATTATATTAAATACTATATTAATGAAGTTTGAGTAAAAAAATTGTCAAGCATAATATATTTATATAAATAATATTTATTTATTAATTAATTATACTTGACAATTTTTTATTTGACACAATATGATGACATGTTTATCCTGCTGTAACTCATATAAATTTCTTGCAGGTGAAAGCAACAGTTTATGTAGGTTGAGTAGGTCGGTCTGCCAAAACTTATTAATTATTATTTTTATTAATTTTTTAAGAAATAAATGTTTTTTATTAATTTTTTATTAACAATATTTTTTTTATTTCTAATTGTAACTCATATTATAAATAAATGTTTATTAACACTGACTCATTACAAATCCTGGATGATTATTAGCAAATTAATTTATGTATAAAGAAGAAATTAGTAGCTCTACATATAATAGAGTAGAAAAGTTCATTTGTCCAATTCAAATTAATATTTTCATAAATATTTTTAATATGATGAATCATTTCTAAAAGTAAAAAAATATATGAAAGATATATATCATACAATTTTTATAAGTGTAGATATTTGACATAAAAAATTAGATATTTATTTATCTAATATTATTCCATATTTTAAAAGATATATTTCATTTTAAATAAATAAGTGATGATGATATTTTGATGTTATATTAATGATTATGATGCTTATATGCAAATAATATAAATCTTTTGACATTAGAGAACCCAAGGCCTCATTACTGTGAACAAAAATTATTTTGAGAAAGAAGGCCACCTCTCTATTGAAATAAATATTTTCACAAAATTTTCAAATTAGAGAAGCTCAAAATTAATATTATTAATTAAATTATTATTTTAATAATTGAATCAGATAAATCAAACGAGATCAATTTTTTAAAATTTTTATTCAAATAATGCATATTATTATTTAGTAATAAAGTTTCCAGTAAAAAATCAAAAATAGCAAAAGAATATATCTTGATATAATTATTTTTTCAAAATTTGACACTATTTATTCTATTTGTAAAAAAATTGAAATTAATATTTATCATAAAAAAAATCAAATTACATTTATTTAATCAATTTATATTTGATCGTAGTTTTAAATTATGTAGTCTTCTCTACTTATTAATATGTGTATAAGTTGAGAGTACAATTTCAAAATGAAATTCTCTTATTTTTTTAACCCTTTTAATAAATAAAATCTAGGTATAACATCTTTCTATTTTATTTATTTATTTATCTTAGTTCGTGTAAGAAATTAATTTGAAAATAATATTTTTTCACTTGATTATTAAAAATTTTAAACTAAGTTTTAATAAATGTTATTTTCCTTTTTTTATTTCAAACATTATAAGCATTAATATTAATAAAAAACTTAAATCAATGTCATTTAAAAAATAATTAAATTAATTTACATTTTTTATGTATCATAGAATTAAAATCATAATAACTAATTAATTTATCCTTATAAATTAAATTCGATGATTAAAGATCAGCCAACAATTGAATATATTATATAACATCTAATTTTTGTTTTTAATTCTGTCATGAATATATGGGCTGGGTTATTTTTCTCCAGAGTGTAAACTCTTAGGTTATTTGAATATAAATGAGTCTTTTTGTTAATTTTTTATTTGGCTATGTATTTAACTAATTTAATATAAATATCTTTCATAGTACATGATATAAAGAAGTTTATATAAGAACATAAAATAAATAATTAAACAAGCGATGAAATCATCATTAAACTAATGATGTAGCCCTAAACAAGCTATTAATTAAACAATAAACGAGAAAAATAAATAATTTTTTTTCTTTGTGCTTCCAAATGTGTTTTTGTTTTATTTTATTTTTCTAATGAGGGGCCTGAGAAACTGGACAACACGTGGTCGGCAAAAATTCTGAAAGAGCTGCAAGTTGGCTTGTGGATAAGCCATGCAATCAGAAAAAACAGCTTATTTTAAAATCTTTTGAGCCATTAGAAAGATACTCTCACTATCTTCTTGGATTATTAGTGGCAGAGAAGGCAGAACCTCACATGTGGCTGCCAGTGTCTCCACAAGAAGGGTAATGTTGGAAAATATCTATATATTTTTAATCTGAAAAAGTCATAACACTTTTTTATTATCAAAAGTATTTCTAGAGATTTTTTTTAAAGTTTTATTTTCTTTTAAGTTAATTTGTAATGATGTATAATATATCAGTTGTAGTAGTTTAATTAGTTCATCATTGATGACGACAACTAAAGAATCAGGGAACCAATACAGTCAAAATTATTAAGTTTTTTTTTTAAGAATTTTAATGATTTTTGTGCTTGATTATACTGGTGATTTTATTTCATCAATTGCTTAGAAAAATTAATTAATATAAATATTGATTGATTTTGATTGTTTAGATCCGGAATAAATAACTAATATATATATTGATTCGGACAGAAATAAAAAATAATCCTGCAAAGTCGCTAAACAACAGCATTGCGATGACGTGGAAGCTTTTCAAGGAATTTTAATTGTGTTCTTGGTGTTATAGGTAACTTATATTTATAGTGCAAAGGGATACAAGAACGAGCTAATTAAAGCTTAAGATTAATAAAATATAGGAAACACAGTTTAGCGGTCTATTCATGCAGGTTGTTCATCAAAATCCCAGCAATGCTTTGCAGGTTTTTTTGGGAAACTTTTTTTTTTTTTTTTTATTTAATTAGTATCAGGTTAAGTTGCCATTCAGCCCAAGATATATAAATATATATATATAGTCTTCTACCTATATGACTTAATTTGTAATATAGATAAGAAATTTTTTTAAATGAATTTTTTCATGGAGGCAACATGACAATAATAAATCATACAGGTGCAATTTTTTAATCGAAAAAGAATGAATAAGTTAATAATAGCTATGGGCGTAGGTTTAAATAAAAAAAAAATTGAATCAAACTACGCCTATTTTGATTTTATTTATAAAATCAAGATTCAGTTTTTAGTTTCAGATTACATGTTATTTAAATTTGGTTTTAAAAAAAATATCGATTAAATTGAAAAATCAATTTATAATTGAATAAATGGTTATTCTCCTTTTTAGTTTCTGATAATAAATATAGTAATTTATTTCTTGATTTTTTACCTTAATTTTTATTTTTATTACTTATAGTTTAAATAATTGAATTGGTTTAACAAATCTGACAACCTATCCATTTGATCGAATTCATACTCTTCTATATATTATTTTGTTTGTACTGTAATTTGATTAAATTAATTTAATAAATGTGTCAATCAATTCAATTGAATGGATCGAATACACACCTCCATAAAATATTAACCAAAGCAATATAAAAATTCACAAAGACTTGTTTCCACTAATGTTCAGTTAAACTCTAGACAAATAAGGGCTGTTAAGTCTGATTCCTGTTTTTTTTTTAAGTTCATTTATTTATTATTATTATATTTTATTCAATTGAAGTCGTATTTGAATTTGAGCTGTCTTTTAGAATTTCGTTCACAGTTATTATTATTATTATTTTAATGTTTTTGAGCTGTAATCAAACATTTGAAGTCAGAACTATTTAATCATATAATTAATGATTTAAAAAAGGCCTGATGATTAGACATAATTAAATCATAGAATTAATATAATTCATTAGATATAATTATTTAATATATCAAAGTCTTTATTTAATATTTCATTTATACATCAGCTATTGCACACAAGTTTTAATAAATTTAAGATATGTGATAATGAATACAAGAATATAAAATAAATTATCAAATAATTAATTAAATCATTATCAAATAGACATTTTACCTAGCTTGCTGTTATCTACCTGTTAAATAACGGACAAATATACTGACGGACATAAATGAAAGTATACAAATTTATTTATTTATACAACGATTTTTAAAATTTTATTTAAATTTATTCAATTATCTAAATAAATAAATACAATACAAACAAATATCAAATTATTTATCAAATGTGCTTATTTGATTACGATCATATATAGATAATGATATAAATAATCTTCTTTGTTGATTAATCATTTCGTAACTCTGCTATTCACAACATGCAATGCAACATATATCATAGAAAGGAAAACATCTTTGATGGATATTTTGGTCCCACCTATCTAAAAGATTGATAAACCATTACAATTATTTATAAAAGTAACGTTAAAATTATTGCGAGAAAAATAATTTGTTAAAAAATTGTTATGAGTATTATAAATTTTTTTTTCTTTTTTAGATAACGGTCATCTTAATTATAACCATCATACTCTATAGATTTGTTATAAAATATTATTTATCATCACAGAAATTTTTTTTTTTTTAAAAAAGTAATGATAGTAAGTTAAAAAGTAAAATAATGAAGAAAAAGCTACCAAAATCTAAAATGGATCTTAACCTAAATGGACAACGATGTGTTGACTGTTATAAGCCAATGCCTTTATATAACTGTGCATTTTATTGACTTCGAAATGCTTAATCATTCGCATTAAGATATGTGCAAAATTATTTGTATTTATTAAGAGAGAGATGCCGTGTTGACTGATATAAGCCCATGCCGTTATATAATTGTGCATTTTTATTGACTTTGAAATGCTTAATCATTTGCATTAAGATATGTGCAAATTTAGTTGTATATATTAAGAGATAGATGAAGTGACATTGCTAGAATCAAAATTATTTGATCAATTTAGATCAACTTATGATGATTTATAGCTAATAAATCGCTCATTCTGCAAAATATTTCACTATAATTAGGTTGCTCATATTATAGCTCCTAATTTTTTTTAGTATAATTCATGCTCATCATATTAAAGAGAATAATAAATCATTCAAAAGATGTAAGAATGCAATATTAAGGAATCTATTAGATAATTGGTTTATATAGAACTTTAAAAAACCTTTTAAAAAAGTCGGGCAAGTTACAAAAAAATATATGTAAAATTTTTACCTTGAATTTTTTAAAAAAATTTTCATGCCTGAATTGACTATTATTTGACTATTAACCGCTTAGTTATATAAGGAGATCTAGCTAGATGCTATAAAATATGCAACTTAATATAACCACATAAAAATAAAGCGATGCTTAGTTTGTTAACCACATAGCGAGCAAGTCTTGTAGGAAGTTCAAGGTGACTCCACTCTAAAAATTGGGTTAAATCCAATGGTTGAGTATTCTTTATGAATTTTAAAGTGACACTCCTAACAAGTGCAATGATTGATTAATTAGAGCAAGTAAAATGTTTGTTAATTTCATAAGCCTTTAATATGAGTTTAAGATCATAAAATTCAAATTTAATTAGAGCTAATTGTTAAGTGACTTTTAGAGATATGTTTTCTTGATGAGTTAAGGATTTTAATGAGTTTAAAATAGGTGAATTATATGTTTCATGCAAACTAAAATAAATCACTAACAAGTGAATTCTTAGACTCATTCATGCCTCCATTACAATTTGGCCAACATGATCTAGATAATATGATATGCAATATTATAATGAAAATTATTATATTTTTATAAATAATAAATGATGTTACTATTTAGTGACTATACCTTGTTAAAAGTAGACACATCATGGATTAATCAAAATGGTAGACATAGCTTGAGATCTACCTTTAGTAGATAAACTAGTGCAAATCGTGTTCAGCACCAACTAACACAATGCAAACATCATTTATTCTTGATTAGACCTATGAGTTTAGACCAACCTTTCTCATTCGATCATTTGCTAATAGTCACAATGCATGGGGTAGCTCCACTCAAGGATATAAATCACACATGTATCCTAGCTTTCCAGGAGTCATCCCCTTTTGAGTTGATTGTCATCTCCCTAAAGTTTAGTATCTCTCTCTCTCTCTCTCTCTCTCTTAATCACTATCATTTTGATATCATATATTTATCTCATCTAATATGGCATCAAATGATTTGATTAACCTAGGGACCACTTGTTCCCAAAAGTAATAGCATATTACTTCTCCCATTTACACCCATACCATCCTAGGCACTTTTCTTAAGAGCTAATGCATGGGCACCCATTTTAACAATCATCATTAATTTGTGATTCTCACATGATCTATCATGTGGACGACACCCCTTGAGGTTGTTGCAAGTGTTACCACTCGCTCTTTTAAATATCACTCCTCCCCAACCATAGTGAGGGTAGGACATCAACATTTTCAAAACAGCTCAAAAGGATGGAGCATTTAAGAGGTAAGAAGGGGTCAAGAGTGAAGATGTAAGAGAGCATGAAGAGGGTGTTCGAAAAAGTAAGAAGAATGAGGTGCATGAAAAATATCTCCTTTTATTTCTTATTGTTGTCTTAGTCTTGTCATTTGGTCAACTCATTTGATTATATGAGTTTTATATTTGTAAATCATGTCCTTATGCTAATTAACATTGTGTGGTATTTATTTTGGAATGTATATGGGGGAAATCATGTAGATCTGAAGGGGTACTTATTGAACTGATCGAGTTTAATATTGATGTATGATGTATTATCTCGAAAGATAGAGGCATCACCCTTCAATGGACCTAATCACCTAATAAGGACTCTGTTGATCTCACTTTTGGGGTGAGTTCTCAACTTCCTCATCATAGATCTAAGACTCTTGTAGACACTAAGAGCGCCTTAGTCTTAAGACGCTTTTAGTGATTAGGTGAACACTTAACCTAAGCCTAAAGACTTAGAAAGATTAGCCATAGGGATAGGTCATGTCTTAAGAATTTAAGAAGATTTGCCTGTCCTATAGCCTAAACCCAATCCATGCTTTCCTTCTCAAACCAAACCTCAATTCATGCCAATCTAAATCAAATTTCAAAGACTCATAATTAATCCCATGATCAAATTCAAGCTAAAAATTCCCCTTGAACTTTATGATTGAATTCAAAACCCTTTCTAACCCCTTTGATTTCATCTTATAGACTTAGCCTTAACCAAATTCAAATCAATCCCAATTCATTTGATTTTCTCAAATATCAATTCAATCTCTCAATTATTTATCAAATGAAAATCCAAACTCAACTCTAAATGATTAAAACCAAAAATCAAATTAAAGCATATGAGGAGTTACCTGGCTGCCACTCCAAACAATTATAAGTCCAATAGTTGGGTGGTTTACTCTCTCTTGTGGAGTAAACCATAAACCCATCTTCGCTTAGATTTAGGTTGTACTTTAGCTCTTGTTAAAGATCCCTAGATTTAGAATCTGAGGTGGCTATTTTCTTTGGACTATAAGCATAAATTCTCACCTCTTAGGTATTTTCACAATATTGTATCATGGGATTATAAGCCTAGCAATCTAATAAAAGTTCAACTCAAACAAATAATTCTCCTTAATTTCAAACATATAAAGCCTAAATATAAGATATATTAAAATGCTTACTAGGTTTCCTAGTATCATGATCATTTCTTACTCATCTCCTTTAGCTTCGATAATAAATCTCTCTTTTTGATCTATCCTATTTGATTTTCTAATATAGCCAATTTATTGATAGTCTTGTCATTGAAATCTTTGGAGACAATAATTTTTTAATTTAAGCGAGAGTATTTCTAAGGAATTCACCTTCCTTAGGATGTAATTAATTATGGGGGCTTGCCCCCATTAGGAATTTTAGAACCTGGTTTAAAATAAACTCTACTTTATTCATCCATATAAAGTAGGGAAAAAATCTCTAGTATATTCGAAGACCCATCATGCCTTAGGAGTTCTTATTAGGTGATTAGGTCTATTGAAGGGTGATGCCTCTATCTTTAGAGATAGTACATCATATCTCAATGTCATACCCAATCACTTTAATAAGTACACCCTCAGATCTGCGTGGTGTCCCCCACACACATATCAAAAATAAACACTACAAATTTTTTTGGGGACTCCGCTAGGGATGGTTCCTCTCTCCATCTCTAGTAGACAATTATTGTCTCTAAGCATTGATAGTGGACTTGTATTTCATATGAGTTTGAGATTACCTCACTTTTTGTTAGCACTCAGCTTATTTCATTCTTAAGCAAAGCTAGCCAACATCCTCTAGGTTTTAGGACATCACTCATTGTAGGTCTTGAAACCCCTATTGGGTCCCCAAATAGGTAAAAGATAAAATTAACCAATGAAAGGAGATGACTAAAAATCTAGAACCTCTTTACCACTAGCTTGGTGATGCAAGGTTCATCTTATATTTAAGAAAATATTTCCTTTTGCAAAATAGCACTTTTTTAAAAAGCACTCTTTAAAATTCACATAATAAAAATTTTTGCACAAAATTCATATAACCAAACCTCATTTAACAATTCTTATAATTGTTACATGGAGGTTCTTTTCAAAATCAAAAATCAACATTTTTTTAAAATCCCTTTTTCAAAAGCACATTTTTGAAAATGGTTATCTCCATTCAACATATCCAAATTTGTTGATTGAAGATTCTATTTATAATAAAATCATGACATAAAATTGAAACTCCACTTAGCATATTTCATGTGCTAGAGTTGAAGTTTCCCTCTTTTTAAAAGCAATAAATCACACATAAAATCAAGATATATTTGAACTCCATTTGATATACCCAAATTTGTCAAATGAGAGTTCCCTTTCTTTGGAAAATCAAATCAAATCAAATTCTATTTAACACACTTACATTTGTCAAATAGAATTTCTCTTTTCCAAAGTCTTGAAAATCAAAACACATTTAGACTACATTTGACATACCCAAATTTGTCAAATAAGAGTCCCATTTTCAAAAATCATAAAAAATAAATTGAACTCTATTTAACATACCTAAATTTGTTTAATAGATTTTCCTCTTTTTAAAACCACAACATATTTGAACTCTATTTGGCATACCATATTTGTCAAACAAAGAGTTCCCCTTTTTTTCCAAAAAGAGAGAGAGCAAATCATAACACACTTGACTCCTACTTAACATACCAAATTTGTTAAGTAAGTCTCATTTTCAAATCATAATACACTTGACTCCTACTTAACATACCAAATTTGTTAAGTAAGAGTCTCATTTTCAAAAATCATAATACACTTGGATTCTACTTAACATACCAAATTTGTTAAGTAAGAACCTCATTTTCAAAACAAATCAACACATATTCAACACACTTGACTCCTACTTAACATACCAAATTTGTTAAGTAAGGGCCTCATTTTCACAAAAAAAAAAAAAAAACTTCATTTGGCATCTACTTAATATACCAAATTTTTTAAGTAAAAGCCCCACTTTCAAATCAACATATACCACACATAACTAATCATCACAAATAAAGATGTTTTCAAAAAAATTTCAAGCACATAATTGAAAATCTTTTTAGTATACCCAAATTTACTTAGTAGAGGTTTTTCAAATCAAATTTTCAAACAAGACATACAACATATATATCTCCAAAGTCTCTCCAAAAATTTGAACCCCACCCAACATACTTAAATTTGTTAAGTATGGGTTCCAAATCAAAATCATATGGCTATGTCCTCCAATTATAAAAAATAATAATCAAAACAAAAAAAAACAAAATAATAATAGTAATAAATAAATAATAAAAAAAATAAAAAAATCTCTCCAAAAATTCAGTGAACCCCACTTAGCATACCTAAATTTGTTAAGTGTGGGTTCAAATTCCAAATCAAGTTTAGAAGTCAATGATTGAAGACAAATACTAAAGCAATGGTCTGACTCAGTTACATTTTAAATAAATGTAGTGATTTTAGCACAACCAGTCTTTTCAGCCTTCAGTCAGTTCAGCGATCATGGCTCCCAATGAGTTTATTTTCTCCTTCCCTTCTGGTGTAGATCTGGCCTTGGATCATGCCAATCTCATCAGCGATTGATTCCACACATCTGATCTACTTTGGCCATGGTTTTGAAGGAGTCCATATTACTTGTGAGGGGATAACCCTCACAACTGTTAGTAGGGAAGAGGTGGTGGGACAGGCACCACTTATCCACTTCGACATGTTATTTGACTCTGAGTTTCCCTCGTTGAAGAGGAAGGTTGTAGTGGTTCCCACACCATATCTAGTGTGTTACTTCACAGTTGGTCAGTTTCTGCCATAGCTCGGTGAGCTGCTACCTCCTCTTTAGTCACCTCAAAGGGGAAGGCTATCTTGGCCTCATAGATAGTCTCCCTACCTTTGAGGTAGGTTTAGTTCCACTTTTGCTCACACACCCAATGCTGACAAAATAGAAAGGTGCGGACCACGGCGAGCCAGAGGAGCTTGATGCGCTTTCAACATAGCGAGGAGGTTATCCCTGAGACCTCTCCACTTTTGTGATAAGTTTCACCCCTCTCGACCTGGATGGAGAAGAGGATTACAAGAGCCTACCACCGACATACTGAGACTAGGGAGCATAGAGGCCCTATGCCGAGCTTCTTTACCAGTGTGTGAGCTACGATGCTGTCGGTACCTTGTTTGATTTGAGATCCATGATCCCTAGGAGCGTTAGGGGTCAAATTCATAGGGAGAGAGAGCCATGGAGGCTTGAGTATCACCAGGGCAAGAAAAGAAGCGATGAAAGTATATGCAGGCGTCTTTCGATGGATTTCCATCATCACCCTATCGGACAATCATTCGACATTATACATAGTCAATGGGAGGAGATCTCTAGTTGAGAGGTAGTTGGTGTTACCATCACACCGTTCCCCTTACCATCCACTATCACTTATTCAACTTCCTCACTACCAAGATTGAAGCCCCAGGGGAAAGAATCCCACGGTGATTGGTATGGCCCAAGGGATCCATCCACTCCTCCTATTGAGGTGAGATCAAGCTCCCACTTGACCTCTCTATCGTTGTGGGAGGACAGAGTGTCATTGTTGCATCATAACCACTGCAAACAGAGGGAGAGAGGAGAGGGGACATAGACATAGTCCTCGTGATAATTGATCCTCCCAGTGAGAGTCTTGACAGTAGGTAGTGTCCAGTGCATAGAGATAGACAAGCATAGTCCCATGGTGGGTGTTCATACCCAGCCAGGCATAGTAGACCGATCAATAGATGACATATTAGCGGACTACTTTATCAAGAAGAGACAAATTCTTGGGAGTGACCATTCAGATCAGGAAGAAGATAGAGTTAGCTTCGATTCTGATGAGGATGACATGTTGGATGACACAGCTGAGGTCCACATGGTTGATACATGAGGGTCATTACAGTGGGATCTGCTTAGCCAGGAAGGTGTCGTGCTCAAGGAAGGTGACACTTCTCACCTAACTCAACACCTTCTCTACCAATTTAGGCAGAGGGATGATCACATTGACAAGATGGCGAAGAAAGTAGAGGAGTTGATGACAGTGGTTTTAGCATTATAAACCTCAACCCTAGTTTCACAGCCTTCTCCAATGGTAGTCGGCAGACCATAGTTGGTGTATACTTTAGACCATCCTAGGTGTACTCCGTGGTGTATGATATGCAGGAAGGTTACAAATGGCACCTCCATGCATGAAAAGGATATCAAATATATGATAGAGCAGCAGGTGAGGGAAGCGATGGCACAAGCCAGGGGGAGCTCATCCATTCCAAAGGGTAGACCATACCCGAAGGAATTCGATGTATTTCAATACCTCAAGGGTTTTGTGCCACCTTCCTTCAAAAACTTTGATGACAGTGGGAACTTGCGTCAGCATATTACATATTTTAGAGCTGGTTGTTGCAACATCGGTGGCAGTGATGCACTCTTATTCAAACTCTTTATCAACAGCCTAGCAGGGGTTGCATTTAATTGATACTTGAACTGCCCAACAGTTTGGTGAGGACTTTTGCTTAGTTGGAGCACCTCTTCGTCAAGAGGTTTGCTGGATCTCAGCAAAGAGTGACTATAGGTGACCTCGTTATAATGAAGCAAGTTCCCAATATGTCCCTTGTTGATTATATTCTTAGGTGGCACAACTTAAGCATGAAAAGTGAGCCATAGTTGTCTAAATAGCATGCCATTAAGATTATCCTCAAGAATATTCATGGCTCGGTTGCCTTCATGCTTAAGGGCTTTACCATCCGAACATTTGAGAAACTAATCAACAAGGCGGTTGGCCTACAAGAGGAAGCTAAACAGTTGCCCTTTCGAATCATCATTTAAACCCACGAAGGTGTTGAGAAAAGCTAGGGGATATGTTAGTGGATATAGGGAAGTAGCTAGCCAGAGTCCAGTATGAGAGATCCAGCTCAGCCTCCTTTACCACCTCTCACACCACCTCAATCATCTATCAACCATCATAGCGGCCATTCCCACCTCGATACCCAGCGGTACTCCATCGCCAGGTAGTTATTACCCTGCTACTCTTACTGATAGATTGAATAAGCCATATTCATTCAAGAGGAATGTAGTTAGAAAAATCTTTAAAATTTTTTTAAAGAAACTTGACTTTCAGCTAGTAGTGTCCAAGAGGTCGGAGGAAGTGGGCAAGAGTAATGATCCTAACTATTGCCTACCACATGATTAGTCATGTCTTAGAGGATTGTATTACTTTTAAGGACTGACTTGAGCATAGCTAAAATTCAGGCATTGTAATTATCCCCAATGAATACTTATTAAAATAACATTCCAATTTTATTAGGGTAATTCTTGGGGATACTTGCGATCCTCTTAAGATTAAAGAAGGTTGGGATATTACCTTATCTTGAACCTCTGAACAAGTAGTTCCTAAAATCAAGAAACTCTCTTTACAGGTGCCGGTTTACCTCAACATCATGGAAGGTTTGTAGGTTGCCAATAACTTGAAGAAGATAGCTAAGCGTGATGTGACTCACCTTACGAGATAGTTTAATAGCGCAACCACCATCCGAGTCCAGCACTCCATCCATAATTGTAGCTACCACTTCTTCTTATGCTAGCTCTTCTTCTACTAGCAGGAGCATTGCATCAGTAGACAAGGCATTAAATCTCTTAATCTGCTTACTTTGTTGGATTTCGATCATGTGCCTCCACCCAGAAAGAAATAATGAAGAAAGCAGATTTTACTTACATATTGTCCACTTCTGATACTCTAGATTTTATTCCTATTGAAAACTCTCAAAGTCTAGAAAATAATAATAGCTCTAGTCATTCCAATCTTCTCTCTTTTGATTCAGGATCAGACTTTTCTCTTCTGAATCACTCGGGTTCACCTCTTGAGATTGACTTGGAGTCAACTGACTCTGAGGATCTCATAAGAGAAGCTGTAGGTATGCCTGATGATAAGGTATAACTTTCCAAGTTCATCATTTCAAGAAGTCACTGAAGTTAACCTGTGTAGTGGCAAAGTTCTACCTCCTAAGGTAGCACCTCAAGATAAGGGTAAACAAGTCATTATTTATAGTGAGCAAATAGCCCCTCCACAGGATGCTCCAATTATGGATATGTTTGTGGAGGACCAAGTTAACAATTCTAGCACATCTTAGAAAGTTTCCAGCTAATTAAGCATATATGACACTTGCCTTATTTTGAAGAGGGTGAGGGAATCTTTGTCAAGGCTCTTCTTGATCCGATATGCTTAGCGGTGACCACTATTGAAGAGGCACATCAAAGGACATCTTAGGAGTTACATTCTGTGATGAAGACTTACTTATAAGGATAACCAAGTACAATCGCCCTCTTTACATTATAGTGGGTATTGGCAGATCCATGTTATCAAGTGTTCTGGTTGATCAATGTACATTAGTCAATATTATAAGTCTAAGAACCCTTGTCTACTTGAGGATTGACATCTCCGAACTCCAAAAGGAGAGGATGATGTTAAGAGGATTCAATGAACAAGGCGAGAGGGCTTTGGGCTTTATAGTATTGCCATTGGAGATAGATGATTGGAAGACCGAAGCCAAGTTTCATATCATAGACTCGGATACATCTTTCAATGCTTTGCTTGAGAAGTCATGGATACATGAAAATAACATAGTTCCATCCTCTCTACATCAATGCTTGAGGTTCATAAGAGGCAAGATTGAGTATTGTGTCAAAGGAGATCTCAAATTATTCACTTGAGATATAGGATGCGATCCTATTTTCTTCCCCAAGACCAACAAGTCCATTCTCGTGAATCTAGTTAAGATTCCAATGAGGGACAAAAAGAAAGAAAAGAAAAGGAAAAAGAAAAAGAAAAAGAAAAAGAAAAGAAAAAAAAGAGAAAAAAAAAGAGAGCGAGACATGGACTTAGAAAAAGATATAGAGCCTGACATTAGATTCCACCCATAGTTTGTTACTCCATTCAAACATGTGGGTAGGATGACCCAACCTCCACCAGGTAGAGGTAGAGGATAGTTCAAAGGCAGCCCCTGAGGTGGAAAGCCTCCCTATTGGCCACCCAATATGAGGTATGTCCTAGCCACTAGGAGTACTCCTACTATCCATAAATACTTAGATTCTAGTTCAGAGGATGAGTCTTATGTGGTTAGCACACCAGCCATCTCTTCTCAGCAACAAATCCCTTTCGAGGTGATGCTTGAGCAAGATAGTGATAAAGATCAGGCTACAAAAGCAAAACATAAATGTATCCAAGTCTGCATATAAACAGTCAAGAATCAGTTGGGAACCATAGCTCTACTCCCTTTTCTCACAAAAGTTGAGGGTTTGGTAGAAGCCCTAAGTCATCCAAGATGGGAAGACTGGATTCTTTTGGGAGCATCATCCTCAAGTTAGGAAGCTGATGTAGAACTTGAGAATGATTCATATAAAGATTTAATATAATTGCCTTTTGATTGGTACTCATCTTATGTTCTTAATCTAGTAAAGAAGGAATTAATCCCACATACTTGGTCTAAACACAGGTTGAACTACTTTGAAAGGTTATGGGACAACCAAAGCAGATATCCTCAATCAAGACCAGGACTAGGATTCAGTATAGTGGGTCCAGTTAGTGATGACGATCATTGTCTAGTCATCACCAATCATTTAGAATCCGAAAGGTTTTTTCAAATCATGATAGCTCATATGAGGAGGTATGTTTAGAAAATTTAGATGATCCAAATGAGTTTGAACTCAAGGATGTACCACCAAAGTTTGAAGAGAAGATTAGATCAACCATCGATGAGCTCAAAGAAATTAACTTAGGAACTAAAAGTAATCCACGTTCGACATACATTTGTTCTTTATTGAGTGATACTGAAACCAATGACTTTGTTAGGCTATTGATTGAGTTTAATGACTGCTGCACATGAAGTTACGAAGAGATGCCTAGTTTATCTCCTGATGTAGCAGTCCATAAACTAGTAATAGAGCCGAGTGCTAACCCTATCAAGTAAGCTCCTAGACACATGTGATTAGACATTGAACAACATGTCATTTTTGAAGTGAAGAAACTGATCGATGTTGGCTTTATTAGGGAAGAAAAATATCATACTTGGTTGGCCAGTGTCATCCTAATTAAGAAAAAGAATGGCCAAATTTGCATATGCGTCAATTTTAGGGATCTAAATAAAGCATGTCCAAAAGATGAATTTTCACTATCAATCCTGGAACTGATGGTGGACATTGCCTCATCTCATGTAGTCTTCTATTTCATGGATGGCTCATCTGATTATTACCAAATAAATATAGTCCCTGAGGATGAAACAAATTTTGCATTTTGAACCCTGATTAGAATCTTTTTCTATAGGGTCATGCCTTTCGACCTTAAAAATTTTGGTGTTACATACCAGCGTGCCATGACTCAAATTTTTGATGAACTCATTCATCATCAAGTTGAATGTTATGTCGATGATCTCGTAGTCAAAAGTAAATAAAAAGAAGACCATCTTTTTGAATTGAGAGTAGTTTTTGAATGATTAAGATAATTTAACCTTAAAATGAATCAAGTGTGCATTGAGTAGGGAAATTTCTTAGGTTTGTTGTCCCACACTGGAATAGAAATCGATCCAGAAGATCATGATATTAAAATTCCACCCCCTAAAAGTCTAACTTAGCTCATATCATTTCAAGGGTGGTTGGCGTATCTAAGATGCTTCATTTCTAACCTATCAGGAAAATGCCAGCCATTTTTAGTGCTTTTCAAAAAGGATGCCAAATTCAAGTGGGATGACAAGTGCCAACATGCCTTCAAAGACATCAAACACTACCTGATGATGCCATCAGCTTCGCTCTATCTATAAGCGCCGCATCCTATATACGATTAGATGACTCCCTTGGTGCTTTGTTGGACCAAATCAATGATGAAGGAAAAGAGAATGCACTCTACTATCTTAGTTATCATTTAATTTTTGCTGAGGCAAATTATCCACCTATTGAAAAGCACTGCCTAGCTTTAATCTTTGCATCCCAAAAGCTACAACATTACATGCTTTCTCATAAGGTGAACTTGATCTCTAGGATCAATCCACTGTAATATCTCATGACATGGTCGATGCTATTCGGACAGTTGGTGTGTTAGTCCATGATTTTACCACAGTTTGACATCACTTTAGTACCCCTCCGTGCGGTGAAAGGACAAGAACTAGCTGATTTCTTAGCAACACATTCACTTCCTGCTGATTCTCCGCTTAGTGATGACCTCCCTCATGAATAAATTATGAACTTAGGGGACACTAGCATTCACCGTTGGGAGATGTATTTTAAAGGTGTGGCTTTCTTTCAAAAGGGAGAAGAACCATAATCTACTCTTCTAGGGAAGGCATGGGTAGGAATAATTCTTCTAACTTTAAACTGCGATGTGATGAGATTATCATATCATCTATCCCATTTATGCACCAACAACGAAGCCGAATATGAGGCTCTGATTACCGATCTGGAGTTATCTATTACACTATGCATCCAGAGTATCAACATCTTCGGGGATTCTCAATTAGTTATCAACCAAATTGCTGGGTCTTATAGAGTTCTAAAGCCTAAGCTCCATCATTACCACAAGTACACTATAGAGTTATTAGCTCAAATCCCAGAGGTTACTATTTACAAGATTCTTTGAGGAGAGAATGCTATAGTGGATGCTTTAGGAAAGCTTGCTAAAGAGTTGGCATGTCTGGAAGATGAGTCCATACTAATAAGGGTCCAAAATAGACATGTCTTATCTCTTGTTGATGTTGAACACATTGAGAGACTCTCTCTTGAAGGGGAGGTTGTCATTGCCAAGAAGGATGATGAGTCAGATTGGAGGTAACCATTCATGGATTATCTAAACATAGAAAAACTACCTCAAGAGAAGTCACTAGCACATCAGGTGAAGTAGAGAGCCCTTTCCTACGCTCTCGTAGATGACACCTTGTAATGACGATCCTTCAATCATATGTGGTTATGTTGTTTTGACAAACACGAAGCTCGTAAGATCGTGACTGTGGTACACTCAAGTTTATATGAAGCACATCAATCTGATTTAAAGATAAAAGCCAAGATCAAGAGACTAGGACACTACTAGCCTTCAATGATCATAGATTGCATGAACTTAGCAGGAGATGCCACCAATGTTAGGTGCATGGTGTGGTATTACACCAACCAACTAACATTCTATACTCTACCTTAGCCTCATGGCCATTTGAGTGTCGGGGTACCAACATAGAGGGTTTAATTGACCCTCCTTCTTCCAATGGTCATCGGTTCATTCTAGCTGCCACCGACTACTTTTCCAAGTAGGCGGAGGCAATCCCACTCAGAGAGGTCACAACTTAGCATGTGCTCCAGTTTTCAGAAACCATATCATATATAGGTGCAGGGTGCCTCAATGAATTATATCTGATAATGGTACTGCATTCAAGAGCACTAAAATTAACAATTTTGCTCGGAGGTATAACATAGATTGAAGATATTATACCATCTACTACCCGAGGGCAAACGATTTAACAGAAGCCTTCAATAAAAATCTCATCTGGACATTAAAGAAGACACTCGATGACAACAAGTGATAGTGGCATGAGCAGTTAGTTGAAGCCTTGTGGGCTTACCACACCACATATAGAACTCCAACTCAATCTACCCCTTTCGCCTTAGTGTATGGGTCCGAAGTAGTCTTACCACTGGAAGTCCAATTTTCATCACTAAGGAGAGCTGTGGGTAGTAAGATCACAATAGAGCAGAATGCCAAGTTGTAGTTAGAAGAGCTCAAAGGTTTGGAGGAGAGACACCTCCGGGCATGCCAGAACATCAAGTTGTACAATGCTAAATTATTCAAGCTCATAACAAGTTGGTCCATCCTAGAGATTTTCAAGTAGAAGAACTTGTTTTAGTTCTAAGGAGATCAATTATTGCCCGTCGAAAGATGGGAGGCAAGCTTGAACCCACTTGGGAAGACCCTTTTGCCATAGAGAAGGCCTACCATGGAGGATCTTATCAGCTTATAAATTATAAGGGAGAGCGGCCAATGCTTCCAATCAATAGACTCTACTTAAAGAAATATTATCCATAAATCTTGTTTGAAAATAATTATCAATAAAATTTCTTTTCATCTAAAATCCCATCTCTCTTATATTGAGAAGCATCTTTGCTTGCGAATTCACCATGATGTGTTTAGGGTAGGTATAAGGAACCCGAGCGATGTCCTATCCTTTATCAACATAACACCAACACAAACTACACATAGCCACATATAAAATAAACACATATCTTTTATCTCGAGCTACTTTTATGTGGGATAAAGCCCCCTATGGCACTCACTCAGTAGCTGCTCTGGGTCAGGCTGACATACTACCTTCCTAGTGTGTCACCCCCATGGTTCCTTATTTAGAGGATGTATGTCTACAAGCTTTCTTCTTAACTTGACCATTGAAAATCGATAAGCACCTTGTTAGTTTGGTAGGCCTTACTTGGCAGCCGATAAGCTACCTCATGTTGACTTTGTTTAAAAGGATGTAAGCCTACATGCTTTCTTCTTGAACTAGCCATCATGCACTAACTGGGTCGAGTATATTTGAGGCATAGGATAAGTCCCATAGTGGCTCATTTCCTCCTGACTACTTCAATTCTAGGTCTAGTCCTCATACGGGACTCCCCACTTGGTAGTCACCCTAGGTCGGATAACATCTATCCCGCTGACAATAGACTCTCCCAGTGATCATTTCTATCTATGAAGATGTAAGTCTACAAGCCTTATTCTCAGATTGATCATCACAAACTGATGTGCACCTTAGGTTGGTTGGTTCTCGCTATGCTGATAGTGACCAACCCGATGGATACACCACTCATGGTAGATGTAAGTCTACAAGCTTTCTCCTGGAGTTGGCCACCTTATACTTATAGGCTTCCATTTACAGGGTCCAGGATAAAGCCCCTAGCAGTACCTCCCTTGTGGGCACTTTATTTGGATCATGTCCTTAGCAACCTCATTTAGACACTACTTGGGTTACTCTTAGATTGAACAATCCCCCTTTCCTAGTAGTCACCCCTGTGGTTAGAGAACTTGTCTTGCAGATATGCAGATTCTCCTTTGGTCCAGTAAGTCTAAGATAGGATTAAACTGATATAATCCCCTTCTCAGTGTGGTCCCTTGCACACCAATAGGGTCCACGCAAACATATAAATAAAAATAAGATATATATATAGGATGATTAGAGAAAGCTTATGATAAAGTCTCAAGATGTTTTTTGGTGAGTTCTAGAATAGAAAGGAGTTAATATTGGTTATATTCAAGTCATTAAGGATATGTATACTAGAGCTATTACTTGTCCAAACACAAGGAGGATTGACAAAATATTTTCCTATTTCAGTTGGATTACACCAAGGATCAACATTAAGCCCTTATCTTTTTACTTTAGTTATGGATCTTCTTTAGGCATTTACAAGAAGATGTACCTTGGTGTATGCTTTTTTCATGACATTCTTCTTGTTGATAAGACTAGAGAGGGAGTCCAACAAACTTGAATTATGGAGGTCAACTTAAGTCAAAATTTTCGCTAGATCTAAACCAATATATGGAGTGTAATTTTAGTTGTAGAAGTTTTAGATAGTTGTGACTTTAGTGATCAAGTCATTACAAGAGTGAGCATTTATTTAGGCTCTATTGTTCAAAATGATGGTGAAATAGATGGAGATGTTATTAGTAGAATTCAAGTTGATGGTTGAAGTGAGAATGCACGCCTATTATGTGATAGAAATGTTCCACTTAAACTTAAGGAAAATTTTATAAGATGGTGGTAAGACCTGAATGACTTATGGTGTAGAATGTTGGCCAACAAAAGAGAAACATAAGACTAAGTTGTTAGAGAGATGAGGATGCTCGTGGATGAGTGGCTTTACTCTTAGAGAAATGCAAAATGAGTATAGAAAAAAGGAGTAGCTAAATGGTAGATAAGATTAGGGAGAGTCTTAGATGGTTTAGCCACATAAAGCATCATCCATTAATGATTAGAGAGTAGATGCATTAGATTTGCCTTATGTTAAGAAAGGTAGAGGTAGACCTAAAAGACTTGGTTAAAATGTATAAAAATGATCTTAGTATACTTGAAATGAGAATTTGACACATATCCACAATGGAGATGAAGGATTCATGTAGTCACCCTACCTAGTGGGATTAAGGCTTGTGTTGTTGTTGTTGTTATTGCTTATTAGAGGACACCAAATTTTTTTCTAAGCATACATCCTATCTTTAGGGCAATGTCAGCAAAAATTCCTATAGGAATAGCCTAACTAATCTTGAGTTGAGATAAGTCCCAAGCGGCGCTCTCTCAGTAGTCACCCTTAGGTCGGGTTTGACTTGTTGTGCCACCAAAGTCGTCCTTGCTTTGAAAGATGTAAGTCTATTACACATTTTTTTCTGGCATGACCATTGCACCCCAACAGATAGCCTTAGGTCAAGTTTGATTTGTGATACCATTATCACCCCAGTTTCCCCGCTTTGGAAGATGTTCACATGCTTTCCCAAGCATCGTTACACCAAAAGGCACCCTTAAGTTGGTTAGCTCTACCCTATGGCCGTTGACCTCACTTTTGGAGTGAATCCTCAACTTCTTCATTATAGATCTAGGACTCTTGTAGTCACTAAGAGATCTTTAGTCTTAATACACTTCTAGTGATTAGGTAAACACCTAACCTAAGCCTAGAGACTCAGAAGAGTTAGCCATAAGAATATGTTGTGCCTTAGGAATTTAGGAAGACTTGCCTACCCTATTGCCTTAAACCCAATCCTCACTTCCTCATTCAAACCAAACTTCTAAACTAAACCTCAAATTAAAATCCAAGATCATAAATCTAATCCCAAATCAAATGATTGAAACTAATGATTAAATTCAAATTCCAAAACCCTTCCTAAGCCCTTTAATTTTATCTTATGGACTTAGCCTTAACCAAATTCAAATTCCCCATTGATTTTCAAATATCAAATTTCTCAAATCATAACTTTTTAAATCAAATCCAACCAAATGATTAAAACATGATTAAATTCAAACTAAAATCCTTCCTAAGCCATATGAATCACCTTCATATGCTTAGCCAAAACTCCCTTTAAACCAAGTCAAACTTGATGAATTTGTTTATAAATCAATCATTCCATCATTTATATTCACAAATATAAATGAAATCCAAATTCAAACCATTCAAATCAAATCAAACCAAATCAAATTTCTTAAGCAAGACCTACCTCATAAATTAATCAAATTCCAACCCAAATTAACCCAAACTCAATTGATTTATTAATAATCAATTATCACTTCATTTATATTCACAAATATAAATGAAACCCACCCTCCAATGACCAAAAATAAATCAAACTAAATCAATTCCCTACTTAAGACCTTTTGATCTACACCGTTAAATTTAGTCAAATTTGCTTCCAAATCACTCCAAACTCAAATGATTTTCTCATAACCCATTTATATCTTCATTTATATTCCCAAATATAAATGAAATATAAATCCAAATGGCCAAAACCAAACTCAAATCAAGTCAAATTTATAATTTTAGCCATTTTAGCCAATTTTTTGAACTTGACTAAATGATGCCCAAATCATTTCAAAATCCATGGGTTTCTTCATGATTCAATGATTCTTTCAATCATTGTTCCAAATATAAACACAAACTATAATTATCAAACCAAATCCAAGTCAACTCAAGTTAAGCCCATGTTGACCCCTTTTGACTTAAAATTATCATATGAACCATTTGACTCCAAACTAATTATAATTAGATTTATATTTTCATCATAAATCTATATGTGAGTTCAACTACACTTGAATCAAACCAAAATTAAACTAATTGACTCATTTAGGTCCACCTGACCCAAAGTGACCTAAAAGACTTTTTTGAGCCAAATTCTAATCCAACTCAAACTGGATTGAACTAAGCCCATCCAAACCACATATCATGATCAACAATCATCCTAGGGTGATCAACTACCTTGAATTGGGTCAAACTAAGTCAACTTGGTCCTATGACTAAGTCAACCTTTAGCCCAAATGAAACTTAAATAAGCTAAAACCTATCATATACCAAATTGATTGAAACCTTTGATCCAAACCAACTCAAAATCAATGATTGAACATGACCAAACACTCAATTAAACTAAACCAAGTCCAATTTATCATTTGATCTAAGTTGACCCAAATTAGCCTAAAAAGCTAAAATGGTCAAATCATGATTTGATCCAAATTGATTGCAACCAATGGCTCAAGTTTATTCCAAATCACTTGTTGAACTTGATCATTGAGCCAATTTGACCAATTGGCCAACTTGGTCAACCCAACAAATTGACCTAAAAAGTCAAATTGGCCAAAATCCAAATTAACCCCAAATTAAATAAAAGAAAAGCCTACAATCATTTTCAATTAACCAATTGAACATGAACCAACATATAACCAAACCTAATTTGGTCAGATTGGTCAAATTGGTCAACTTAGCCCATTTGACCTATTTGAATCCAAATGAGCCGAAATCAAACCTAAGCTAAATTAATCAAAACCACTTGAACTAAAGCTCTTCAAATCATCATTTAAACCTAACCCAAGTCTTGGTTTGACCCAATTTGACCAATTGGTCAACCCAACCCAAATGAGCCTATTTTGACCATATGAAGCCAAATCACGCATAGCCAACCCATGGGACCCTAGGGCCTGGCCTAACCTGACCCAAACTAGTCCTAACTCATTCCCAAACTAGACTAAATCCATAGTGGGCCCCACCCAAGCAATGAGCCATTGGACAAACCATTTTTCCATTAGATCCTCACGTTAACAAACAAAGTCAACTGCCCCATCACCATGACATCCCCCAAGCACTCAAGTGAGGCTCTACCTGACCCACCTAGCTCACCAAACCCATCCTAGGTTAGCCAAGGACCAAGGGGAGTTCACCTCTTCGTCATTCAAGCCAAAACTGAAAACCCATGGATTCAAGCCAAGAGGTCTTTGCACACCATCCCTTGGGCAGCCTGCCATTGTCTTCTCCACTCAAGTCAAGCCATATAGAGTTGGATGTGACCTCTTTGGTGCCCTGACAGTGGTCTACTGGCTGAAATAAGCTAGCCCATCCCATCCATCCATCAAGCAAAATTTCAGGGTATACTCTCCCATTTCGAGTGGGATTTGTCATAATTCACACTGTGAGAGTTCCCTAAGCCATTTACAAACTCCTAAGAGCTTTTCCAAGCATCACGAAAGCTCCCTCGATCGGCCATTGCTCTCCGTGTGTGAAACCAAAATAGGGAGCCCTCCCTTGATTTTAAATCCTCATCCACTCAACCAAATCTTAAATAAATTTACACACACCTTCACCAGACCTAATTGAATCCAACCGAATCATTTCCCAAGCTTCCAAGCCACCAGAGATAGGACTTTGATCAAGACTAAATGCAAAATCAAAGGAGCTTGGTCCATAGAGCAAACCACCTCAAATCAAGGCTCATGCTGGCTTCATTTCTACTAAATGAAACAACCTTAGATCCACCCGCATATTAGTTTTGAGGTAATTCAAAAAAACGCTTTATGGAAAATGTGTTGGTCCTTTTGAAGTAAATTTTATTCCATGAATTTTGACTATTGCTGCTCCTCTCGATGGTGTGGGATCAATTGATCCCAATCCGCTCGTGAGTCGATAATGGAGAAAGATGGATAGTATTCGTCTTTCACCATTTGTGAAGGAGATGGATCATGGGCCATATCCAAGATCGATAATAAATTGACATAATCACATAGATCTGTTGATTAATCCTTTAAAATTGTTCCGTCATCATGGACGGTCCACGAAAGCCATCGTAATCTGAGTCAGCTTCCTGATTTAATAACTTAAATATCTATCCGCACCATCGATAGTGCACACCACGCAAATGTGGCGGATTAAGGGTTAATTAGGGCTATTTTAATTATTTTTAAGGCTGAATCTTTCTAAAATCATAACTAATCCTAGAAAATTCCAAAAAATACAAATGAAGATACATTTTGAAGATATTTTAGAGTAGAATCTACTAGAATTATTATTAATTAATATTGAATAGTAATTTTTGCTTAATTATGATTTAATTTAAAATATAATGAGCCAAATTACTCTATGATTAGTTCTCCAATTAATTTCAAAATTTTTAGAGATGTTTAGGGGGATGACCTCTACGTCCCTTATTTTTCTTGGAATTTATTAGACAGTTAATTAGGGAAATCAATGGATTAAGCTTTAATTACTCTTCAACCTTAATTAGTGATAATTAAGCAAATGAATAGTGGTTAAATTAATTGATTAAGCTTATTATCCTCTAGTAATAATGGGGAGCTTTAGGTAAATGGTTTGGGTTCTCTTCTTATAACCATTTCATTAAACCTTCACATTTATTTCAAATTAATTAAAGCTTAATTAATTGATTAACCATTTAATTGATCAATTTAAATAGAAAGAATATCTTATTATTTTAGAGACTCATTGGAATGAATTAGAGATTGGGATTGAGGCCTCTTCCTTAATCTCTTTTCCTAAGTTAATTTCATCATCCTAATTAAAATATATAATCAAAAGATTTAATATCCAACTAAAGGCTTAACTTAATTAATTTAAAATCCATTCATTCATAACCTAACTCTGTTTACTCAATTTTAGGTAGGTCTTTGGGTGTTCAATGACCTAAAGAGAGAGCTAATGAAATCATAGTTAGCTCACATGTGTGAGAAAATCATGAAAGTAGTTAGAGCTTTATGCTTAATTAACTATTAATTATGAGCCAATTTAATTTTATTTCTGGAGCATTGCCAATTTACTCTTCATGTGGTTACATCTCATGTTGGCTCATTATTTAGTTAATTAGCTTAAAGGTGAATTTATTTTATGTATTCATATAAAATGAATTTAATGAAAATAAAAATAAACACTTTATGTGAACACCACATATTCATAGATATTCTTATTAGGGTGATCGAGTATGACATTGAGAAATGGTGTACTATCTTGAGAGACAGAAGTCACCACCCTACAATGGACTTAATCACCTTAATAAGGACTCCTAAGGACAATGGGTCTTCTAATGTACCAAAGATTCTTCCCCTACTTTACATGAAAAAAGTAAAGCAGAGTTTATTTTAAATTGAGTTCATTAAGTTCCCCATGGAGGTAAGCCCCCATAGTTAAGTACATCTTAAGGAATGAGATTCCTTAAGAATACTCTCAATTAAGGTAAATTATCATTGTATCCAAAGATTTCAAAGATAAGACTATCAATCAATTGGTTATTTTTGGAAGATCAAGTGTGATTGATCAAAGGAAGAAGTTATTATCAAGGCCAAGGGAAGATAAGTAGGGGATGTTCACAATGTTAGGAAACCTAGCGAGCATCCCAAACTATTCTCTATTTGGGCTTTATATTTTTGAATTTGAAGAGAATTATTTGTTTGAGTTGAAATTATATTTGAAATCTAGGACTTACAAATCCATGATACAAGATCATGGAAAGACCTAAGATGTGAGGATTTATTCTTGTAGCCCATAAAGGTAAACAATAACCTCAGATCCTAAATTTAGGGAGCTTTGGCGAGGGCCAAAGCATAACCTAAATCTAAGAAAATGGGATATGGTTTACTCCAAGAGAGGATAAACCACCCAATTTGGACTTACAACCGCCTGAGGGTCTAACTAACTCCTCTATGATTTTAAATACATGTAGGCAAGTCTTATGCTTTTGCAAGATAGCTAGATGTTTATTTATTTAAAAAAAGACTAAGTCCTTAAACACACTCTAAGAGACTAGATCATGTAGGGCATGAACTAATGACTTAAATCTAATGCAAATTTTATTTATTTTTATTTCATTTTTGGATAATTCATTGCTATGATTCATATGCCTAATGCATGAGAAATTGGTTATGGGCCAAAATCAGCAAGAAGGAGGTGAGTTTCCACCATGGTTCTCTCAAGTTGTTCTTGACAAAGGTGGAAGTTCTCCATAAGCAAGAGTGAAGATGATTTTATGCATGATGTGAAACACAAAA
Organism: Cymbidium sinense; assembly: GCA_021442155.1. Taxonomy (NCBI): domain Eukaryota; kingdom Viridiplantae; phylum Streptophyta; class Magnoliopsida; order Asparagales; family Orchidaceae; genus Cymbidium; species Cymbidium sinense. Next base: position 80,279,999 of record CM038220.1, read on the forward strand.
ACAACTAAGGGTTACTAATTCTTTTATCTTGATTTATGTCCTAAGCTTTAAGTGAGATTATGAGTTGTTAATTTTTAATTTTGAGTTAATTAATTAGATAGAAAATTTATTTTTCTCTAAGAGCCTAATCACGTCCAGGCCATTCATCAAAGAAAGGAAGAAACTAGGAAAAACATGCCATCTAATGCACAAGCTAAAAAAACATAAAAAATATTTATAAAGCTAGCACAAAAGAATAAAAGACCTTTATGGACAAGCTCCACCACACAAACTTGAAAAAAAATGGGTAGCCGGACTTTACCCTTATACAACCCGGATTACAAATGAACAATTACCATAAAAGTGAATTCATGTTATGGGGGTCTTCATTCTTCATTCTTCTTTCTTCATTTCTTCACTTCTTTCTTTCTTTCCTTCTTTCTTTCTTTCATTATTTCTTTTGGCTTGATTGGAATGTGGTTGCTCCAAAGGATTCACATGGTACATAAGACATAATCTTATGAGCAATGTTCACCTCCACTTCCCCATAACATTCATTCCAAATCCCAATTATAAAAATTATATAAAAATGGGAAAAGTAAATCTAACTAAAACCTATAAAATAGAGATTAGCTAAACACACCACACATCCCAAGCATGTATATGAATAAATTAGGCTTAGCACCCCACACATGGGTAACCAAGTCCACCCGACCTATTTTGGATTATGCTTAGAGGTATAAGTAACCTGCATAGCAAAAGCATTTATATTTTTTATTACAATGCTCCTTAAGCACCATCCCTTACAAAAGATAATGATTAGACTAAGATCATCTTATTATTAAGTCTACAAACATACACCCTAACATCCAGTCTAAAACATTACATCATAAAAAAATTAGGCATGAAACCATACACCACCCTAACATAGGACTAGAAATGGTGACTTAGCCTAATATGTGTACCATTTAAGGCTTGTGTGACATGTCTTAGCTAGGCTTTAAGGTTGAAGTTTTCTAAGTGTGAGAGCTTTCAATTTTGAGGGTGGTTTCATTTTAAGTAGTTTAGTTGATTTGTTTAATTTTATTTGATGATTTGATTTTATTTGAATGAACCTACACTTAAATACTAAGTGTTGGAAAGAGAGGAAAAGAGAAGAAAACTTCTCTTTCATCCCTACCTTAAGTAATTTCTAAGGTAGATTCATTATTGATTTTTCTTTAGTGAATATTTTATTATGTTTTTTAATTAATCATAAGTTTAGATTTTCTCTAAATAAACCTATTCAATAAGAAAGACATCTTAGAATAACTAAGGTGAATTACTACCACATAATACACAACATTTTATTTCTTTCCAACATGAATACCATGCATATGGATGATTCTTAAGTGTACTTATCCATGCAAATGCAAACTTTAGCACACTTTAATGATGAATGCTAAGAGATGTTATTTAAGAAAATTTGGATGTTTCATGAATGTATGATTTTGTAAGTAGAGGGATTCTTTTATCCATTAATCAAATGCACATTTACATGTATGAAAGATATAAGTACATGAGTACCCATTATTTTCCAGTGGTACAAGACCTACTTGGCTACTTAAAGCCTCGCAATCAGACTAATATACCACTTTTCTTAAATACATGTGCATGTATAAAAAGAAATGAATGGAAGAAGAGTCATGCAAAAAAATTTTGTATTTGATTTGGTTATGCAATTTACATATGTAAATGTAAAGATCCTTCTTAAGCCATAACATGGAAATGCATAGGAATGGATTTAAGCAAGTGTTATGTTCTTTTCAAATGAACTATACACTTTGCAAATCTTATTCAAATCCATGTTAAGAAAAGAGAAGGAAAGATCATATAACATATTTTGTACTTATAATCACATTCAAGCTCATAAGTATTTATAAGTAGCATACCTTCATTTATAATGTTTGATTTATAGGTTTTCAAAATAATTTTTAATTTAATAGTGATAATAGCGACTCATATTCATACTTTAGCCAAAACATGTAATTTGACATAAAGAAAATATTTCATTTATTTGATTTTTCAAAAAGGAATGGATGCATGATTCACATGGAAAATAATATTTAGCATGCTTGAAAAGAGATAAAGGGATGTAAGCATATGATTTCATTCACCCTAATTAATTCCTAAAGACAATCTTATGGAATAAGATCATTTAAAGTGAATCAAAATTGTTTAAAGAGATTTTTATTTTTGTTTTGATTTGATTTGATTAGGAAATGAAAAGAGTTTGCTGGTCCTAACCCATTTTCCCACATGTGTGAATTGATTTATTTTAATTTAGAACCATTAGATTGATTTTATATTTTGATTTAGGTTAAAAAATTAAGTCCATTAATTACCCCTTACCTACACCACTTTAACATAATTAACCTAACAATTATGAACCAACATATGATGTGCAACCACATGGAATATAAATTAGAAATGCACCTAAGAAAGAAAGGGGCCTAATGTAATTGGCTCATAATTAATGATTAATTAAGCTAAAGGGTTTAATTAAGTACTTTCATAACCATTCCCACACATGTGGGTTGGATTTGATTTACTTAAATTTACCTTAGGCTTTGAACACCTAAGGATCTACCCAGTAAGAGATTGATTAAGTTTAGATTGATTTTGAAAGTTTGATTAAGTTAATTAAGTAGATTATTAGTGGATTAAGGAAGAAAGGGGATTTAGGGAATAGCTTAAGGAAAATACACCAAACCTATTCCATAAACCTCCTCCTCACTTAAACAATGTTTAATTATCTTAATTAAAGGATTAAGTCACTGTTCACATGCATAATTAACCATAATTGTATTAAGAGAGTGATTAGAGGTTCATTAATTAATTTTTCTAATTAACTCTTTAATAAATTTCAAGAAAATTAGGGGAGGCAGAAGTCATCCTACTAAACATGCGTGAGAAGTTTGAAAATAATTAATGAATTAATTAAAGAGTAATAAGCATTATTAATTTTCTAATTAAATCTTAATTAAGGAAAATCCACTATTCAAAATTAATTAAATAATTTTATTATTCCTCTCAATTATCTTTAAAATGAGCCCTCATTTATATTTTTTCTAATTTTTCTACATTTAATTAAATTTAGAAGTTTCAATGAGAGTAATTAAATAACCCTAATTAATTAACTAATCCCTATCACGCACGCTGATCGCGCGGCGCTTTCCATGTGCATGGGATAGGTTATTTAATTTATCAAATCACATGCCGCGTCAGCCGGTTGTCCTATGCGATTTCTCCTTGGCCGTCCGATCAAGGATCAAATGGTCAAGATAAAACCAGTGGCTTCGAAGAAAATAATCAATGGATCTAGTGTATTAATCGACTATCCATAAAAACATGGATGGATTTATGATTCATCCCTGCCCTTGTCTGTGAGAGACGGAGACCGTTCATCCTCCATGGCTTGATCCGAGCTCACTTGAGCTCGGATTGGGCCGGGATTCAACCCACACCATCTAGAAGCAAGGAGAAGCACAGCCAATGATGGAAATTAAATGGGATTAAAATTCCCTTCACAAAAGACCAATGAATTTTCAACCTAAGCTCGATTTTGATTCATACATCATCGGAGGTTATCACTAGTGCTTCCAACCGTTGAGGTAGCTTTGCCTAGTGTAGATACAGCCCTGTTGAAGGTTTGAAGGTTCAATTTGTAATGGATCTTCCAATTGACCAAAGCTTGCTTCAATGGCTTGCGACTTTGGTCTAGGTCCACCTTCCCGTGGCTTGGTTGCTTGGAAAACACCTTGGGTGAGCTTGACTTGCCTCTCTGATGGTGCTTGCAAAGTGAATTAGACTTTGGTTGAGAATTGGATAAGTTGAAAATCTCCCTCACCTCCCTTATTTTTGGCTTAGCAAAACTGAGAAGAGGAAATTGAAAAGAGCTTGAGAGTGCTTAGAGAAGCTTTCCTTTCATCCACTAAGCTCAATTGAATGCAAGTGAAGTGAATTGGAATGGAATGAGGGTGAGTATATCTCCTCCCACTTTAATCGGACGACTGAAGCTCATTTTGCCATTTTGATCAAATTTCTCTCATGGAATGGGTTGTTTAGGTTGTTAGGTGCCATGTGGTTGATTTTGGTAGAGTGGAGTGTGGAGGTACACATGTGTTAAAATGAGTGTGGGAGGTGATCCATGTGGAGAATTTTGAGTGGGGTGGTCAGTTTTGGCTTTGGTTGGGTTTTTGATGACCCAAACCCATTGGGTCATGTGCACCATCCTCCTTGGTGTCCAAATGGTCCACTAGGATGCCAAGTGGTCTTGAGTTGGAATATGATCAAATTCCAAGTGGATTTGATCATAGTTTACCCTTTGACCTAGGGGTAAAATGGTTATTTGGCTTTGATTTTGATTTGGGCATATTTGGAATGATTGAAAAATGGGTTGTGCCAATTTTCAATAAATTTGGAGTTTATTTGATATGATTTGGCTCATGTTACCCATTTAGGTCAAAATGGGTCAACTTCGGCCAAGTTGACCAATTGGTCAAATTAGGTTAAAATAAGAGTTAGGGCAAGTTCAAATGACCATTTGAAGTATTTTTTTTTTGTATCATTGGTTTGGTTCAATTTGATTTATATTTGATTTTAGTTCATTTGAGTTCACTTAGGTCAAATGGGTCAAGTTGATTAATTATTTGAGTTAGGTCATGGGTTGGTTTAGGCTTGGTTGATCATTTGAAATGTATTGCAAGCTTTGGTTTAATCAATTTTGGTTTGGTTTGATTTTTTGCTTGATTTGACCTTTTAGGTCAAGTTGGGTTCATCAATTGGTTGGGAGGTTGGGTCTAGTTGGCGATTGAGGCTTTGGATCAAGTTCAACAAGTGATTTAGAATGAATTTAACCCATTGGTTGCAATCAATTTGGCTTAGATCAAGTTTTGACACATTTTGACTTTTAGGACAACTTGGGTCAAGTAACCAATTAGGCTAGGTTTGGCTCAAATGATGACTTGGTCATGTTCAATCATTGATCTTGGATTGGTCTAGATCAATGGTTTTCAATCAATTTGGCCTATGGTGGATTTTGGCTAGTTTGGGTTTCATTTGGGTTAAGTGTTGACTTGGTCAAAGGCTAGGTTTGACTCAATTTGGGTGATTAATCATCTTAAGATGATTGTTGCTCACAATGTGAGGCTTAGATGGGCTTAGTTCAATCCAATTTGGGATGGATTAGAATTTGGCTCAAAAAGGTGCTTTAGGTCATTTTGGATCAAGTGAGCCTAAATGGGTCAATGGACTTGATCAAGGCTTGATTCAAGTTTAGTTGACCTCACATATGGACTATTCATTTGATAATTTCAAGTTTAAAGGATGAACATGGGTTTGATTTGGGTTAATTTGATTTTGGTTTGATGATTGGAGTTTATATTTATATTTGGTTTGTGATTGTAGGATTGATTATTTGAAGAGAAATCCAAAGGCTTGGATTGATTTGAGGATGATTTGGCTAAGTTCAAGAGTTTGACTTGAAAGGGTATAGGTTGGATTTAGGTTAGATTTGTGTTTGACTTTTGAATTTGATTTTTATTGTTTGAATTTATATTTCATTTATATTTGTGGATATAAATGAGAATATAAATGGGTTATGAGAATATCCTTTGAATTTGAAGTGATTTGGATTTGATTTGAGCTAAGTCCAGAAGATGAAATCAAAGTGACTTAAGAAAGATTTTTGGATTTGGAATTGATTTTTGGATTTAGTTTTGGTCATTTGAATTTATATCTCATTTATATTTGTGAATATAAATGAGAATATAAAATGGGTTATGAGAAAATCTTGAGAATTGATTTGATGAAATCAAATGAAGAAAAATTTTGATTTGGAATTGAGTTTTGAATTTATTTTTGGTTATTTGAATTTATATTTTATTTTTATTTATGAATATAAATGAAGATATAAATGGGTTGTGAGAAAATCTTTTGAATTTGAAGTGATTTGGATTTTTGGAATTGATTTCAATGATTTGAGAAAAGTCATTTAAGTTGGAAATTAATTTAAATTTTGATTTGGAATTGATTTGAGTTTGAAGTTGATTTGAATTTGGAGTTGATTTGAATTTGAAGTTGATTTGGATTTGAAGTTTGACTTGAAAGAAGGAAGTAAGATTGGGTTTAAGCTATAGGGTAGGTAAGTTTTCCTAACACTCCTAAGGCATGATCTATTCCTTATGGCTAACTCTTCTAAGTCTCAAGGGTTAGGTTAAGTGTTCACCTCATCTCTAGAAGTGTCTTAAGACTAAAGAACTCTTAATGTCTAGAGGAGTCTTAATCTAAGATGGAGAAGTTGAAAGCTTACTCCAAAAGTGAGGTCAACAAATGGCGCCTAATAGGTGTGGTGTGGCGACAAGGTACCACACTATTGGTGTTGATCGAGATGATCAATGCCAAATGATCATAGCTAAAATGATCTACTCCCCAAACAAGGTGTAGAAGGAATGAGCTTAGTGCAATGCAACTCTATGCTTGACATAAGAGAGTGAAGAAGGAATCTATTAGGGATTGAGTATGTGAGCCTTCCACTAAGGGAAAAGGTTCAAGTCATCCACTGAGGGATGAGAGGTTTGATTTGATTTGTGTCTCACTAAGGAGAAAATTTGATTTGTTGATTTATGATTTGGTGTTCCACTAAGGGTGAAAAATGTGAACTCTCCACTAGGGGAGCAAGTTCAAGTCATCCACTGGGGAAAAGAGGTTGTGATATCCGTCGAGCGATTAGAATTTGAGATCCGCTGGGGAACCAGAAAGACTTGCATCTCACTGAGGAGAAGATGATTGATTTGATTTGTTTATTTAATTTGTATCCACTAGGGAGGTTGATTGAATTTATTTTGTTTGTTTAGTTTAACTCCACTGAGGAGGAAAGGTTGAATTTGTTTCAAATTTTAGATTTTTAATTTTGAGATGGACCTTGTTAGTTTGCGATGGGCTGCACTGAGTAGAGGCCGTGTTGGCCTTAATCTAACTCAGATTTACCAATCCAAAGGGGTAGTCTACCAACCACATAGTAGGACTATCCAACCAAAGGGGTTGTCTTTTGGTGTACAACAACTATACTAGGAACATAGCGTAGTAAACTTACATCTTCTAAAGTAGGGATCAATCACTGCGATGATCTAGTAACACAATGAATCGAACCCAACCTAAGGCTGACTACTAAGTGAATGCCGCTGGGGGACTTAGATCAACTCTAATATAGTCAAAATTAATTTTATTTTAATTATATTTGATAGATCCCATTAGTTTGCGATGGACTGCATTGAGTAGGGGCCATATTGGCCTTGCAAATTTACTAATCAAGGAGTAGTCTACTATACATAGTAGACTATCCAACCAAAGGGTTGCCTTTTGGTTTGCGATCAATTTTGGGGAAAGCACAAGGACTCACATCTTTCCAGAGACCATTGGACACATTAGTAACATGTTAACTGGGGCGACTATTGAGTGAATGCCAGACTTAAATCAACTCAAATAGTCAGTCAATTTCATTTTTAATTAATTTGATGGATCATCGGTTGATGGATTACGAGTAGAGGGCGTGGTGCCTTGATCTACCTCGAATTTATCAATCCAAAGGGAGTAGCTTCCCAATCGAGGGGAGAACTATCCAACCAAAGGGGTGCCTTTTGGTTTCCAGTGGTTGATTCAGAGAAGAAAGCTCGAGGACTCACATCTTTCCTAAAGACCAGGACTCACATCTTCTCAATTAGAATAGTCTTTCTTTGGCCACAGTGCTATTAACTAGGGTCTTGAGTGAATGCCAGGGGACTTATATCAACTTAAAGTAGAGAGGAAAGGAGCCGGGACTTATCCTAAGCCTCAAGTATACAACCTAGTTTGTTGATGGTTCAAGAAGAAAGCATGGGACTCATATCTTCTTAAATAAAGTCAACATGAGGGGTCTAGTGAGGTCTACCAAACTAAGGCAATGGTTTGCAATGGTCAAGTCGAAGAAAGTGGGGACTCACATTCGAGTGACCCAGGGTAACATATTAAGGTAGTATGTCAACTGACTAGAACTAATAATGGAGTGCCACAGGGGCTTGCTCCCACATCAAAAATATTTGAGATAAAAGATATGTGTTTATTTTTGCTTATGTTAAAGGGGACCTTTGGGTTATCTCACCTACCCCAAAAACTTGGATGATTTTGATGAAATGGTGGATGGTAGTTATTCCAGAAAGGATGTTGCTTGGGTTCTCTTACACTAACTTAGTTGTGCTAGTCAAAATAGGATGCCTCTTGGGTTCTCTCAAGTGTTGAAATAAATTTAACTTTATGTTTGTGAAAGAAGATGTCTCTTGGGTTCTCTTACTTTAAACATGGGCAGATTCAAAATAGAAAACTTAAAATGAAGAGATGATTTTGAAGAATTGGAATAGAATTTTATAATGATAATTATTTTCAAACATGATTTTATGGGTAATATTTCTTCAAATAGAGCCCATCAATTAGAAGCATCGGGTGTTTCCCTTTACAATCAATAGGTTGATAAGATCCTCCTTGGTAGGCCTTCTCTATGGAAAAAGGGCCTTCCCAAGTGGGTTCAAACTTGCCTCCCATCTTTTGGCAACAATTATGGTCTCTTTAACTAATACAAGTTCTTACTTGAAAAAAGGGACCGACTTGTTATGAGCTTGAATCATTTTGGCTTTATATAACTTCGAGTTACGGCATGCTAGGCATCTCCTCCAAACCTTTGAGCTCTTCTAACTTTGCATTACCTCTGTAGTGATTTTGCTTTCCTTAGTGATGGGAGCTAAACTTCTAATGGTAGAATGACTTGGACCATAAACTAAGGAGAGCGGGTAGATCAGTTGGGGTTCTATGGTGCGGTATGCCCATAAAGCTTCCTAATGCACTATCACTTATTGTCATCAAGTGTCTTCTTTAATATTTGGATGAGAGTTTTTATTGAATGCATCTTAGCCATTTCAGGGTAGTAGATGGTGGAGTATCTCCAATCTATCTGTCTTTGGCAAGTTATTGATTTTGTGCTCTTGAATGCGACCATTATATATAATTTTTGGCACCCAAATATATATTGATATGGTTCCTAAAAATTAGAGCACATGCTGTTGTGACCTCTCTGAGTGGGATTGCCTCCACCCACTTGAAAAAGTAGCCAGTGGCAGCTAAGATGAACTGATGACCCTTGGAAGAAGGCGGATCGATATGATCCACAATGTCAGTACCCCCAACACTCAAATGGCCATGAGGTTAATGTAGGGTGTAGAATGTTGGGTGGTTGATGTAGGACCACACCGTGTACCTAACATTAATGGCATCTTCTAGATACATCCATGCAATCTGTGATCATCAAAGGCCAATAGTATCCTAAGCTCTTGATCTTTGCTTTCTTTGGAGATTGATGATGCATAGAAATGTACCTCGGTCACGATCCTATGGTCTTCGTGTTTGTCTAAATAATGTAACCACATTTGATTGAAGAATCGTCGTTACAAAGTGTCATCCACGAGAGCATAGGAGAGAGCTCTCTGTTTCATCTGATGGGCTTGTGATTTCTATTAAGGTAGTTTTCCTCTAGTCAAGTAATCTATGAATGGTTGCCTCCAATCCAGCTCCTTGTCCTTTTCAGCAATGGCAACCTCCCTTCAAGAGAAAGTCTCTCAATGAGTTTAGCATCAATAAGGGATAGGACTTGTCTATTTTGGACCCTTTTGGAATGGACTCATCTTTAACATGCCAATTCTTGGCTAGTTTGGCCAAAGCATATGCTACTATGTTCTATCCAAGGTACTTTGTAGGTGGTGACCTTAGGGATTTGGGCCAACGGCTTCATGGTATACTCATGGTAATGACGAAGCTTAGCTTTCAGAAATTTATAGGACTCGACAATCTGGTTGATGACCAGCTGAGAATCCCTGTAGATGTTGATGCTTTTGACACACACTGTAATGGCTAACTCTAGACCATCAATCAAAGCCTCATACTTGGCTTCGTTGTTGATGCATGGATTGGAGATATAGTATGATAATCTCATCATATCGTGGTCTGGAGTTAAGAGAACTATTCCTACCCTTGCCTTTCTTGGAAGAGTAGATCATGGTTCTTCTCCTTTATGAAAGGAAGCCGCACCATCAAAATACATCTCCCAATGGCGATTGTCAACCTCTCTTAAGTTCATGATTTGTTCGGAGATCATCTTAGCGGGGAATCGGGAAGTGGGTGTCTTGCTAAGAAATTACTGTAGTGCATGTCCTTTTCACGAGAGTATGAATGTGATATCAAACTATGAGAATCATGTAACATGCCAATCATCGGATAACGTTGGTTGTGTCATGAGATCTGGATTGATTCTTGAAATCAAGTTCACCTTATGAGAAAGCATATAATGCCGTAGCTTTTGAGATGCAAAGATTAAAGCTAAGCAGTATTTCTCAATAGGTGGATAGTTTGCTTGAGCAGGGATCAGTCAATGACTGAGGTAGTAGAGAGCGTTCTCCTTCCCTTCTTCATTGGCTTGGCCCAACAAAGCATCAAGGGAGTCGTCCAATGTGTAGAAGATAAGTGGCTGCAGGGATGTAGAACGGCTTCATATTGCTTGATATCTTCAAAGGCATGCGCACTTATCATCCCACTTGAACTTGACATCCTTTTGATAAGTGCTGAAAATGCATCTCCGATAGGTTGGAGAGCAGTGTCTTAGATATGCCATCCCTTGGAAAGATCGAGTTGAGTTAGACTTTTAGGGCATTTCTAAGATAGCTTTGATCTTTTGGATTTATTTCTATTCCTATGTTGGACAACAAAATGAAGGAACTTTCAAGCTACTCAATGCACACTTTATTCATTTTGAGGTTAAATTATCTTAACCATTTGAAACTACTCTCAAGTCAAAGAGATGGTCTTCCTTTTCTTTGCTTTTGACTACTAGATCATCAACATAGCACTCAACTTAATGATGAATGAGTTTATTGAAGATCTAAGTCATGGCCCATTAGTATGTAGCGCCAACATTTTTAAGGCCGAAAGACATGACCTTATAACAATAGATTCCAATCATGGTTTGAAAAGCAGTGTTTCTTTCATCCTCGGGGGCCATCTTGATTTGGTTGTAGCGGATGACCCATCCATAAAGGAGAATACTATGAGATGAGATGATGTCCACCATTAATATAGAAGTGAAATTCATCCTTAGGACATGCCTTATTTAAGTCCTTAACGAAATATGAATTTGGCCATTCTTCTTCTTAACGGTACAACTAAAGGTAGGTATTTTCTTCCCCATGAAACTACATCGATCAATTTCTTGACTTAGAAATGACTTTGTTGATTTCTAATCGTATGCGTCTAGGAGCTTGCTTGATAGGGTTGGCATTAGGGTCTATTGTTAACTTGTGGATCGCTATGTCAGGCGATAATCCAGGCATCTCTTCATATCTCCATGCAAAGCAGTCCTTAAACTCAATCAATAAGTCATTGGTTTCTTCTTCGTTGAAAGAAGCGATGTATGTCGCGTGGATCTTCTTCCATCCGAGGTTGATTTCTTTAAGCTTGTTGATTGTTGAATGGATTTCTTCTTCAAATTTTGGTGCATCTTTGATTTAAAATCATCTGGATCATCTAAAGTTTCTAAACACACTTTCTCAGAAGAGTTAGTGTGGTTCAAGAAGAACCTATCAGACTCCAGATGATTGATGAAAATTAAGAAGTAACCATCATCGCCATATACCCTTGTCGAATCTAGTCACTTGATTATGCATCCCTGCCTTTGTTGTTCCACAACATTTTGAAGTACTCCTATGCTTAGACCATGTATAAGGAATCAAACCTTTCTTTGCAAGATTAATAACACAAGTCGAGTACCAATTAAAAGGCAATTCATTAAATCTTTATATGAATTATCCTCAAGTTCTACATCAACTTTTGGACTTGAGGATGATGATTCCAATAGGAATCTCTTCTTGGTATCCATGGAAGACCTAGGGGCTTCTTTAACTAATAAACCTTCAACTTTTTGAGAAGAAAGTGAGGTTAGAGCTAAAGTTCCCAACTACTGCCTGATGGTTTTACATAAACATTCGAATACACTCATGCTTTACTTGGAGGCTTGGTCTTCATCACTATTTGGCTCAAGCATCACCTCAATGAAACCCGCTGAGAGGGGTTGGCTGGTATGCTAATCACATGAGATTCATCCTTTGAGCTGGATTCCAAGTCTCTGTGAATAGTAAGGTACTCTCATCTGAACATAACCCAGGTGGTGGCCAACTAGGGGTCTTCCACCTGCCTCTATGCCCTCTTTCACGGTGGAGGTCGAGTCATCCTACCCATATGTCCATATGATAGAATGAACTGTGGGTGGAATGTGACATGCGGCTTTACTTCTTCCTTGATGTCCTTTCCTCATTCACTTGTATTTTCTTTCTTCTCTTCCTTTTCTTTTTCTTCTTCTTTTTCTTTTTTCTTCTTTTTCTTTTAAATTTGAATTTTGACCAAGGTCATGAGAAAATTTATTTTTGAAGAAGATAGTAGGTCGCATCTTCATATATCTCAACCTCCCTGAAAATAGCTTTTCATCTCCTTTAACATAATATTCAATTCCATCCTTCAAAAATTTATGCATTATTGGAGGGAGGATGGAATCATCTTATTCTAGTGTATCTAAGGCCTACCGAGCAAAGCACTGAATGAAGTATTCGAATTAATTATATAGAATTTGGCTTTAGTCTTCCAATCACCTATTTCCAAAGGTAACACTATGGAGCCTAGAGCCCTCTCACCTGTTCATTGAACCCTCTCAACATCATCCGATCTCCTTGGAGTGTAGAGATGTTAATTTTCAAATAGGCAAGGGTCTTTAGACTCATAATGTTCCGATGCACGGATCAAAAACCCTAGAAAATTTGAATCTTCCCATATCCCCTGATAGAGGGATGGTTGTGCTCCATGTCCCCCCAGAAGGTCTTCATCTGAAGTGACTCCTAGGCTTCTCTTGAGTAATGTGCCTCCTCTCCAGTAGCGATCAACTAAGCTAAACATATCTCTAGATCAAGAAGAGCCTTGATTAATGACTCCCTCATATCTTTGGATAAGATAAGGGCATCATATATGCTTAACTTAGTTGGAAACTTTCTTAGGTGAGCGAGGACATTGTAATCCACTTTGGGTTGATCCTCCACTATGGGTGGAGCATCCTGTGGAGGGGCTTTTCGCTCATTAGTACCAATGACTTATTTTCCCTTATCTTGAGGTGCCTAGGAGGTAGAACCTTGCCATAAGGTTAACTTGATGATCTCTTATGGCGATTTAGTGGAAGATTTACTTGCTCATCGCTCACCTACTTCTCCTATAAGACCCTCAGAATCAGATGATTCCAAGTCTATCTCAAAAGGTGAACATTATTCAGAGAAGGAAAGTCCATCTCTGAATCAGAAAGAGGTAGATCAGAGTTGTTATAATTATTATTTAGACTTGAAGAGCTTTCTAAAAAAGTAGAATTAGATAACCCACAGAAATGACATAGATGTAATTCAAACTAGCTTTATTCCTCGATTTCTTAGATTTTGAAGGAGGTACATAGTAGAAATCTAGTATAATAAGTGGGGTGATAGATTTGATGCCTTCATCTGCCAATACAAGATGTCTACTAGAGGAAGAGCTAGTAAGTGTTTGGTAGTAGTTGTGATGGTGGATTAGCTCTCGTGGTTGGCTACTTGGCTATCCTTGGTGGTATTTGTGAGCTCCCACTTTTCCTAAGTTTTCTTTAGCAACTTGTAAACCTTTCTTGATGTTGGAGGTTTGAGCTACCTGACCTAAGGAAAGTTTCTTGATTTTGAAATAATCTTTTTTTAGGTTGGGATAAGGAGATATCCCAACCTTCTTTGATTTTAAGAGGATCACAAGTATCCCCAAGGATTACCCTAATGGAACTGGATGGTTGTTCCAAGATATTCTTTTGGGATAACTATGATACTATCTTGTATGCTCAAGCCAGTCCTTGAATGTAAAGCAATCTTTCAAAACATGACCTAACTTATGGTGGTAGGGGTAAAAGTTAGGATCATTGCTCCTCCCACTTCCTCCAGCTTTCTAGGCTCGAGTAGTTGAAGTCAGGTTTCTTTAAGAATTCTTAAAGATTTTCCTAACTAACTCCCTCTTAAATGAATAAGGTTTGTTTAGTTTATCCAAAAAAAGTAGGTGGATGGTAGGTGGTGGTGTGTACCATCTTGATGAATATGGAGGAGGAGGCGATGGCGTGGAGGCTATTGTGCCAATGGATGCCCTAGGCGGTGGTAGAGGAGGTGGAAGTGACGGATATGGAGCTCGAGGTGTCTCAAACTGCTCTCTAGCCAGTTGCTTCCCTTTGTCCATTGCTGCTACTACCCTTGGTTTCCTCTCATAAGATTTCTGTGGCTTTGGCTTTGTTGATTGATCCAGAAAAGGTAACTATTTGGCTTCTCCTTGTAAGCTAGCCACCTTGTTAATTAGCTTCTCAAATGTCTTGATGGTAAAACCTTTGAGCATGAAGCGGCCATGAATATTCTTTAGTATTTCAATGGCATGCTATTAGATAGGTTCATATTTCATACTCAAATTATGCCATCGAGAATATAATCAATGAGGACTCACCGGTGTTGTTGAGCCACAAATGAGATCACCATCACCCTTTTGAGCTCCAACAAATCTTTTAATGAAGAGTTGCTCCAACTCAACAAAGTCTTCTTGAACTATTGGGGAGTTGACCAATCAAAGGCTATGCTTACTAAACTATTGACAAAAGATGGAATAAGAGCATCACACCGCGTTGTGGCCCAAGCTATGTGTTGGCATGGGTTCCTACCGCCATCAAAGCTCTTGAAAGAAGGTGGCACAAAACCCTTAGGATACTGGATGGCATTGAGTTCCTCTGGGTAGGGTCTACCCATTGGAACCGATGATCCTCCTCAGGCTTGCACCAATGCTTCTCTCACCTACTGCTCAACCATGAGTTTAATATCCTTTTCTTATATGGAGGTACTATCCACTACCTTCCTATACAAGCTAGTGCTGCTCTACCGGAGGTAAACTTTTAGGCTAATCTAAGACATGCAACAACTTAGGCTGTCCTACTTCTACAATAGTAGGATGCACTTCTGGGGCTTAGTTCTGAAGTTCTAAAACTATTTCTAGCAAGTCTTCAAGCCTCTTTCCCATCCTATCAATTTGTTCATCCTTTTGTTTAAGTTGTTGAAGGAGGTGTTGGGTTGAGTGGGCAGTATCATCTTGCTCAGTCGCAATACCTTCCAAACCCTGCTGATCATGAAGGAGGGAACCCCTGGTATCAACCATGTGCACTCCCATTGAATCCTCCAATAGATCATCTTTAATGGCATCAAAACTGACCTTCTCCTCCTCTAAGTTAGACTAGTCATATCCTAGGATCTCCCTCTTCTACACTAGATATTATGCTACAATATCATCAAGGGAACAGTCTAACTACATAGACACAAATGATCACGGCTGACCGATGGTGGGATCACTGTCATGAATGGAGAGACACATAACTTTCCCTGCTACTAGAGAGTTGATCTTGTGAGGACTATGCTCACTGGAGGATAGATTCTCCTGACTATCACTAGATATGGGTGGAGGGTACTCCTAGGAGGATCTATGGCCATGGGGACAGTGGTATTGTCTCCTTCTCCCTCAGCTATTGTTATCTCCATACTCTACGGTGGTGGTGGTGGTGACTATGCTCTAAGGTCACCATTCCCTCTTCACCACTGGGGCAGGAAGAGGAACCACTGGACTCACTAACTTCTCTTTGCTATGACTCCTTTGTCTTCCCCTTTGGGAAACTTTGGAGTGGGCGATCTCACATGGATGACCGCCAGGTCACCACACTCCTCTGACAGTTGTGAGGGTTGTCCCTCACAAGTGATCTTTCAAACCTCAAAATGAATCGGTGGGCAAGTAGGTATGGGAGGCTGGCTCCAAGGCCAAATCTCAAAAGGAAAAGTAAAGACATACTTTTATTTCATTATTTGAAAACTAAACTAAGTTGAAATTCTACAATTTTGGAAAGTAAACCTGAATCAAATTTTTGCTTTTGCTAACTTTTGAATTTTGATTTTATAATTTTGAACTCACACTCAACAATTTGAATATATTAAGTGGGGCTCATTGATTTTGGAGACAGATTTTGAATTGATTGGAAAATAGATTTTTGAGTTTAGAATCCATTTTCAACAAATTTGTGTATGTTGAAAATGGGTTCAAATATTTTTGAAGAGATTGATGCTTCCATTGGTTCATATTTGAATTTGATTTTTGTGTTTGAGGACCCTTAATTTAACAAATGTGAGTATGTTAAAGTAAAGGGTCAATTAATTTTGTTTGGAATTGCTCACTTAGAAAATTTGGGTATGCTAAATGAGTTGTTTGAAAATAATTTTCTTCTTTTGCTTGCTTGTTTGTGAATTATGTGTGAATTTGAGAATGAAATCTTCACTTAACAAATTTGAGTATGCTAAACGAAGAATCCAAATGTGTTCTTTTATTTTGGATTTTGAAAAATGGGATCTTTACTTAGCAAATTTGGGTACGCTAAATAAATTCCTAGTGTGTTTTGCATTTTGTTTTATTTTTGAGAAGGAGGATCTTCACTTAGCAAATTTGGGTATGCTGAATGAAAGAATCCAAATGTGTTATATTTTTGGTTTTGATTTTTGAAAAGAGAATCTTTACATAGTAAATTTGTGTATGCTAAATGAAAGATCCAAATGTATTTGATTTTGATTTTGATTTTTGAGAAGAGGATCTTCACTTAGCAAATTTGGGTATACTAAATAAAATATCCAAGTGTGTTTTTTTATTTTTTTATTTTAAATTTTTGAAAAGAGGATCTTCACTTAGCAAATTGTGCATGCTAAATGAAGATCCAAATGTATTTGATTTTTGATTTTGATTATTGAAAAGAGGATCTTCACTTAGCAAATTTGGGTATGCTAAATAAAAGATCCAAGTGTTTTTTTTGTTGAATTTTTGAAAAGAGGATCTTCACTTAGCAAATTTGTGTATGCTAAATGAAGATCCAAATGTATTTGATTTTTTATTTTGATTTTTGAAAAGAGGATCTTCACTTAGCAAATTTGTGTATGCTAAATGAAGATCCAAATGTGTTTTATTTTTCATTTTTTTAAAGAGGATTCTTTACTTAGCAAATTTAGGTATTTTAAATAAAGAAGCCTAATGTGTTTTATTTTAATTTTGGAAAAAAAATGGATCTTTACTTAGAAAATTTGTGTATGCTAAATGAAAGATAAAAAAGTATTTTGTTTTTGTTTTTGATTTTTGAAAAGAGGATCTTTACTTAACAAATTTGGGTATCCTAAATAAAGGATCCAAATGTGTTTGATTTTGATTTTTGAAAAGAGGGTCCTTACTTAACAAATTTGGGTATGCTAAATAAAGGATCCATGTGTGTTTTGATTTTTGATTTTGAACTTTAAAAATGAGAACTTTACTTAGCAAATTTGTGTATGCTAAATAAGGTTCAAACGTATTTTTTGATTTTGATGTTTTTATTTATTTATTTATTTTTTTAAAAAAGAGAGGATCTTTACTTAGAAAATTTGGGTATGCTAAGTAAAAGATCTAAATTTATTTTGAAAAATAAAACTCTTACTTGACACATTTGGGTATGTTAAATAGGAGTCAATTATGTTTTATTTTTCAAAGATGAAATTTTGTGATTTATTGTTTTTTTTTAGAAGATGGAAATTCAACAACATGTGGAATGTGTGTGGAATTTCAAAGTTAATTTTTGAAAATGAAACCTTCATTCAACATATTTGGATGTATTGAATGCAAAGGCTCATCTTCAAATTTTGTGCTTTTTGAAAAGAAAGAAATTCTAACTTCAACATATGTTGAAATGGAATTTCAATGTTATGAAGTGATTCTATTTAGATATGAAATCTTCATTCAATAAATTTGGGTATATTGAACGAGGGTGTTCATTTTCAAATATGTGCTTTTTGGAAATATGACTTTGGTATTATTTGAAAAAGAAATATTCATTAAATGGGTTTGGGTATATTGAATGAGGATTTACATATGTGCTTTTGAAAAAAAAGATGATTTTTTAATTTTATTTAGAAATGAAATCTTCATTCAATAAATTTGGGTATATTGAATGAGGATGTTATTAATTGGTTTTTTGAAAAGATAATTGTTGATTTTGTTTGTAAATGAAAATCTTCATTCAATAAAGTTGGGTATATTGAATGAGGATGTTCATAAGTGCTTTTTGAAAAAGATGATTATTGATTTTGTTTGGAAATGAAAACCTTCAATTAATAAATTTGGGTATATTGAATGAGGGTATTCATAAGTGCTTTTTGAAAAGATGATTGTTGATTTTATTTTTTGAAATGAAAACCTTCATTCAATAAATTTGGGTATATTGAATGAGGATGTTCATAGGTGCTTTTTGAAAAGATGATTGTTGATTTTGTTTGGAAATGAAAACCTTCATTCAATAAATATGGGTATATTGAATGAGGATGTTCATTTGTGCTTTTTTGAAAAGATGATTTTTGGTTTTACTTTGAAAAAAAATCTTCATTTAATAAATTTGGGTATATTGAATGAGGAAGTTCATTTGTGATTTTAAAAAAAAATGATTTTTTTTATTTTGTTTGATAATGAAATCTTCATTCAATAAATTTGAGCATATTGAATGAAGTTCATTTGAGCTTTTGAAAAGATGATTTTTTATTTTGATTTGAAAATGAAATCTTCATTCAATAAATTTGGGTATACTGAATGAACAAGTTCATATATGCTTTTTTGAAAACTTGTGTATATTGAATGAGGATGTTCATAAGTAGTTTTTTGAAAAGTTAATTGTTGATTTTATTTGGAAATAAAAATCTTCATTCAATAAATTTGAGTATATTGAATAAGGATGTTTATAAGTGCTTTTTGAAAAGATGATTGTTGATTTTGTTTAGAAATGAAATATTTCATTCAATAAATTTGGGTATATTGAATGAAGATGTTTATAAATGCTTTTTTGAAAAGATGATTATTGATTTTGATTTTTGAAAAGGTCTACATGTAACAATCTTGAAGATTGTTAGATGATGTGCAAATATTTTATTATAAAAATTTTCTTTTTGAAAGTGCTTTTGGAAAGCGATATTTTATAAGGGATTTATTTTTTTATTTATTTTGGAATGAACCTTTCCTTACCATAGAAATGGTAAGGAGGAAGTCCTTAATTATTTCTATTTTATTAAATTTTTTTTCACCTATTGGGGAAACCAACAGGGTTTTAAGACTTACACAGAGTGAGGTCTTAAAACTTAAAGGATGTTCGCTAGCTTAGCTTAAGAATGAAATAAACTAAGTGCCAACTGAAAAGAAAGATAGTCTTGAATTCATATAAAATATAAACTCATTATCGATACTTGAAGACAATGATCATTTACTAAAGATGGAGGGAGGAACCATCCTTTGCGGAGTCGCCAGAAAAATCTATGGTGAAT
Organism: Cymbidium sinense; assembly: GCA_021442155.1. NCBI lineage: Eukaryota > Viridiplantae > Streptophyta > Magnoliopsida > Asparagales > Orchidaceae > Cymbidium > Cymbidium sinense. Next base: position 80,299,531 of record CM038220.1, read on the forward strand.
TTATTTTATGTCTTCATCTAAAATGAAGTAAATGAAAACAAAAATAAACACTTTATGTGGACACCACGTAGATCCACAGATGTTCTTATTAGGGTGATCGGGTGCGACATTGAGGAATGGTGTACTATCTTGAGAGACAGAAGTCACCATCCTACAATGGACCTAATCTCCTTAATAAGGACTCCTAAGGACAATGGGTCTTCGAATGTACTAGAGATTCTTCCCCTACTTTACATGGAAAAAAAAGGTGGTTTATTTTAAATTGGGTTAAGTTTTATGGAGGCATAGTTAATTACATCTTAAGGAATGAGATTCCTTAAGAATACTCTCAATTAAGCCAAATGATCATTGTCTCTAAAGATTTCTAAGATAAGACTATCAATCAATTGGTTATTTTTAGAAGATCAAATGAGATTGATCAAAAGGAGGGAGATATTATCAAAGGGAGGATAAGTAGGGGATGCTCACGATGCTACGAAACCTAGCGAGCATCCCAAACTACCCTCTAGTTGGACTTTATATTTTTGAATTTGAAGAGAATTATTTGTTTGAGTTGAATTTTTATTAGAAATCTAGGACTTACAATTCTATGATACAAGATCATGAAAATTCCTAAGAGGTGAGGATTTATGCTTGTAGCCCACAAAGGGAAATAATAACCTCGGATCCTAAATCTTGGGAGCTTTGGCGAGGGCCATAGCACGAGCTAAATCTAAGGCAAAAATGGGTATATGGTTTACCTCTACAAGAGAGGATAAATCACCCAACTGTTAGACTTACAACTGCCTGGTGGTGGCTGCCAACTAACTCCTCCTACAAATTTAAATACAAGTAGGCATATGCTTTTACAAGATAGTTAGGATGTTATTTATTTAGAAAGTAGACTAAGTCCTTAAATTCACTCCCTAAGAGACTAGATCATGTAGGGCATGAACTCATGACTTAAATTTAATGCAAATTTTGTTTACTTTTTATTTTGATTTTTTGGACAATTCATTTGACACAGGCTATGGGATTCATATGCCTAATGCATAAGAAATTGGTTATGGGATAAAATCAGCAAGAAGGAGGTGAGTTTCCACCATGGCTCACAAAGGTCAAGCCATGTTCTCTGGAAAAGATGGAAGCCCTCCATAAGCAAGAGTGAAGCAAGATGCTTTTTATGCATGATGTGAAACATACAACATCCAGCTAAGGGGTTGCTAATTCTTTTATGTTGATTTATATCCTAGGCTTTAAGTGAGGTTATGAGTTATTAATTTTTAATTTTGAGTTGATTAATTGGATAGAAAATTTATTTTTCCCTAAGAATAATCATTGCCATTCATCAAAGCAAGGAAGAAACTAGGAAAAATATGTCATCTTAATTCACAAGCTAAACTAACATGAACTAATTTTATAAAGCTAGCGCCAAAGAATAAAAGCTCTTTGTGGTCGGGCTCCACCGCACAAACCCGAAAAAAGAAATGGGTAGCCTAGCTCTACCCTTATACAACCCAGATTACAAATGATTAATTACAAAAAAATGAATTCATGTTATGGGGGTCTTCATTCTTCATTTATTCACTTATTTCTTTCTTTCCTTCTTTCTTTTGGCTTGGTTAGAATGTGGTTGCTCCAAAGGCTTCACATGGTACATAAGACATAATCTTATGACCAATGTTCACCTCTACTTCCCCATAACATTCATTCCAAATTCTAGTTGCAAAAATTACATCAAAATGGAAAAAGTAAATCTAACTAAAACCTGCAAAATAGAGATTAGCTAAACACATCGCATATGCTAAGAAGGTATATGAATAAATTGTACTTAGTACCGAACAGATGGGTAACCAAGTCCACTTGGCCTATTTTGGATTATGCTTAGGGGTATAAATAACCTGCACAGCAAAAGTATTTATATAATTTTTATTAACAGCATCCCTGAAGCACAATCCCTTATAGAAATAATGATTAAACTAAGATCTTCCTATCATTTATTCTACACACATACACCATAATATACAGTCTAAAATATTACATCATAAAATAAAATTAGGCATCAAATCATGCACCGCCCTAATATAGGACTAGAAATGATGACTTAGCCTAATGTGTGTGTGTGTCATTTAAGGCTTGTGTGGCATGTCTTAGCTAGGCTTTAAGGTTGAAGTTTTCTAAGTGTGAGAGGTTTTAACTTAGAGGGTGGTTTCATTTTAAGTGGTTTAGTTGATTTGTTCCATTTTATTTTATGATTTGATTTAGTTTGAATGAACCTACACTTAAATACTAAGTTTTGTAAAGAGAAGAAAACTTCTCTTTCATCCCTACCTTAAGTAATTTCTAAGATAGATTCATTAATGATTTTTCTTTAATGAATATTTTATTATGTGTTTTAATTAATCCTAAGTTTAAATTTGCTCTAAATAAACCTATTCAATAAGAAAGACATCATAGGATTAATTAAGGTGAATTACTATCACATAACAGACAACCTTTTATTTCTTTCCAACATGTAGGCCATGCATATGGATGATTCCTAAGCATACCTATACATGAAAATACAAACTTTAGCACACTTTGATGATGAATGCTAAGTGATGTTGTTTAAGAAAATTTGGATGTTTCATGAATGTATGATTTTGTTTAAGTAGAAAAGAGGGACTCTTTTATCTATTAATCAAATGCACATTTACATGCATGAAAGATATAAGTGAGTACGACGCCATTATTTTTTACAACAGGGGTGTAGATACAAGACCTACTTGGGGCTTTTTAAATCCTTGCAACTCTAGATATCCAGATTAATATACCACTTTTCTTAAATACATGTACATATATGAAAAGAAATGAATGGAAGAAGAGTCATGCAAAAGATTTTTGTATTTGATTTGGGTATGCAATTTACATATAAATGTGAAGATCCTTCTTAAGCCATAACATGGAAATGCAAAGGAATGGATTTAAGCAAGTGTTATGTTCTTTTCAAATGAACTATACACTTTGCAAATCCTATTCAAATCTATGTTAAGAGAAGAGAAGGAAAGATCACATAACACATTTTGTACTTATAATCACATGAAAGCTCATAAGTATTTATAAGTAGCATACCTTCATTTATAATGTTTGATTTATAGGTTTTTAAAATATTTTTTAATTAAATAATGATAATAGCCACTCATATTCTTACTTTAGCCAAAACATGCAATTTGACATAAAGGAAACATTTCATTTGTTTGATTTTTCAAAAAGGAATGGATGCATGACATCACATGGCAAACAACATTTAACATGCTTGGAAAGAGATAAAGTGATGTAAGCATATGATTTCATTCACCCTAATTAATTCCTAAAGACAATCTTATGGAATAAGATCATTTAAAGTGAATCAAAATTATTTAAAGAGATTTTTATTTTTGTTTTTGGATTTGATTTGATCTAGGAAAAGTGAGGAGAGTTTGCTGGTCCTAAACAATTTTCCCCATGTGTGAATTGATTTAGTTTAATTTTAGAACCATTAGATTGATTTTATGTTTTGATTATGTTAACATGTAAATTAAGTCCATTAATTACCCCTTACCTACACCACTTTAACATAATTAACCTAACAATTATGAGCCATTATATGATATGCAACCACATGGAATTTAAATCAGCAATGCACCTAAGAAAGAACGGGGCCTAATGTAATTGGCTCACAATTAATGATTAATTAAGCTAAAGGGTTTAATTAAGTACTTTCATAACCCTTCCCACACATGTGGGTTGGATTTGATTTCCTTAAATTTACCTTAGGCTTTTGAACACCTAAGGATCTACCCAACAAGAGATTGATTAAGTTCAGATTGATTTTAAAAGTTTGATTAAGCTAATCAAGTATATTATTAGTGGATTAATCCTTAATTAAGTTTGGATTAAGGAAGAAAGGGAGTTTAGGGAATAACTTAGGGAAAATACTTCAAACCCATTCCATAAACCTCCTCCTCACTTAAATAATGTATAATTATCTTAACTAAAGGATTAAGTCACATTCATATGCTTAATTAACTTTAATTATATTAAGAGAGTGATTAGAGTTCATTAATTAATTTTTCTAATTAACTCATTAATAAATTCTAAGAAAATTAGGAGAGGTAGAAGTCATCCTACTAAACATGCACAGAAGTTTCAAATTAATTAATGAAATAATTAGAGTAATTAGGATTATTAAGTTTTTAATTAAACTCTAATTAAGGAAAATCCAATATTCAAAATTAATTAGAAGCAAATTTATTGGATTCCCCTCTGAATTAGATTTAAAATGAGCCTTCATTTACATTTTTTTTGATTTTTTACATTTAATTATGAATTTAGGAAGTTTTAGTGATTAAAGGGTAATTAAATAACCCTAATAAATTAACTAATCTCATCGGTGCCATGTGGACCGCTGACATGGCGCGCGCTTTCTACGTGATGTGACGGGATTGGTTATTTAAGTTGTCAAATCTGTCGTGGATGGTGCTACTGCTATCTCCTTTATTCGATCAAAATCGATGGTCGATAAAATGCATGACTCTGAATGAAATAATCAATGTATATAGCATGTTTAATCAGGACTGTCCATCCATAACACACGGGATGGATGGTCCATGATTCATCTCTACCCTCGCTTGTAAGAGACAGAGACCGTCAGTTCTCCATTGCTTGATCCAAGTTCACTTGAGCTTGAATTAAGCTAGGATTCAACTCACACCATCTAGAAGCAAGGAGAAGCACATCCAATGGTGGAAACTTAATGTGATTAAAATTCCCTTCACAAAAGACCAAAGAATTTTCAACCTAAGCTCGATTTTAATTCATACCTCGTCAGAGGCTATCAACGGTGCTTCCAACCATTGAGGTAGCTTCGTCTAGTGGAGACGAAGCCCTGTTGAAGGTTTGAAGGTTTAATTTGTAATGGATCTTCCAATTGACCAAAGTTTGCTTCAATGGCATGCGGCTTTGGTCTAGGTCCACATTCTCGTGGCTTGGTTGCTTGGAAAACACCTTGGGTGAGCTCGACTTGCCTCCTTGATGGTGCTTTCAAAGTGAATTGGACTTTGGTTGAGAATTGGATGAGTTGGAAATCTCCCTCATCTCCCCTATTTTTGGCTTAATCAAAACTAAGAAGAGGAAATTGGAAAGAGCTTGTGAATGCTTGGATAAGCTTGGAGAAGCTTGCCTTTGATCCTCTGAGCTCAATTGAGTGCAAGTGAAGTGAATATGAATGGAATGAGGGGGAGTATATCCCTCCCTACTTGAATCGGATGGGCGAAGCTCATTTTGCCATTTTGATCAAATTACTCTCATGGAATGGGTTATTTAGGTTGTTAGAAGTGCCATGTGGTTCGGTTTTGGTAGAGGAGTGGGAGTGTGGAGGTGCACATGTGTTAAAATGAGTGTGGGTGGTGATCCATGTGGAGAAGTTTGAGTGGGGTGGTTAGTTTTGGCTTTGGGTTGGGTTTGGATGACCCAAACACATTGGGTCGTGTGCACCATCCTCCTTGGTGTCCAAATTGTCCACTAGGAGGATGGCAAGTGGTCTTGAGTTGGAATGTGATCAAATTCTAAGTGGATTTGATCATAGTTTACCCTTTGACCTAGGCGTAAAATGGTCATTTAGCTTTGATTTTAATTTGGGCATATTTGGAATGATTGAAAATGGGTTGTGCCAATTTTCAATGAATTTGGAGTTTATTTGATATGATTTGGCTCATGTTGACCCATTTAGGTAAAAATGGGTCAACATGGGTCAAGTTGACCAATTGGTCAAATTCGGTTAAACCAAGTGTTTGGTCAAGTTCAATGATCATTTGAAGTATTTTGGTATCATTGGTTTGGTTTAATTTGATTTATATTTGATTTTGGTTCATTTGAGTTCACTTAGGTCAAATGGGTTAGGTTGACCAATTTGACCCATTTGACCCAATTGGGTTAGGTCATGGGTTGGTTTAGGCCTGGTTGATCATTTGAAATATATTGCAAGCTTTGGTTTAAATCAATTTTGGTTTGGTTTGATTTTGGCTTTGTTTGACCTTTTAGGTCAAGTTATGTTTATGGTCAATTGGGCTAGGTTGGGTCTAGTTGGCCGATTGAGGCTTTGGTCAAGTTCAATAAGTGATTTAGAATGATTTGACCCATTCGTTGCAATCAATTTGGCTTAGATCAAGTTTTGACATATTTTGACTTTTTAGGTCAACTTGGGTCAAGTGGCCAATTGGGCTAGGTTTGGCTCAAATGATGACTTGGTCATGTTCAATCATTAATTTGGAATGGTCTAGATCAATGGTTTCAATCAATTTGGCCTATGGTGAATTTTGGCTAGTTTGGGTTTTATTTAGGTTAAGTGTTGACTTGGTCAAAGGCTAGGTTTGACTTGGTTTGACCTAATTTGGGTGATTGATCATCTTAAGATGATTGTTGCTCACAATGTGAGGCTTAGATGGGCTTAGTTCAATCCAATTTGGGTTAGATTAGAATTTGGCTCAAAAAGGTGCTTTAGGTCACTTTGGGTCAAGTGAGCCTAAATGGTCAATTGACTTGATCAAGGCTTGATTCAAGTTTGGTTGAACACACATATGGACTTATGATTGATATAAATCCAACAAGTGATTTGAGTCAAATGGGTTTTGATTCATTTGACAATTTCAAGTTCAAAGGATGAACATGGGTTTGATTTGGGTTAGTTTGATTTTTTTTTATGATTGGAGTTTATATTTATATTTGGTTTGTGATTGTAGTATTGACTGTTTGAAGAGAAAATCCAAAGACTTAGATTGATTTGAGGATGATTTGGCTAAGTTCAAAAGTTTGACTTGAAAGGGTATATGTTGGACTTATGTTAGATTTGGGTTTGAGTTTTGAATTTGACTTTGATTGTTTGAATTTATATTTGTGGATATAAATGAGAATACAAATGGGTTATGAGAAAATCCTTTTAATTTGAAGTGATTTGGATTTGATTTGAGCTAAGTCCATAAGATGAAATCAAAGTGACTTAGGAAATATTTTTGGATTTGGAATTGATTTTTGGATATAGTTTTGGTCATTTGAATTTATATATCTTTTATATTTGTGAATATAAATGGGAATATAAATGGGTAATGAGAAAATCTTTTGAGTTGGAATTGATTTGGATTGTTGGAATTGAGCTAAGTCCATAAGATGAAATCAAAATGACTTAGGAAAGATTTTTTTGAGAATTTGATTTAGTTTGGTTATTTGAATTTATATTTCTTTTATATTTGTGAATATAAATGAAGATATAAATGGGTTGTGAGAAAATCTTTTGAATTTGATGTGATTTGGATTTTTGGAATTGATTTGAATGATTTAAGAAAAGTCATTTAAGTTGGAAATTGATTTAAATTCTGATTTGGAATTGATTTAAGTTTGAAGTTGATTTGAATTTGGAGTTGATTTGAATTTAAAGTTGATTTGGATTTGAAGTTTGACTTGAAAGAATGAAGTAAGGATGGGGTATAGGGTAGGCAAGTTTTCCTAACACCCCTAAGGCATGACCTATTCCTTATGGCTAACTCTTCTAAGTCTCTAGGGTTAGGTTAAGTGTTCACCTAATCACTAGAAGTGTCTTAAGACTAAGGAACTCTTAATGTCTAGAGAGTCCTATGTCTAAGTGGAGAAGTTGGCTCACTCCAAAAGTGAGAATATGTCTTGTAGGTAAGGGTTAATTAATTCATACCTTAACCTAATCAAGACATAAAATCAACTAGTTGCTTTTCATTAAATCAAATTAATTCATACATGTGGGGAATGAGATTATGATTAGCAAATCTCGTTCACATTCTTTAAATCAATCAAACATAAGATCAAAATGGCTTTAAGAAAATTTGGTCTAGTTTAAATGAGTTTGTTTAATATGATTGTCCTTCGAACTTAGTTGGATTGAATGAAATTGTATGCTTGTGTTTCTTTATTTCTTTCCAATCATGTTAAAATGTTGTATGCCACTTGTATTCATGCATTCATTTCTTTCAAATTAATCAAAGAAAAATGATTTTCTTTATATCAATTTGCATGTGTTGACATAATTAGAAATATGTGTGGCTATTATCACTATTAAATCTTAAATGTATTTTCAAAGGCTTATTAATGAATGATAATATATATCGTGACTTTAGTTATGTATACATAGAAGATGCATGTGAATATCAGCTTAGTGTATGAAGTGAAGTCTCTTTCTTACGTTCATGTGTTGATTTGCATAAGCTTGAATGTTAATGGGTATTTTAGTCTGGACATTCTAGGGATGCACGGCTTTAAGTAGCCCCAAGGAGGTTCCTACCTCACTTTCCTAGTGTAGAACAATGGTGACGTAGTCATTTGATTTCATTCTTATGCATCTTAACATTAGAATTTAGATAGAGTTGTAATTCATTTACACAAATAAATCAATTCAATTAAATGATACTTTTGCATGGTCTTTTTATTCTTATAGTTGTTTATACATCCATATATATTTAAGAATAGTGGGTATATTAGTCTGGACATTCCGGGGATGCACAACTTTAAGTAGCCCCAAGGAGCTTCCTACTTCGTATCCCTGGTGCAAACAATATCATCGTACTTGCTTAAAACTTTGTGGTGTTTATTTTTGAGATGTGGGACACCACATAGATCTTAGGGGGTACTTATTAAAGTGATCGGGTATGATATTAAGGAATGATGTATTATCTCGAAAGATAGAAATCACCACCCATATAGACCTAATCACTAATAAGGACTCCCCAAGGCATGATGGGTTTTCAAATATGAGATCTTTCCCCTTTAATGGAAAAGTAAAGTAGGGTTTATTTTAAGTTGGGTTCATTAAGTTCCTTATGGAGGCAAGCCCCCATAGTTAATTACATCCTAAAAATGGGAATTTCTTAAGAATACTCTTGATTAAAGTAGACAATTAGGGTCTCTAAAGATTTCATGGTTAAGACTATCAAAGGATTGGCCATTTTAAAAAATCAAAATGGGATAGATTAAAGAGAAGACTTATTTTTGGAATCCATAGGGAGAAAGTAGGAAATGCTCATGATACTAAGAAGCCTAATGAGCATTCCAATATACCCTATAGTTGGGCTTTATATTTTTGAAATTGGAGAAAGTTAATTATTTGAGTTGATATTTTATTAGATTGATAGGGCTTATAATTCCACAACATAAGATTTTGGAAATGCCTAAGAGGTGAGGATTTATGCTTGTAAACCACAAATAGAAACAACAACCTCATATCCAAAATCTAGAAAGCTTTGGCACCACATCTAAGTAAAATGGGTATATGGTTTACCTCCATAAGAGATAAACCACACATTGGACTTATAACCACCAGTGGAGCCTAACTCCTCCAATGTTTTAAATCCATGTAGACAAGTCTTATTCTTTGCAAGATGGCTAGGATGTTGTTTATTTAGAAATGAGACTAAGTCCTTAAACTCACTCCCTAAGAGACTAGAGCATAAGTGGTATGAATTCATGACTTAATATAATGCAAATTTTATCAAATTTATTTGATTCTTTTGAACTCTTTATTTTGACAGAGGCTTTGGGATTTTGTATGTCTAAATGCATGAGAACTTGATTATGGGCCAAATCAGGAGAGAAAGGGGTGTTCTTCCATCAAAGGCTCTCACAGGTTAAGCCTTCATTCTCTAGCAAAGATGGAAGCCCCTCTTAACAAGAGTGGAATAATATGACATGATGATATTTCATTCATCAGCTAAGGGGTTGCTAAAATTTTATTATCTTGATTTAATTCTTAGGCTTTATGGTGAGGTTATGAGTTGCTTTAAATTTTAATTGTGAGTTATTAATTGGGGTAGAAAAGTTAATTTTATCTTAAGAGCCTACTACATCCAGGACACACATTCAAGCATCGATCATAAAGAAACTATGAAAAATATGTTGTTCTAATGCGCAATCTAAACACAACACCAAATAATTTTATAGACTGTAAAAAGAATAAAAGCTAGTGCGATTCTTTCACACCAAGAGAAAAAAAGATGGGTTCGAAGCTCTACCCTTATACAGATTATAAAAATAATACATGCTATGGGGTCTTCTTTTTTCATTTCTTCCTTCTCTTTCTTTTGATTTGATTTGCTCCAAAAAACAGGGAATCAGGACTAAGCCTTCAGCCCTTTAATCTCTCCCCATAACACTAATCATAATTTTTAATGCAAAATTACATCAAAAATAGGAAAAGTAAATCTAGATACACCTGCAAAATAATTGTTAGCTAAACAAACCATACAACCAAGTTATATATAATTTGGACTTAGCACACATGGGTAACCAAAAACCTATCCTAATGTGAGTTATGCTTAGGGGCTAAGCAACCATAACAAATGCATTTATATTTTACTATTAAGCACTGATAGAAAATATGATTAGGCTAATACACTAATATCAGTCTAATATACAAACATCCATTCTAAACATTACATCATAAAATAAAACACATACATACATATACCCCTAACTTAGCACTAGAAGTGGTGACTTAATATTCTAATGTATGTGCTTAAGGCCTATGTGACGAGACTTTACTAGACTTCTTTAGTTTAAGTTTCAATTTGAAGTTTGAATTTGTTCAAATTTTACCTTTGGGTGATTTCAATTTAAATGATTTAATGATTTTCATTTTTTTTTCACTTTTATTTGGTTAAAGTGATGTTTAAGTTTTCAAGAATGAAGAATGAATTTTATTAAACAACTCATATTCCCCTTCTCTAAAGAGTCTAAGGTCTTAATTAGCCCATTTGAATTTGTGTAATTCATTTGATTTATAATTTAGAATTTAAGTTTTTTTAAGTATTTGATTGATTGATTTTGATTTAGATGTTTTAGTTTAATTGCATCATGATAATTCAATATACTTAATGTCTAATGAAGTTTAAGTTTATTTAAGTTCATGTGTTTTTTTGATTTAGATTAATTGGAATTTATTTGATTAATTAATTTTTCTTTTTTAATTCATATTTTCTTTATATTTGGTTTTGATTTTTATGTTAATTAATTTATTGTTTATAAATTTGATTTGATTTATGATTAAATTTTGAGATTTTTTAATTTAATTTTTTGATTTATTGGGTTTTTGATTTTAATATGATTTTAATTAGTTTATAAGATTTTTTATTTTTATAAAGTTTGTTTAATTTTTTAATTTTATTTTTATTTATTTGATAGATTTATTTGATTTGATTTAAGTTTAATTTGGGTTTTGATTTTAATTTAATTTAATTTTGATTATGTTTATTTAATTAAGCTTAGTTTAAAATGATTAATTTGATTAATTAATTAGTTTATTTAAGAGGTTGTAATTATTAAATTATAAAGATTTCTTTAATTTTTTTTTAAATTTGATTTCATATTTAGTTTAATGATGTGATTAATGACTTAATGATTTAAGTTTAATTAAATTGATTGGTATTTAATTGCATTTATGTTTGATTAAAATTTAAGTTTAATATGATTAATTTGATTGACTTAATTAGTTTACTTAAGATGTGATCAATTAATTATTAGATTAATTAATTTGATTTGAATTAATTTTATTTAATTTATAAAGTTAATTTGTTTATTAAGATGGTGGATTAATTTATTAAGTTTGCATTAATTAGTGTTTATTCAATGGGATTAGCTTTAAGGTAGTATTATTTTAATTAAGGAATGTGTTTAAGTTAATTATTAAATCAATAAAGATTTATTTAATTAATGATTTAATTTGATTTAGGCTTTTGATTAGTATTTAATTGCATTTTGATTATGTTTGATTAAGCTTAGGTTTATATGATTAATTTGATTAACTTAATTAGCTTACTTAATGTGATTAATTATTAAGTTTAATGGGTTTGATTTAAGCTTAGTTTTAGAGTTAGCTTTAATAATTTATTTAATTTAATTTGATTAATTAAGATGATGTATTAATTCATTAAGTTTTCCATTAATTAGATGTTTGATTAATAAGTTTGATTAAGGGTAATAATTTTAAAATCATTAGATTAATTAGGTTTTGTTTTATTAAAGATTAATGACTTAATTTCCTACATGTGAGTGATTTGATTTAGTTTCTTTAAGTTTGATTTGATTAAAGGATTATTGTTATTACCATCATTATTATTAAGTGAATTAATTATTTATTTTATTTCAATTAAGTTTGATTATTTATGATTAGAGTTTTATTTGATTTGATTCATTTATTATGTTTGTTTGATTTCATTAACATGTTTGATTTAGTTATTAGGTTGAAATATTTAATGGTTAATTAATTATCTTATTCAAATGGATTTGATTTAATCACATGTTAATTAAGTTTACTTTAACTTTATTTGGTTTAATTCGATTAGTATTAAATGATTATGTTGAATTGGTTTGTTAATCAGTTTGATTTTTAGTTTATTTAATGATTAATTAGTTTTTAGTTTATTTATACTCATTAAGGGTTTCATATGATTAAGATTCTTAGTAGGTTAGTTATACTTGGTTTCACCCATGTTAAAGTTTGATTTGTTTAATTTTAAGTTTGATTTAAGATTTAATCATTTAATTGAGTTTTATTAAATCATATTTTAATTTTCTAAGGATGATATTTTTTTTGAGGTTTGATTAATGATTGCTTAAGTGATTTATTTATTTTGATTTGATATTTAAATTATTTTAGATTATGTTTTAATTAACTCCTTAATTGATTAAACTTTAATCTTAAGTGTATTTGGGGTTCATTAGGATTCAAAATCACATTATTTTTTAGAGTCTAGATGTCAATTGAAGTGATTTAAATTTTGAAGATTTTTGTAAATTTTAAATTTTTATTTGATTTATTTTATTAAAATGGATAATCTAACTTCAAAATTTAATTTCTCCAATCTAGAAGTCCTTTTTTTGAAATTTTTATGGTAGGTGTTTTAACTTTAGTTTTAATCCTAAAATTTCAACTTAACTAACATATATTTTTGGTTTAATTAATGAAATTTTGATTTTCACTAAAACTCAAATTAAGCTCAAAAATAGTAAAATTTTGATTTTGGGTTGTTAGTTCTCGGAAAGAAAAATCAATGCCACTTGTTTTTTGGTTAAGTATTTTATTTTATTTTTTAAGTTTTGGTGATTTAAATTAATTTTTTAAAATAAAAATTTCATGTGGTTGGGGGAAAGATGGTCAACAATCAGAAGCGACACCGTTCTCGGATCATCAGGTCAAATCGGTCGCGCGATCGGCGAGGATCCGCGATCGGCACGATAAAATATCCGATGCATCGTGCAATCGGATGGGATCATCGCGCGATCAAGTAGATCGATCCGGATTGGGCGATATCCTCATAGTGAATAGTAAATAGCTTTTTTTTTGGAAAAATATTTCTAAGCCAAAATGAACTTTTTTCATTGTCACGAAAAAATTCTATTTTCTAATTGGGATGATTTAAAGTAAAAATCAGATTATCTTGGAAAATTCCTAAAATTGCAAGAAAATTAACATAAATTGAAATCTAAGGCGACTATAGTTTGGAAATTTACCTCGGGGGATGGTTTTGATGTGAAGATCAGTGAGAAGCTTTGGAATGATTTTTAACCTTCCTCCTTCAAAATGTCATCTTCTCGATGTTTGTCCTCGAAAAAGTAACTATTTGCATTTTTGAGCTCAAGAATGGCTCAAAGAAGTGGGGGATGGGTTCCTTTTTTTGCTTTGGGGAGCTTTTGGGGGCTGAATGGTGGTGGGAGGAAGAGGTCTAAAGCTTCATTTCTCCCTCTTTTTATAATGGCAAAATCCATTCTTTTTTTGAATTTTTTGGCTCCAAATTGTCATCTTGCTTGCTTGGGTGGTTGGGATGGATGATGGATTGATTGAGGACTTTGAATTTTTGCTCCAAAGTCCTCTCTTCTCATATGATTAGCTCAATTAATGCAAATATGTTGGGAGGAGTTAAGTGCATGTGATGGGGAGAATTAAATGAGGTTGGGTGGAATCCTATGTGGGAGGATCCATGAGGGATTTAAATGGGTTGGGTTGATTTTAATCCCAAATGGGTTTTGGGGTTTGACCCAAATGAGCTTGGTTTCAAGGGAATTGACTTAATTTGGGTCATATGGGCCATATTGGGTCAAATTGACCAATTTGACATAAATTGGATAAATTAGCTTGGGTCATGGGTTGAATCATGTTCAATTGGCTAATTGAAGATGAATGTGATCTTTGGTTTGAATTAATTTGGATTTAATTTAGATTTAGGCTAATTTAGGATAAGTTGGGTCAAGTTGGCCAATTGGGCTCGATTGACCAAATTGGGTTTGATTATGGCTTTGGTCAACTTTAATAATCAATTTAGAATGAACTTGAGCCATTTGTTACAATCAATTTGGGTTAGATCATGATTTGACCTGATTTGGTCTTTTAGGCTAATTTGGGTCAACTTGGATCAAATGGCCAGGGCTTGGTTTGGCAATTGGTGGTCAAGTTTAAATATTGATTTTGGATTGATTCAAATCATTGGTTTCAATCAATTTGATGTAGGATGAGTTTTTTTGTTTTGTTCATTTGGGCTAAGTTGACTTGGTTGACTTGATTTGATTGATCATTCTGCAACAATCATGGTGGAAGGTTTTGGTGAGCTTGGTTCAATCAATGGATTGAAGTTAGCTCAAATGTCCTTTAGGTCACTTTGGGTCAAGTGGACCTAAGTGGGTCAATTGGTTTGGTTTTGGTTTGATTTGAGTTTAGTTGAACTTATATATGATGAAATATAAATTCTCAATTTGGAGTCCAATAGGTTTTGGCTCATTTGAAAGTTTTAAGTCAAGCAAGTTAGGCTTGACTTGGGTTGACTTGAATTTGGTTTGATGATTGTAGGTTTATTTATATTTGAATAAATGAATGATTGATTCAGAGAAAATTCATTAGTTTTGACTTGATTTGGATAGAATTTGGCTAAGTCAAGAATTGGCTTAAAGGCTTAGATTGAGTTTGGATTTGATATAGTTTTGGTCATTTGAATTTGGATTTCATTTATATTTATGAATATAAATGAAGGAATAATTGATTTATAAAGAGATCAATTGAGTTTGATTTGATCTAAAGAGTTTTGGCTAAACTTATGAATGTGGTTCATATGGCTTAGGAAGGGTCTTAGGATTTTTTGATTTTGGGTTTCAATCATTTGGAGTCAAATTTGAAATTAGATTTGGAATTTGAATTTGAATTTAAATTTGGAATTGAATCGGGTTTGATTTGAAAGAGTGTATCTAGATTGGGTTTTAGGCTATGGGATAGTAATTTCCTTAAGCCTCACTAATCTTATGATTAACACTTCTAAGTCTCTAGGCTTAGGTTAAGTGTTCACTAATCACTAGAAGTGTCTTATGACTAAGGAGTTCTTAGTGTAGAAGAGTCTAAGAGAGGAGGTTAAGAGCTCACTCCAAAGTGAGGTCAACAAAAGGACCCCCCAATAGGTGTGGTGTAATTACAAGACACTTGGCGTGACATTGAGAAATGATCAAAAAACATCTAGAAGATTGCAACAAACAACATAAGTGATCTACCTACACAGGTAGATAGATCATGATCTTAGTGCAATGCAACTCTCTTTATGAGGGCATAAGAGCAAGAAAGAGGGGATTGAGTGTGAACCAACCCACTTGGAAGTAGGTTCAACTATCTTTGGGAGAATTTGATTTTGATTATGAGTATGATTATTTGGGAGTGTATCCAGGGATAAGAATCTATAATTGATGGGGATCATGATCGTGATTTTAGTTTATTTTATTTTAATTTATATGGATATACTAGGGATATGTGCTTGGTTTGGATTGGGTACATGAACCTTCCACTAGGGATGCAAGTTTGGGCTATCTGTTGGGGATAAGAATTTGATTTGATTTATTTGATTTATTTGATTGTATTCCACTAGGGAGGTTGTTTTAATTTGATGGCTCCACTTAGAAGGGTTCTAGATTGAGGCATATCCTGGGATGTACAGATTAAATTTATTTGAAGATTGCTCCACTAGGAGGCTAATTTGATTACCTCCGGGAGAAAGTTATTTGATATGTTTAATTTGACTCCAGGGAGGTTGGTTTTGAATTTATTTTGTTATGGACCCTGTTGGTGGATGGACTACTAAGAAAGGCCTTGTCGCTCTTAGATTTATAAGTCCAAAGGGGTAGTCTACCGTAGGTAGAACTATCGACCTAAGGGGTTGCCTTTTGGTGTCTGATTGCTAGGAAGAAGGCATAGCAGACTTACATCTTCCAAGTAGGGAAAAGACTGGGGTGATCATTGGATGGACACGACTCGGGACTAGTGGCCTTGGGGATCTTACCTCAACTCAAGAGTAGTCGATGATTAATTTGATTTATATTGATTTAATTTGAATTGATTTAATTTTGGTGTGTTATGTTGTGGACCCCTTGGCATCGATGGACCCGAGAAGGAGCTATGCCTTGACTATCTACAAGTCCAAAGGGTAGTCTACCACCACAGGTAGGACTATCGACTAAGTTGCTTTCAATGTGCAAATTACTAGGATGAAAGCATCTTCTAAAGTAGGGATCACCGTTGGGGTGATCATGTAATGTGGATCAAACCAAGGTGACTTCTTGAGTGAGCGTGGTCTTACCTCAACTCAAGTAGTCGATGATTTAATTTGATTTGATTTAATTTAATTTGGTGTGTTATATTTATGGACCATGTTGGTGCGATGGACTGAGAAGGGGCTATGTCGCCTCGACCTATCTTAGATTTACAAATCCAAAAGGTTCTACCCTAGGACTATCCAACCTAAGGGTTACCTTTGATTTTGCAATACTTAGGAAAGCATAACATACTTACATCTTTCAAAGTAGGGATCAACATTGGGGTGATCATGGCAATAGATCAATCTCGACTGGCGACTATTTAAGAATGCCCCTTGGACTCATATCAACTCAAGAATAATTAATTTAATTTTAGATGGACCACTGTCGATTGTGCTGAAGAAGGAGCTAATATCATCTAGACTATCTTGGGTTTATAAATCCAAAGGATAGTCCGTTAGGTACTAACCTAAGGGTGCCTTTTGGTTTGCAATGGTCAAGTTAGAAAGAAAGTGTGGGGACTCACATGTTCTAAGGAACCAAGGGTGATGGTGCTGCATAAATCGGCTTTGCAGGGCCCATGATTTGAAAGAATCAGACTTATATCTTTCAAGCAAGAGATGGAGGTAACTCTTGGGCAAAGTTGACTGGGCTAAGGGTATTCTTGAGTGCACTGACTTATCTCAACTCAAGTAGTAGCAATTCTAGGGAGTTTTTGCACCAAGATTGGATTCTGCAGGAAGGGGGGCTAATCCACAAGTGAATTAATTTGTTTGTTTATTTTTTTATTTAACATGGAATGTTGGTTTAGGGGATCATCGATGATTATATCTAGATTATTGAATAAGGGAGAATCTCGCATCTGAACAAATTCTCACCATAGGGTGGCTACTAGGAAAGTGTCAATCCAAAGAAATGCAGGGGTAGTGTCTAAATGGGGTGCAAGGATGTGATCCAAATAGAAAGCAGGGGATGGGGCCTAAAGGCTTAATCCAACACCCACAGAGATGACTAGTCATATCAAATGGGTGATGGCCAACTCGAGGAGAAAGCAATGGGGACTCACACGCTGAGTGTATCCACGGGTGATTATACTCAATAACCCTAAGGTGCTCATCATTTGCAATCAATAGAAGAAAGCTTAGGACTCACATCCTCCAAGCAAAATGATCTTTGGATGATATGAGGGGCCATCCAACTGGGGCTAATGAATGAGGGACTTTACTCATCAAAAAGAGGAAGAACCCTGGGGACTTACCTAAACCTCATACCTATTAGTTGTTGCAAGAAAGCATGTAGGCTTACATCTTCTTAAATAAAGTCAACATAGGGTAGCTTATCGGTTGCGCAATAAGGCCTACCAAATTGACAAGGCACTCATCAGTTTGTAATGGTCAAGTCAGGCAGAAAGCACGGGGACTCACATCTGCTAGAAAAGTGAACACTAGGGTGACACACTAGCAAGGTAGCATGTCAGCCCGACCTAGAGCGGCTAATGAGTGAGTGCCACAGGGGGCTTGCTCCCATATCAAAATAGCCCGAGACAAAAGATATATGTTTATTTGTATTATGAAAGAGGGAATAGGATGCCGCTTGGGTCTCTTACACCTATCCTAAATATATCATGATAGATTCACAAGTAAAAGATTTTTTTAACATAGAAGAAATTAAATTTGAGATGAAAAGAAGTTTTATTGATAATTATTTTTAAATAAGATTTATGTATAATATTTTTTAGGTAGATCCCATTGATTGGAAGCATTGGGCGTTCTCCCTTATAATTTATGAGTTGATAAGATCCTCCTTGGTAGGCCTTCTCTATAGCATAAGGGTCTTTCCAAGTGGGTTCAAACTTGCCTCCTATCTTTCTATGGCAATAATTGGCCTCCTTAGAATTAAAATAAGCTCTCCTACTTGAAAAGCTCTAGGATGGACCAACTTGTTTTGAGCTTTAATCATCTTGGCTTTGTATAACTTGAGATTTTGGCATGCCTATAGGCGCCTCTCCTCCAAACCTTCTCTCTTCCAACCAACTTGGCATTCTGTTCATGTGATTTTACTACCCAGGCTATCCTTAGTGATGGGAGTTGGACTTCTAATGGTAGAAAGCGCTTGGACCCATACACTAAGGAGAAAGGGGTAGACTGAGTTGGAGTTTTGTATATGGTATGGTAAGCCCATAAGGCTTCAACTAACTGTTCATGCCATCATCATTTATTGTCATATAGTGTCTTCTTCAGTATTTGAATGAGGGTTTTGCTGAAGGCTTTTGCTAACTCATTTACCCTTAGGTAGTAGATGATAGAATATCTTCAATCTATGTTGTCTCAGCAAAGCTATTGATTTTAGTGCTCTTGAATGTACCATTATCGGATATAATTCATCGAGGCACCCAACCTATATGATATGGTTTGAAAATTGGAGCACATGTTGAGTTGTGACCTCTAAGTGGGATTGCCTCGCCCACTTGGAAAAGTATTCGGTGGCGCTAGAATGAATTGACCCTTGGAAGAAGGAGGATCGATCGGACCCACTATATATACCTCAACACTTAAATGGCCATGAGGCCAATGTAGGATGTAGAATATTGGGTGGTTGATGTAGGACCACATGTACGACATTGGTGGCATCTCTAGCTACGTCCATGTATGATCATTGAAGGCGGTAGTATCCCAGTCTCTTGATCTTGGCTTTCATCTTGGACCATTGATGTGCTCCACATAACTGAGTGTACCTGGTCATGATCCTATGGGCGTGTTTGTCCGGACAACATGTAACCACATATGATCGAAGGATCGTACAAGGTCTATGAGTATAGGAAAGGGCTTTCACGCTTCACGGTGTGCCGGTTCTCTTGAGGTAGTTTGCCTATATTTAAATAATCTATTGATGGTTGCCTCCAATCTGACTCATTGTCTTTTTTGGTAATGGCAACCTCCCTTTCAAGAGAGAATCTCTCGATGAGTTCAACATCAATAAAGGATAAGACTTGTCTATTTTCGACCCTTATTGGAATGGACTCATCTTTTGGACATGCCAACTCTTTGGAAAGCTTGGCTAATGCATCTTTGTGCATTTCTCTCGAGGAATCTTGTAGATGGTAACCTCAGGATTTGGGCCAACAATTCTATGTACTTATAATGATGGAGCTTAGGCTTTAGAACTTTGTAAGACCCTGATTTGGTTGATGACTAAGAATCCCAAAGATGTTGATACTGGATGCATAGTGTAATGACTAACTCTCAGCAATCAGCCTCATATTACTTCATTGTTGGTGCATGGATTGGACAGATGATATGAGAATCTCATCACATCACTCAGAGT
The DNA here is from genome assembly GCA_021442155.1 of Cymbidium sinense. Taxonomy (NCBI): domain Eukaryota; kingdom Viridiplantae; phylum Streptophyta; class Magnoliopsida; order Asparagales; family Orchidaceae; genus Cymbidium; species Cymbidium sinense. Next base: position 80,319,427 of record CM038220.1, read on the forward strand.
TAGGAGAACTATTCTACCCTTACCTTCCCGGATAGTAAATTTATGGTTCTTCTCCTCTTTGAGAGAAGGCGCACCATCAAAGTACATCTCCCCGGTGAGCAGTACCCTAAGTTCATGATTTGTTCATCAGGGAGATCATCGTTAAGCGAAGAGTCAGCAGAGAGTGGAAGCGCTATTAAGAAATCCACAAGTGCTTGTCCTTTTATAACATGGAGGGGTACAAATGTTATGTCAAACTGAGACAAAATCATGGACCAACATGCCAACCATCCGGATAAGGTCGGTCGTGTCATGAGATATTGCAGTGGATTGACTCTAGAGATCAAGTTCACCTTATGAGAAAGCATGTAGTGTAATAGCTTTTGGGATGCAAAGATTAAAGCTAGGCGATTGCAATAGGTGGATAGTTTTTGCCTCAGGATTAGACAATGATGAGATAATAGGCGTTCTCCTTCCCTTCATCATTGGTTTGAGCCAACAAAGCACCAAGGAGTCATCTAATGTAGTATATAATATGAGCTTTCGAGATAGGACTGCTAGATTGGAGGTCATTAGATATTGCTTGATGTCTTTGAAAGCATGCTGGCACTTGTCATCCCATTTGAACTTGGCATCCTTTTGATGACGCGAGAATGGTTGGCATCTTCGATAAGTTGAAAATGAAGCATCTTAGATATGCCAATTACCCTTGGAATGACCTGAGTTGTGTTAGGCTTTTAGGGGGTGGCATTTCTAATATCTCTTTGGTCTTTTCCAGATTGATTTTAATTCCATGGTGTTGAATAATAAACCCGAATTTCTGAAGCTACTCAATGCACACGGGGTTCATTTTGAGGTTGTATTATCTTAATTCAAAACTACTCTCAAGTCAAAGAGATGGTCTTCCTTTTCTTTGCTTTTGACAATGAGATCATCGGTAGCATTCAACTTGATGATGAATGAGTTCATCAAAGATTTGAGTCATGCCGGTATGTAACATGAATTTTTAAGGCATGACCTTATAATAATAAATTCATTCTTTAAGGCGGTGTTTCTTTCATCCTCTAGGGCCATCTTAATTTGGTTGTAGCGGATGACCCATCCATAAAGGAGAATCTTGAGATGAGGGTGTCCACCATTAATTGGTATAGGAAGTGAAATTCATCCTTAGGACATGCCTTATTTAGATCCCTAAAATCAATGCATATGCAAATTTGGCCATTCTTTTCTTAATTAGACAACAGCCAACCAAGTAGGATATTTTTCTTCCTAATAAAGCCAACATCGATCGGTTTCTTGATTTCAAGTGACTATTGTTCAATGTTTTAATCTAGCTTGATAGGGTTAGCATTAGGTTATTCTAGTTTATGAAGCTATGTCGGGATAGACGGGCATCTCTTCATAACTCCATGCAAAAATCCTTAAACTCGATCAATAGCTTCACTAAATCATTGGTTTCTTTTTCATTCAATAGAGAATGTATGTTGGTGGATCTTCTTTAGTTCTAGTTGATTTCTTTGAGCTCGTCGATGGTTGATTTGATCTCTCTCTTGAACTATGGCGTGCATCCTTGACTTCAAAGTCATTTGGATCATAAAGTTTCTAAGCACACCTCCTCATATGAGTTAGCATGATTTGAAAAGAACCTATCGATTCCAAATGATTGGTGATGATGACTAGCTCATCATCAATTTGGACCCATATGAATCTAGTCCGGTCTTGATTATGAATATGCATTTGTTGTATAACCTTTCAAAGTAATCATGTTTAGAGCATGTGGAATTAATCCTTTCTTTGCTAAATTAAGAACAAGGAGTACCAATCAAAATGTAATTCTATTAAATCTTTATATGAATCATCCAAGTTCTACATACTTCTTGACTTGAGGATGATGCTCAAAGAAAGAACTTCTGCACCTTTACATTTGTGGAAGACTTAGGGGCTCCTTACCTAATAAACCCTTAACTTTTTGTGAGAAAAGTGGGGTTAGAGTTAAAGTTCCCAACTAATGTCTCACCGTTTTACATATAGACTTGGATACACTTATGCTTTGCTTAGGAGCCTAGTCTTCATTGTTGTCTAGCTCAACTGTCACTTTCATGAGGATCCGCTATCCGAAAGTGCTAGCTAGCATACTAATCATATATGACTCATCCTCTGAACTAGATTCTAAGTTATAGTAGGTGTAGTCACGTAGCGGGGACATAACTCCTATTGGATGGCCAATAAGGAGGTCTTCCATCCCTAGGCATGTCTCTGGATCTACCTCTTCCTCTACTGTGGTGGAGTCATCTACCCATATGTTCAATGGAGTAAGCTGTGGGTGGAATCTAATGTCGCTCTACTTTCTCTCTCCAAGTCTATTTTGCCCTTTATTTTCTTTTTTCTTTTCTTTTCTTTTTTTTTTTTTTTTTTTCTTTTCTTTTCTTTTATTTTTAACTTTTACCAAGTTCACGAGAATAGACTTGTTGATTTTGAGGGAGATAGTAGTAGGCATCCTCATATATTGACCTCATGAACGAATGGCTTAAGATCTCCTTTGACACATATTCAATCCACACCTCATGAACTTGCACTAGTGTAGAGAGGATGGAACCATTGTTCTCATGTATCCGGTCTCCCAAACAAAGCATTGAAAGATGTATCAGTCTATAATATGAAACTTGGTGGTAGTCTTCCAATCATCTACTTTTAATTACAATGGTATACCTAAAACCTCTTGTTCATTGAATCCTCTCAACATCATCCTCTCTTTTGAAAGTTTGGAGATGTCCTCAAAGCGAGTTTTAGACTCATAATATTCATTGATGCCGGTCAACAAGAACTCTAGATATCTGTATCTTCCAATATCACTATAATGTAAAGGGTTGTGCTTGGTCATTCTAAGAAAATCTTCATCACGAATGTAACTCCTAGAGTGTCCTCTGTGAGCTTCCTCCTCAGTGTGGTCTTGGGCTAAGCATATCTCCGGATCAAGAAGAGATTAGAGATTCCCTCATCTCTTTGGATAAGATAAGGCATCATATATGCTTAACTTATGACTTTTTTAAGATGTGCTAATGTAGTCAACCTTGATCCTCCACAAGCATATCCATGGGTGGAGCATCTTGTGGAGGTGTTATTTATTTAAAATGATTTGCTTACCCTTATCACGAGGTGCCACCCTAGGAGGTAGAACTTTGCCACTCTGAAGGTTAACACCTCTTGGAATGATGATGAATTTAGGAAGTTCTACCTTCTCATGGTGTACTACCACTTCTCCTAGGATCATCGTGATGACTCCAAATCAATCTCAAGAGGTGAACCCGTGTGATTTAGAAATGAGAAATCTATTTCTAAATTAGAAGAAGAATGATTGGAACTAAAGTTATCATTATTATTTTGTAGATTGGAGATTTTTTTAGAGGAATAAAATCTAGAGTATCAAAAGTGAACAAGATGTAAGTAAAAGCTTTCTTCATTGATTTCTTCTTAGATGAGGTACATGATGATAAATCTAATAAAGTAAGTGGGGAAAGGGTATAGTGCCTTGTCCCGATACAATGCTCTACTAGAAGAGAGTTAGTGGAGGAAGAAGTAGTTGCGATGGATGGAGTGTTGGACTCGGACGGTGGTTGTGATGCTATGCTATCCCGGGAAAGTAAGGTAGGCTACTGCTGCTGCTGGGCTTACACCTTCTTCATGTTGTCTTTGGAAACTTGTAAACCTTCCTTGTTGTTGGAGGTTTGAGTTACTTCAGGCACCTATAAAGAAAGCTTCTTGATCTTAGAGACCACTTTTTTAGAGGTTTGGGATAAGGCAATATCCCAACCTTCTTTCATCTTAAGAGGATCACAAGTATCCCCAATAATTACTCTGATAGAACTCGAGGGTTGTTCTAATAAGTATTCCTTGGGGATAACAATAGCTCCTGACTTGTAGGCAAGCCATCCTTAAAGATGAGACAATCCTCCAAGACATGACTAACCATGCAATGGTAGGGGCAATAGTTAGGATCATTGCTCTTGCCCACATCTTCTAGCCTCTTGGGCTCAGGTAACTAAAATTCAAGTTTCTTTAAGAGATTCTTAGATCTTCCTAACTACCTCCCTCTTGAATGAATATGGATTTATTATCAATAAGAGTAGGTGGGTAATAGCATGGGTGGATATGAGTGTTTATATATGTGGGGAGGTGGCGGCAGTGGTGGTAGTGGTCGTATCGAGGATGGTGGTGGGAGGAGGAGGTGCAATGGAGGTCTATTCTCTCTATTGAGCTTTGCTTCCTTTGTCTAACACTACTACCCTTGGCTTCTCGAATGCTTTTGTGACTTGGGCATGATTGGTCTTGAAAAGGTAACTATTTGGCTTTGCCTTGTTGATTTTCTTAGGTTTTGATTGTAAATCCCTTGAGCATGAAAGGCATGAATATTCTTGAGAAGAATTTCTCTGTTGCTCATTCCTTGAGAATCAATAAGGGACTCATTTGGATTTTGTTGTTACAATGAGGTCACCCTATTCTTTCTCCACCTCTTGATGAAGAGGTGCTCCAACTCAAAGTCTTCTTGAACCATTGGGTAGTTCAGCACAATCAAATAAGCAATCCAGACTGAAGAGTCAGAGAAATCACTACCTCGCATTACACAACTCTAAATGTGCTATATGTTGTCGGGGTTTCCCCCATCAAAGATCTTGAAGGATGGTACACCTTTGGGATATTTTCCTCAGGTAGGGCACCCTTTGGAATAGATGAGCCACCTCGGCTTGCTTCCTTTCACTTCTTTATTCCACCATATGCTTTATATCTCTTTGGGAGGTACTATCTGTCCTTCTGCTGCCACTATCTTGGTCCATGATAGATGTACTATTGGCTGAACTAGAACATGCAACAACCGTGGTCGCCTCTAAGGTAGGTTGTCTTGATGGAGCTTGGTTGGTTTGCTCTTCAACTCTCCATATCATCTCTGCCTCAGTTCTTAATGAAGGTGTTGGGTTGAATGAGTCAGTGCCTTCTTCCTCAACTACAACACTCCTATGTTGATCCCAGAGGGAACCCCAGTGTCCATATGGACTTTTCGAGTCCTCCAAGAGATCATCCTCATGGATCAAAATTGACCCTAGCATCTTCTTCATGATCTCAGAGTTCCCTCTTCTTGAAGTAGAGCGATCTCATCAAAGAGTGTCTGTGGACAAACACTCATGTTGGTGGTGGAGGAGTTTGCTTTGAGATGCACTTAACACCGCCTATCATTTGGGTGTTGGATCTGGGGAGACATGCTCTGGTTCTCATGGTGTCCCACTATCCTAGAGATCTTTATGACCCCTTCTCTCCCTGATGGTGGGTGGTGTGGTCTCCACTCTTTTCTTCATAGTGTGGGGGAACTTGCCTCACCTCGGAGTAGATGGAGTGTGGGACCTTGGCCATAATGGATCACCAATGGGGCTTTCTTCTCTTGTATCTTTTGGCACGGTGGATGGCGGGACCTGAACAGGTGATGGTGGGTGAGGAGTGGATCGGTGTGGTGGAGGCAACACTCTTTCTGGAGGATCTCCTCTCTATGGTGGGTACATGATCTCGGATGATCATGTGATGAGTGCGTCGAAAGTCCATGAGGGCTGAAGCCATTGTGGCTCACTATACGTCTCCCTCTAGTAATCAATGCTATGAGCCTCGGCCTCTCCTGTGATGTGTCTACTACCTTTGAGATGATCGTAAATCAAATTGGTGTGATAGTCCATCTAAGGCCCGACATCTGACCTTCTTCCTATCGATAGAGCCTCAAAATAAACTGGGAGGTGGAGGAGATCCTCCTAATGTCTTCCCTCTCCATCCAGAGGGGTGAAACTTGTTCTCTATGATAGAGGAGACATCCTGGGAGATCCTCTGTCCGAAACTACCTCTAGCTCTTGGTTGCGGTCATGATCTGTGATCTTATGCACCGGTGTGCGACCGAGTCTACTAGGGCATGAGAGCTAGACCCAACCTCGAGGTGGAGACTATCCCAAGATAGGGTAGCCTTCCCTTGGGAGCCAAGGGGTGGTGCATCTCTTGGGGGGGAACCACTAAATGCACTTACTAGACAGCGCTAGGGGCGCCCCTTCCTCTTTAGTGAGGGAAACTCAGTCAACAGATGATGGATGGCCACCGCATCCTCACTCTTATGGTTGTGAGGGTGGTCCCCTCAGTGATCCTAACTCAAAACCTCAAAAATGAATGAAATGGGTGAAATTCGGTCTGAGATTGGCCAAATCCATCATGAAAGAAAAAGTAAACACATACTTCTAAGCTGCCATGTGTGAAAATTGCAAAGACTGCACTATTTGATCTAAGTTGTATGTCTATGAATTATATCAGATTTCTACCTTGATATTTGTTCCATGCAAGTAATAGAAGGAGTTTGAACCCACACTCAACAATTCAAATATGTTAAGTGGGGTTGATTTGGATATTGAGGAGATTCTTTGCCATTTGATTTTGATTTTGAACCCATACTCAATCGATTTAGGTAGGTTGGATGGGGTTCTAAAATTTGAGAGAGATTTTCTTGGAGATATTTGTGTTTTGTGCATCTTGTTTGAAAATATTGATAGTTTGAAAGACCTACTTAGCAAATTTGGGTATGCTAAGAAGAGGTTGTGATTGTGTATTTGAAATATTTTTTTGCTTGTTAAGATTTGATTGTGTGATATTTTGATTTGAAAATGCTTCTTACTTAACAAATTTGGTATGTTAAGTAAAGGCCACATGTGTTTAATTTGTGCTTGATGATGAGACTTTCACTTAACAAATTTGGTATGTTAAGTGAAAGTTAAATGTGATTGTAAGATAAATTTGCTTTTCTTTGAAGATGGGAGTTCCACTTAACAAATTTGGTATGTTAAATGAAAGCCCCAAATGTGTTTGAGATATATTTGTTTTTCTTTGAGAATGAGACTCTCACTTAACAAATTTGGTATGTTAAGTGAAAGCTCAAGTGTGGTTTGACATGAAAAATTTCCTTATTTAACAAATTTGGTATGTTAAAATAGGGATCAAATGTGTGTTGAAAAGAGACTCTCACTTAACAAATTTGGTATGTTAAGTGAAAGTCAAATGTGTTTATGATTTTTGAAAATGAAACTCTCACTTAACGAATTTGGTATGAAAGTCAAATGTGTTTATGATTTTTAAAAATAAAACTCTCTCTTAACAAATTTGGTATGTTAAGTGAAAGTCAAATGTGTTTATGATTTTGAAAATGAAACTCTCACTTAACAAATTTGGTATGTTAAGTGAAAGTCAAATGTGTTTATGATTTTGAAAATGAAACTCTCACTTAACAAATTTGGTATGTTAAGTGAAAGTCAAATGTGTTTATGATTTTTGAAAATGAAACTCTCACTTAACAAATTTGGTATGTTAAGTGAAAGTCAAATGTGTTATGATTTTGAAAATGAAACTCTCACTTAACAAATTTGGTATGTTAAGTGAAAGTTAATGTGTTTATGATTTTGAAAATGAAACTCTCACTTAACAAATTTGGTATGTTAAGTGAAAATTCAAATGTTTATGATTTTTGAAAATGAAACTCTCACTTAACAAATTTGGTATGTTAAGTGAAAGTCAAAGTGTTTATGATTTTGAAAATGAAACTCTCACTTAACAAATTTGGTATGTTAAGTGAAAGTTAAATGTGTTTATGATTTTTTAAAATGAAACTCACTTAACAAATTTGGTATGTTAAGTGAAAGTCAAATGTGTTTATGATTTTGAAAATGAAACTCTCATAACAAATTTGGTATGTTAAGTGAAAGTCAAATGTGTTTATGATTTTGAAAATGAAACTCTCACTTAACAAATTTGGTATGTTAAGTGAAAGTTAAATGTGTTTATGATTTTGAAAGAAAAGAACTTATTTAACAAACTTAGGTGTTCAATGTTCTTATGATTTTATTCTCATTTGATATACTTGGGCATGTCAAATGAGCTCAATGTTTTGAAGTCCAAGACTTAAGAAGAGTTTTATGACAAATGTAAATAGAATTCAATTTGCTCTACCTTCTCCAAGTGAAGAACTCCCATTTGACAAATTTGGTTTATGTCAAGGGGTTCAAATATGTCTTGACTTCTTTTTTTTATGTGTATGGTTTTTTCAAAAGAAAACTTCAACTTTAGCACATGTGAAGTATGCTAAGTGGAGTTTCAATTTTATATTATAATTTAATTTAAAATAGAATCTCCATCTAACAAATTTGAGTGTGTGGGATGGGGATAGCTATTTAAAATGTGCTTTTGAAAAAACATTAAAATGGTTGATTTTGATTTTGAAAAGAACCTCCATGTAACAATCATAGATTTGTTGTTAAAGGTTTGGTTATATGTGTTTTGTGTTTGAAAATTTCTTACAAATTTTTGTGTAAAGATCTCTTATTATGTGGATTTTGAAAAGTGCTTTTAGAAAGACATGTTAGGGTTTTATTTTCTTATTGTTCATGGGATGAACCTTGCCTCACCATCAGAATGGTGAAGAGGTTCTTAATTTTGGTCATCTCCTTTGTTTGATTAATTCTAATTTTCATCTATCGGGGGAACCCAATATCGTGAGGTCCTAAAACCTAAAGGATGTTGGCGAGCTTTGCTTAAGGATGAAATAAGCTAAGTGCCCATGGAAAGAATGATAGTCTCAAGCCTATATAAAATATAAGTTCACTATTGATGTTTGAAGACAATGATTGTCTACTAAAGAGAGAGGAACCCCCCAGTCAGGAAAAAAATCATGTTAATTTTTGAGATGTGGGACACCAGATCTTAGGAGGTACTTATTGAGTGTGACATTATTAAATTATCTCAAAGATAGAAATCACCACTATAATGGACCTAATCACTAATAAGGACTCCAGGCATGATGGGTCTTGAATATACAGATCTTTCCCTACTTTACATGGAAGTAAAGTAGGGTTTATTTTAAGCAGTTTGTTAAGTTCCCTATGGAGGCAAGCCATAGTTAATTACATCAAGAATGGGAATTCCTTAAGAATACTCTCGATTAAAGTAGACAATTAGGTCTCCAAAGATTTAAGGTTAAGGATCAAAGTATTGGCTATTTTAGAAAATCAAATGGGATAGATCAAGGAGAAGACTTATTTTCAGAATACATAGGGAGAAAGTACAAAATGCTTATGATACTAGGAAGCCTAGTAAGCATTCCAATCTACCCTATAATTAGGCTTTATATTTTCAAAATTGAAGAGAGTTAATTATTTGAGTTGACATTTTATTAGATTGTTAGGCTTATAATTCCACAACATAAGATTGTGAAAATGCCTAGAGATGAGGATTTATGCTTGTAGCCAGAGAAAACAACAACTCAGATCCTAAATCTAGGAGCTTTGGCGACAAAGCATGACCTAAATCTAAGTGAAAATGGGTATATGGTTTACCTCCATAAGAGAATAACCATTTGACTGGACTTGGTGGCCAACTAACTCCTCCTACACTTTAAATCCATGTAGAAAGTCTTATGCTTTGCTGGGATGTTGTTTATTTAGAGACTAAGTCCTTAAACTCACTCCCAGAGACTAGAGCATGAGTGGTATGAATTGACATAATCTAATGCAAATTTTATCAAATTTATTTGATTCTTTTGAACTCTTTATTTTGACACAAGCTATGGGATTTTATATGCTTAAATGCATGAGAACTTGATTATGGGCCAAATCAGGAGAGAAAGGGGTGTTCTTCCATCAAAGGCTCTCAGGTTAAGCCTTCATTCTCGGAAAGATGGAAGCCCCTCTTAACAAGAGTGGAATAATATGATGCATGATATTATACATTCATTCATCCACTAAGGGGTTGCTAAAATTTTATTATCTTGATTTAAGCTTTATGGTGAGGTTATGAGTTATTTTAAATTTTAATTATGAGTTATTAATTGGGGTAGAAAAATTAATTTTATCCTAAGAGCCTATAGCACACATTCAAGTATCAATCATAAAGAAACTGAAAAGCATGTGTTTTTAATGCACAATCTAAACACAACATCAAACAATTTTATAGACTACCATAAAGAATAAAAGGCCGGTTGGGTTCCACATACACCGAAAAGAGAAAAAAGATGGGGTGAGCTCTACCCTTATACCGATTACAAAAAATAATACATGCTATGGGGTCTTCTTTTCTTCATTTCTTCCTTCTCTTTCTTTTGATTTGATTTGCTCCAAAGGCATCATAGGCACCCAGACTAAGCCTGGCCACTAATCATCCCCATAACATACACTAATCTAATTTCTAATGTAAAATTACATCAAAATAGGAAAAGTAAATCTAGCTACACAAAAATAAATGTTAGCTAAACATACATACAACCCAAGCGGTTATATGAAAAATTTGGACTTAGCACCCAACCAAGCACACTGTCTAACATGGGTTATGCGCTAAGCAACCACAACAATTTATATTTTTATTATAAATAAGCACAAACCCATAAACATTAGACTAATAATCTAGTCTGAAACATACACCTAACATCCAGTCTAAAAAATTACATCACAAATAAAACAACATATCATATACACACTAACTTAGCTAGAAGTGGTGACGACATGTGTGTGTAAGGCTTGTGTGAGACTTTATTAGCTTCTTTAGTTTAAGTTTCAATTTGGGTTTGAATTTGTTTAAATTTTATCTTTGGGTGATTTAATTTAAATGATTTAATGATTTACTTTTCATTTTATTTCACTTTTATTTGGTTAAAGTGATGTTTAAGTTTTCAAGAATGAAGAGTAGAATGAATTTCATTTGTATAGGAGAACTCACCCTATTCTACATCCCTCTAAAAGTCTAACTAAGGTCCTTAAGTATCTTAATTAGCCCATTTGAATTTATGTAATTCATCTAATTTGATTTATTTGATTTGATTTAGAATTTAGAATTTGAATTTGTTTAAGTATTTGATTGATTGATTTTGATTTTGATGTTTTAGTTTAATTTCATCTTGATAATTCAATATCCTTAATATTTAATGAAGTTTAAGTTTGTTTAAGTTCATGTGCTTTTGATTGACTAATTTTAGATTAGTTGTTTTGGTTTAATTAAATCTTGATAATTCAATATCCTTTTAAATTAATATTTAATTCTTTTCTTTGATTTGGTTATGTGACTTGACTATATATGTTTATTTGATTTGATTTTGGTTCATTCATTTTATAGTTTGATGATTAGATTAATTGAGATTTTATTTTGATTTTAATTGAGTTTGATTTGTTAGGATTTTATCTTTTAATCTCATCTATTTGTCATGTTTATCAAAGTTTGGTTTGAATTTTGATTTAATACATTTGATAGTTAATTAGTTTATCTTATTTAAGTAGGTTGAATGATATTTGATTTGATTGCATATTAAATTGATGAAAGTCTTTCTTAATTTAATTTAATTTAATTTGATTTGATTAGCTTTATTAGTTATGGGTTTGCTTAGGTTCAATATGATTATGTAGTTTAATTAAGAAGTGTATTTATGTTAACTATAAAGATTTCTTTAATTTTAAATTTGATTTCATATTTTTTTAGATTAATGATTTAATTAATGACTTAATAATTTAATTTTAATTTAGGTTTTGATTAGTATTTAATTGCATTTTGATTATGTTCAAATTTATGTTATATTAAGCTTATGCTTATATGATTAATTTGATTAACTTAATTAATTTGTTTAAGAGGTGTGATCAATTATTAAATTAAGTAAAGATTTGTTTAATTTTTTTTATAAATTTTTATTTCATATTTGTTTAGGTTAATGATGTGATTAATGACTTAATTATTTAAGTTTAAATTAAGAATTGATTGTATTTAATTGCATTTATGTTTGATTAAGCTTAAGTTTAATATGATTAATTTGATTGACTTTAATTGTACTTAAGATGTGATCAAATTAATTGGTAGATTAATTAAGCGTTTGATTTGAATTGATTTTAATCTGATTTATAAAGTTAATTTGGTTTATTAAGATGGTGGATTAATTTATTAAGTTTGCATTTAATTAGTGTTTATTCAATTGGATGCTTTATTATAATTAATTAATGTGTGTTTAAGTTAATTATTAAATTAAATAAAATTTATTTAACTCTTAATGATGTAATTAATGACTTAATGATTTAAGTTTAATTTAGGTTTTAATTATTATTTAATTGCATTTTGATTATGTTTGATTAAGCTTAGGTTTAGTATGATTAATTTGATTAACTTAATTAGTTTACTTGAGGGGTGTGATTAATTATTAAGTTTAATTAGTGGTTTGATTTAAGCTTAATTTTAGATTTAGCTTTAGTGTAAATTATTTAATTTAATTTGATTAATTAAGATGATGGATTAATTAATTAAGTTTGCATTAATTAGATGTTTGATTAATTATGTTTGATTAATAATTAAATTTTGATCATTAATTAAGGTTTTAATTTAGAGATTAATGACTTAATTTTTCACATGTGAGTGATTTGATTTAGTTAAGTGTTTTTTAAGTTTGATTTGATTAAAGGATTATTATTACCATCATTATTATTAAATTAATTATTTCATTTCAATTAAGTTTGATTATTTATGATTGAGTTTTATTTGATTTAATTCATTTATTATGTTTGTTTGATTTCATTAACAAGTTTGATTTAGTTAGCAGGTTGAAATATTTAATGGTTAATTAATTATCTTATTCCAAATTGATATGATTTAATCATATGTTAATTAAGTTTAGTTTAACTTTATTTGGTTTAATTCGATTAGTATTAAATGATTATGTTGTATTAGTTTATTAATCAATTTGATTTTTTAGTTTATTTAATGATTAATTAGTTTTAGTTTATTTATACTCATTAAGGGTTTCATATGATTAAGATTCTTGCTTAGTGTAGCTTTAGTAATACTCGTTTCACCCATGTTAAACTTTCCTAGATTTGTTTAATTTTAAGTTTGATTTAATATTTAATTATTTAATTGAGTTTTATTAGCTTAAATCATATTTAATTTAATTTTCTCTAAGGATGATATTTTTTGATTTGAGGTTTGATTAATGATTTTAAGTGTTATTTCATTTTGATTTTGATTTGATATTTAAATTATTTTAGATTATGTTTTAATTAACTAATTGATTAAACTTTAATCTTAAGTGTTTTTTGGGGTTCATTAGGATTTAGAAAATCATATTATTTTTTGAGAGTCTAGATGTCAATTGAAGTGATTTAAGCCATTTTAAAGATTTTTGTAAATTTGAATTTTATTTGATTTATTTTATTAAAATGGATAATGAACTTTAAAATTTAATTTCTCCCATTAGAAGTCTTTTTGAAATTTTTTTATGGTGTGTTTTAACTTTTTTTTCAATCTAAAATTTTAACTTAAACATATATTTTTGGTTAATTAATAAATTTGATTTTTACTAAAACTCAAATTAAGCTAAAATATGTAAAATTTGGGGATTTTTGTGGATTCTCTCGAAAGATGAATCCAACAAGCCTTGTTTGCAATTTTTGGTTAACTATTTTATTTTTTGAATTTTTTTAAAGTTTTAGGTGATTTAAATAATTTTAAATCATAAAAAATTGCATTGGCTCCGTTAGCGGTGCAGGAAAGACCGATCGGTCTAGAGCGACCGGTGGTTTACTCTGGCCGTTCGATCATGATCATTATAGATCATCGCCCGTCGAAGGCGGATCGTCGTCGGTGGTGAATAGTAAAAATAATATTTTTTTTTGGAAAATGAGAGTTTCTAAACCAAAACTTGTCTAAATGGACTCATTTTCATGTCAATTTGCACCCAAAAAAAAATTTCTATTTTCTAATTGGGATGATTTAAGTAAAAATGTGAGATTATCTAAGGGAAATTCCTAAAATCGCAAGAAAATTAACACAAAATGTGAAATCTAAAGTGGCAAAGTTTGGCAAAATTTACCTGGGGTGATGCTTTCGGTGTGAAGATCTTAGTGAACTCTAGGTATGTGAGGAAGCTTTGGAATGATTTTTGCCTCCCTTCAAAATCATTTCTGATGTTTACCGTCCCTTCACCGAAAAAGTAATTATTTATGTTTTTGAGCCCAAGAATGGCTCAAAGAGGTGAGGGATGGGTTCCTTTTTGCTTTGGGGAGCTTTTGGGGGCTGAATGGTGGTGTCATCAAGAGATCTAAAGCCTCATTTATCCCTCCTTTTATAATGGCCAAAAATCCATTCTTTTTTGAATTTTTTGGCTCCAAATTAATTATCATCTTGCTTGGGGTGGTTGGGATGGATGATTGAGGACTTTGGATTTTTTACTCCAAAGTCTCTCTTGTGCCATATGATCACTATTAATGCAAATAGGGAGGAGTTAAGTGCATGTGATGGGGGAGAATTAAATGAGGTTGGGTGGAATCCTATGTGGGGAGGATCATGAGGGATTTAAATGGGTTGGGTTGATTTTGAGCTAATCCCAAATGAGTTTGGGTTGGGTTTAATCAGCCCCAATGGGTCATGGCTTGGTTTCAAGGTATTTGGACCAATTTGGGGCATATGGGCCATATTGGGTCAAATTGACTAATTTGACCAAAAATTAAATTAGTAGTCATGGGTTGATTCATGTTCAATTGGCTATGAAGATGAATATGTATTTGGTTTGAATTGGATTTAATTTGGATTTGCCAAATTGACCCTTTAGGCAATTGACTAGTTGGGTCAAGTTGACCAATTGGGCTCGATTGATCAAATTAGGTTTAATTATGACTTTCAAGTTCAATAATCAATTTGAATGAACTTGAAGCCATTGGTTTAATCAATTTGGGTTAGATCATGATTTGACCGATTTGGTCCTTTAGGCCAATTTGGGTCAACTTGAATCAAATGGCCAATTGGGTTTGGTTTGGCTCAATTGGATTCATATTTAAATATTGGTGGGTTGATTCAAATCATTGGTTTTGTCAATTTGATGTAGGATGAGTTTTAGTTTTGGTTCATTTGGGCTAAGGGTTGACTTGGTCAAATGACTAAGTTGACTTGGTTTGACACAATTGATTGCAACTGATCATCCTAAGATGATAAACAATCATGGTGGAAGGTTTTGGTGAGCTTGATTTAATCCAATTTGGGTTGGATTGTTGCTCAAATGGGTCCTTTAGGTCACTTTGGGTCAAGTGGACCTAAGTGGTCAATTGGTTTTGGTTTAGTTTGATTAGTTTAGTTAAAATTATATGAGCCTTAAATTGAAATATAAATTCAACAATCAATTTGGAATCCAATAGGTTTTGGCTCATTGAATTTTAAGTCAAGGGCTAGTTGGCTTGACTTGGGTTGACTTGAATTTGGTTTGATGATTGTAGGTTTTTTATTTATATTTGGATAAATAATGGAATGAATGATTGATTCGAGAGAAAATTCATTGGTTTTGACTTGGTTTGGATAGAATTTGGCTAAGTCCAAAGAATTGGCTTAAAGGGCTTTGATTGAGTTTAGATTTAATTTTTGATATAGTTTTGGTCATTTGAATTTGAATTTCATTTATATTTGTGAATATAAATGAAGGAATAATTGATTTATAAAGAGATCAATTGAGTTTGATTTGATCTAAAGGAGTTTTGGCTGCTATGAATGTGGTTCATATGGCTTGGAAGGTTCTTAGTATTTGAATTTAATTTTGGGTTTCAATCATGTAGAGTCAAATTTGAAATTAGATTTGGAATTTGAATTTGAATTTGAAATTTGGTTTGAGAATTGAATTTGGGTTTGATTTGAGGAAGTGTATCTAGATTAGGTTTAGGCTATGGGATAAGTAATTTGCTTAAGCCCTAAGGCATAGCTTAATCTTATGATTAACACTTCTAAGTCTCTAGGCTTAGGTTAAGTGTACACCTAATCATTAGAAGTGTCTTATGACTAAGGAGTTCTTAGTTTCTAGAAGAGTCCTAAGTCTAAGAAGAGGAGGTTAAGATCTCAGTCCAAAAGTAATGTCAACAAACTTTTATACATTTGAATGTGTATTTAGCTAATGAATGAAAACCCCATTTTTCTATTAAAAAGACATGCATTCATACTTTTTTCAAATGGTTGAATTAATTAATCATACGATTTTGGCTCTTTTCTTATACTTGTGTATAAGAATTTAGATAGAGTTTTAAATTAATATGAAAAAAAATAATTCAATAAAATGAAACATCAATTCTAAATATATTTCTTACATTCATCATTCAAGTGTTCTAAGATGCAAATTGCATGTATAGGTATGTTTAGGACTTAACCATATGCATGCCATATATATGATGGAAAGAAATGAACAAACATGTGGTATGTGATAGTAATTCATTCCAACTAATCTTAAGATGCCTTTCTTATTGAATGAGTTTATTTAAAGTGAACATAAACTTAGGATTAATTAAAACATGTAATAAGCCATTCACTAAAGGGAATTGATTAATTAATTTTCTTTAGATGTGACTTAAGGTAAGGATAAAGAGAGTGATCTTCTATTTCTTTCTCTTCATAACACTTAGTTGTTTAGTGTAAGTCAAGATGAAAAAATAAATAAAACATCAAGTAAAATTCATAAATTAACTAAGCCACTTAAAGTGAAACCCTCCTTTAAAATTAAATCTCTTCATACTTAGAAAATCTTAACTCTAAATCCTAGCTATGACATGCCACACAAGCCTTAACACACACATTAGATTAAGTCACCACTTCTAGCTTTATGTTAGGGTGGTGCGTGATTTGATGTATGGTTATTTTGTGATGTACTATTATAGACTGGATGTTAGGGTGCATGCCTCGTAGACTAGATGTTTGGTCGTGATTAGCCTAATCATATTTTATGTAGGAGATTATGCTTAAGGGGAGCTTAAAGTAAAGATAAATTATCTCTTTTGCAGGTTGCTTAACCCCTAGGCATAATCTAAGTTAGGACAGGTGGACTTGGTACCTATGCAGTGTTAAGTCCAAATTTTATATAACTTGGGTTGTATGGGATGTTTAGCTAACACTTGTCTTACAAGTGTAGTTAGAGATTTATATTTTAATGTAATTGTCAATTAGGAATTAGGATTTGTGTTATGGGGGATTACAATGAACGGTGGATAGAAGGCTTTATCTTGGGAGGCCTCGTGATGTCTTTGAAGCAAGTAAATCCAAATGAAGAAATAGAGTAAAGACGTAAGGATATGAAGACATGAAGAATGAAGACCCCCCATAGCATCTATTTGTAAAAATTATAATTATTCTTTCAAACACTGGGATGTATAAGGGTAGAGCTTGGCTACCCACATTTTTTTTGGGTTGTACGGTGGTACCCGACCGCACTGACCTATTATTCTTTCACATTGAGTTTATAAATTGCCTAATGATTTGTTTACATTGTGCAATAGAAATGACATGTATTTTCATAATTTCTTCATGTATGATGATCTAATGTGTGGCCTAGATCCATTTAGGCTCTTAGGAAAAAAAATAAACTTTTTACCCCAATCACAACTCATAACTAAATTTTCTAAAATAAAAAAAAACTAAATTTTCTGAAACAACTCATAACCTTACATAAATCTAAGCATTAAATTAGATAAATAAAAGATTTAACAACCCTTTAGCTGAATATTGTATGTCTAATATCATGCATGCTTCCTCTACCACTCTTGTAAAATGAGGGCCCCCGTTCTTGCACATATGGGAAACGCTTAACCTATGAGAGCAACTCCTACTGATGGGGCTTCACCCTCTTTTATCTTGATTTGGCCCATAACTTATTTCAACATGCATTTAAATATAAAATCCTATGCCCTGTGTCAAAATAAAGTGTTTGAAGTCAAATAAAATTTAATAAAATTTCATTATACTAAGTCTTTATTTAATACCACTCATGCTCTAGTTTCTAGGGAGTGGATTTAAGAACTTTAGTTTCTTTCTAAATAACAACAACTTAACCATCTTGCAAAACATATGACTTGATCACATGATTTTGAAATATAGGAGGAGTTAGCTGACTACCACTCCAGGCAGTTATAAGTCCAACAGTTGGGTGGTTTACCCTCTCTTGTGGTGGTAAATAATATACCCACTTTCACCTCAGATTTAGGATCTGACGTTGTTGTTTTCCTTTAGGGCTACAAGCGTAAATCCTCATCTCTTAGGTAGTTCCACAATCTTGTATTGTGGGATTATAAGTCCTAGCTTTCTAATAAAATTTCAACTCAAATATATAATTTTTCTTAATTTCAAACATATAAAGCTCAACCATAGGATAGTTTGGGATGCTCAACAGGTTTCCTAGTATCATGAGCATCCCCTACTCATCTCTTTTTGGCTTTGATAATAAGTCTCTCCTTTTGATTTATCCCACTTGATTTTCTAAACATAGTCAATTTATTGATTGTCCTATCTTTGAATTCTTTAGAGACAATAATTGCCTACTTTAATCGAGAGTATTCTTAAGGAACTCACCTTCCTTAAGATGTAATTAACTATAGGGGCTTACCTCCATAGGGAACTTTAGAACCTAATTTAAATAAATCCTACTTTATTAATCCATGTAAAATAGGGAAAAAATCTGGTACATTCAAAGACCCATCATGCCTTATGAGTCCTCATTAGGTGATTAGGTCCATCATGGGGAAGTCATTTCTATCTTTTGAGATAGTGCACTATTCCTTCATGTCATACCTGATCACCTCAATAAGTACACTCTTAGATCTGCGTGGTGTCCCTCCCATACACACATACATCAAAAATAAAAAATAAACACCACTCACATCATAAACTATTCTGGCATGACTTTTGCACATCAACGGGAAGCCTTAGGTCAGGTTTGATTTGTTTTGCTACTAACCAATCACCCCAGTGGTTGCTCCCTGCTTTGAAAGATGTAAGTCTACATGCTTTCTTCCTAGCATAGTCATTGCACACTGAAAGGCACCTCTTAGGTTGGTTAGCTCTACCCCGCGGCCGGTAGACTATCATTTTGGATTTGTAAATCTAAGATAGGCTAAGGCTGATATAGACCCTTCTTAGTGAATCCATCACACACTGATAGGGTTCATCTAAACTAAAATGATATTTTTGGCTATTATTGAGTTACGGTAAACCCCTAGTGGCACTCTTTCAGTAGTCACCCTTAGGTTGGATAGTTCTACCTGATGGCTGGTAGACTTTCTCTTTGGATTTGTAAATCTGAGATAGGTCGAGGCTGATATAGGCCCTTCTCAGTAGATCCATCCCACATTGATAGGGTCCATATATTAAATCCATTCTTATCCCTAGCAAATACTTCCCCAAGCAAACTTAAGAAATCCATAAATCAAATCCACCTTATTCCCGAATGGATCCAAGCTCATATCTCCAGTAAATATACTCTCAACTTCAATTAAACCAAATCATATTTTCTCCCCAGTGGAGCCCCACATAAAATTAAATCAAATTCTCATCCCCTAGTGGATGCCCACCAATTAAATCAAATCAAATTTCTCCCCAGTGAGGTGCAAATTGATTTAGTCTCCCTAGTGGAGTGTAGACCATAATCATAAATCAAACCAAATTGAATTCTTATCCCTAGCAGATATATCCCCAAACAAATCTGAACCTGCTTCCTTAGTGGAAGGTTCATGCATCCATCCCCGAAGGGTTATAAATCCTAATTCTCAGTGGATCTTCTCTCTCCATCATTCTAATCAAACTCAAACCCTTATCCTTTACGGATAACCTGAACCTACTTCCCTGTTGAAGGTTCTCATACTCAATCCCTTAGTGGATTCCTCCTTCCTCTCTTATGCCATTGGCATAAGTTGAGTGGAATTGCACTAGGACCATGATTCCATCTACATCTCGAGTTTAGGAATAGATCATTTCCTCTAGTGCTTGTAATCCTTTGGACGTTGTTGATCATCTTGGTCAATGTTAATCCGTGTGATGTGCCTTGTTAGTTACACCACACCTATTGGAAGTCCTTTTATTGGCCTCTCTTTTGGGGTGAGTTCTTAACTTTCTCATCATAGATCTAAGACTCTTGTAGACTAAGAGCTCCTTAGTCTTAAGATACTTTTAGTGATTAGGTGAACACTTAACCTAAGCCTGGAGACTTAGAAGGATTAGCCATAGGGATAGGTCATACCTTAGAGATTTAGGAAGATTTGCCTACCCTATAGTCTAAACCCAATCTGTGCTTTCCTTATCAAATTAAACATCAAATTCATGTCAAATCCAAACCAAATTTCCAAAACTCATAATCAATCCCATGATCAAATTCAAGCTCAAAATTCTCCATGAACTTTATGATTGAATTCAAAACCCTTAAGCCCTTTGATTTCATCTTATGGGCTTAGCTTTAACCAAATTCAAATCAATCCATTTCATTTGATTTTATCAAATATCAAGTCAATCTCTAAATCATTTATCAAATATGAATCCAAACTCAACTCCAAATGATTAAAACCCAAAGTCAAATCCAAGTTCCAAAATTCTTTCCTAAGCCATATGACCCACTCTCATAAACTTAGCCAAATCTCCACCTAAGCTATCCCAAACTTGATTGATTTTCTTATAAATCAATTATTCTTTCATTTATATTTATAATTATAAATGAAATCCATACTCAACTGACTAAAACCAAATTAAACTAAATCAAACCAAGCTAAGACCCTTCTTAAGCCATATGGACCTACCTCCATAAGCCTAACCAAATCTTAAACTAAATCAACCAAATATCAATTGGTTCCTTTATAAACCAATTGTTCCTTTATTTATATTCATAAATATAAATGAAACCCACCTTCCAATGATAAAAAACATCAAACTAAATTGATTTCCTTCTTAGCCCTTTTTACTTACATCTAGTAGCTTGGTCAAATTTGCTTCAAAATAACTCCAAACCCAAGTGATTTTTCTTATGAATCATTTATATCTTCATTTAGATTCATAAATATAAATCAAATATAAATCCAAATAACCAAAACCAAATCCAAAATCAAACCAAAATCCAATTTGTACCCTTTAAGCCAATTTCATGGACTTAACAAAAATTCACCGAAATCAAGCCAAAATTAATGGATTTTTTCTTGAATCAATCATTCTTCAATCATCCATCCAAATATAAATGAAACCTATAATCATTAAACCAAACTCAAGTCAACCCAAGTCAAGCCCAAGTTAGCCCTTTTTGCTTGAAAATCTCAAATGAGCTAAAATCCATTGGACTATAAATTGATTACAGTTGAATTTATATTTCAATCATAGGCTCATATATAAGTTCAACTAAACTTGAATCAAGCCAAAACCAAGTTAATCGACCCATTTAGGTCCACTTGACCCAAAGTGATATAAAGGATCTTTTTGAGCCAAGTTCTAATCCAACCCAAATTGGATTGAACCAAGCCCATCCAAGCCTCATATCCTGATCAACGATCAAAATAGGATGATCAATCACCTTGAATTGGGTCAAACCAAGTCAACTTGGTCCTTTGACCAAGTCAACCTTTAGCCCAAATGAAACCCAAACTAGCCAAAACTCACCATACACCAAATTGATTGAAATCATTGATTCACACCAACTCATGATCAATGATTGAATATGACTTGACCTCAATTGAGCCATACCAAGCTCAGTTTATCATTTGACCCAAATTGACCCAAATTGGCCTAAAATTGAACTTGACCAAATCCATAATTGAGCCCAATTTGACCAATTGATTAACTTGACCCAATCTAGCCCAATTTGGCTTAAAGGGTTAAGTTGGCCAAAATCTAAATTAAATTTAATTTGATTCAAACCAAAACCTACAATCATTTTCAATTGAATAATTAAACTTGAACCAACACCCAAGCCATTTTGGCCAATTCAGTCAAATTGGTCAACTTAGCCTATTTGACTTATCTGAATCCAAATGAGCTAAAATCAAACCTAAGCAAAATTGATTGAAACCACTTGAACGAAAACTCTTCAAATCATCATTTGAACCTAACCCAACTTTAGTTTGACCCAATTTGACCAATTGGTCAACCTAACCTAACATGACCCAATATGAACCCATTAGACCAAATGAAGCCAAAACTCATGAAACCAACCCATGATCATTGGAGGCTAACCAAACTGGACCTAAACCCATCTTGGGTCAACTTAAAATTAGCCAAACCCATTTGGAGCCAAGTCCAATGGAAATCCTCCATGGATTATCTCCCCATGTGGGATTTTGCCAAAATGATAAAGTCCACCCTTCATTTCACCTTGGCAGCCCTCACTCTTCGAAATGAGGAATCCTTAAACTTCCTAGCCCACCCTACAAGGTGCTAGGACTTACCATGGACTAAAAGGAGGTGAGTTAACTCACCTCCCACACAAACTGAAAACCAAAGGATCAAGAGAAAGATAATCTGCCTAAATTAAGCTTGGAGCCTCCTATCATGGCTTCCCCTAATCCATACGAGGCATGTGGACTTGAGTGCAACCACTCTGGCGCTCTGATGGTAGTTGGCTGGCTGAAAAATGGGAAGCCATTCCATTCATCCACCTCAGTAAATCAAGGGGTATACCCCCTCAATTCACACAAAAAATTGATCAATTCAAATCGTGAGAGCTTCCTAGTGCATTTTGAACCTCTTTGCAATCCCTAGACTAATCTTGAGCTCCCCTCTTTTGGCATTTCTTCTCTCTGTGCAAAACCAAAATATGGCACTCCAATCCAAATTCCAACTCCCTCATTTTCAACCAAAACCAAATTACTCTTACACACACCTTCCACACATGTCGTCGAAGCCACCTAAGTCATTTCCCAAGCTCCCAAGCCACTGAAGGAAGGACTTCAATTACCGAGCTCCAAAGTGAGGAAAATTGATCCACCAATTTAACCAAGAGGAATTAGCTTGATTACTTCTCAATAGGGCCTCATCTCTATTAGACGAAGCTACCTCCGTCGATCCCATCATCGGTCTTGAGCTCCGGTGAGGTAATTCTTCAAAATCATAGAAATAGGAAAATTTTGTTAGAGCTTTTCGAAGGAAATTCACATGTGAGCCCATCCTAGCCATTGGAACCTTGTGGATCCTTCACGCAAAGGTGTGGGTTGATTTTGCAGTGAATCTAAGCTCAGGTGAGCTCGGATCAGCGATCCATGATGGGCGACGTCGTTCATCGCTCATGGGAAGTAGGATCACGGGCCATCCATTCCACGTTATTGGAATAGATGGCTCTGATCAAATCGTGTTAGATCCATATGTTTTCTCCCTTTATGCCGCGGGTTTGATCTATGCCTCGATCGAGAGATCAGAGATCAATACTTCCACTGCTTATGACTTAGCGCGCAGATATGATAACTTAAATAGCCAATACCGTGGCGCAACATGGAAAGTGCACCATAGCGTGCCATGTGGCACCATCGGGATTAGGCATAATTTAGGTTATTTAATGTATTTTTAAGGCTAAAACTTCCATAATTCATAACTAATTATAGAAAAAACTAAAAAATATATATAAATAATGGCTCATTTTAAAGGTATTTTAGAGGGGAATCCATTAAAATTATTCTTAATTAATTTTGAACAGTAATTTTGGCTTAATTAGGGTTTACTTAAAATTTTAATTAGCTTAATTACTCCCTAATTAATTAATCAATCAATTTGAAACTTTCTGAGAATGTTTAGGGGGATGACCTCTGCCTCCTCTATTTTTCTTAGAATTTATTGGTTGATTAATTGGGGGAATTGATTATTTAAGCCTTAATTACTATTTTAAATTAATTAAGTGATAATTAAGCATGTGAATAGTAATTAATCAACCCATTGGACCCCTCAATCACTATTGAATAGTGGGGAGATTTAGGGGATTGGATTGGAGCCTCCCTCCTAATCTTTTCCCTAAGTTTCCTTCTCTTTTTCAACAAAAATGCTAATTAACGTTCAATTAACTAATTAGTGGCCTACTTGTTTAATTTGAAATTCAAATCTTGTCAAATCATGTTTAATTGAATGAGAGGGCTTATTGAATTAGGTTGAGACCTCTTTCACAACCTTTTCCCCCTTAAGTCCATTTCATTTCAAAGGATAATCAATTAAATTTGGTAATTAAGAAAGAGAAATGGATTAATGGATTAATGTCTTGATTAATTTAATTAAAGTCTTGATTAAATTAATTAAAAGAGTAATTGCTTCTGATTTCCCTTAATTAATTCATGGGTCTTTAGGTGTTTAATAACCTAAAGATAGTTAATGAAATTATGGTTTACTCACATGTGTGAGAAAATTATAAAAGTAATTAAGTGAGTATCTTAAGCTTAATTAATTAATGATTGTGAGCTAATTGCATTAGGCCCCTATCATTTCATAGGAGCATTGTTATTTACTTTTCAATTCATTTGGATATTACATTGGCTCATAATCATTTAATTAATTATCTTAAGGTAACATAGGTAAGGGTTTGATTAATTGATTTAATTCACACCTTAACCTAATCAATCCATAAAATCAATCTAATTGCTTCTCATCAAACCAAATTAACTCACACATGGGGAATGGGATTAGGATTACCAAACCTTTCTCACATCACTTAAATTAAATCAAACATGAAATTAAAATTATATTAAGAAACTTTGGTTTGTTTTAAATGAGCTTATTTAGTACGATTGTCCTTATGAATTAGTTAGATTGAATGAAATCATGTGCTTATGTCTCTTTATTTCTTTCTAATCATATTAAATGTTATGTGTCACTTGTGATCATGCATTCATCATTTCCAAAATTAATTAAATTAATTAGTTTCCTTTATGTCAAGCTTGCATGTGTTGATTTAAATTAATATAAGTGTAGCTATTATCATTATTAAATCTAAATATATTTTTCCAAAACTTATAAGTGAATGATTATATATGTTATGAATGCTAGTTATAAATACATAGGAGATGTATGTGATTATAGCTTAAGTGTATGAAGTGAAATTTCTTTTCTTTCATTAATGTATTGATTTATATAAGTAAGAATGTTAATGGGTATATAGCTTGGACATCCCAGGAATACAAGGCTTTAGTTAGCCCCAAGGAGATCATTTGATTACCTCACTTCCCTGGTTTAACAATGGCACATACTCTATTTGATTTCATTTATATGTATTTCAATATTAGAGTTTGGATAAGACTTTACTCCATACGCATAAATGTTTTAATCAAATAAAAAAATATAACTTTTACATGGTTTTCCTTTCTTTATTTATGTATATATTCATATGTATTTGAGAAAAGCAAATATTTAGTCTAGACATCCCACTTTTATGAGGCTTTAAGTAGCCCCATGGAGGTCATTTGATTACCTCACTTCCCTGGTTAATAATGGCATGTACTAGCTTATGTCTCTTATACATGTGTGTGTGTATTTAATTATGGAATTAGAACTCATTATCTTTTATCAAAAATCCATGCATTCATAAATGATTTAAGTTATTGAATTAATTAATCATATGACTTGGAGCTCTCTTTCTTATGTTCATGTATGCAAATTTACATATGTTTGAATGTAATGGGTATATAGTTTGGACATCCTGGGAACATGAGGCTTTAGCTAGTCCCAAGGAGGTCATTTGGCTACCTCACTTCCCTGGTTACTAATGACACGTACCTATTTAATTTCATTCATATGTATTTTTTTTGTATAAGAATCTAGATAGAGCTTTAAATTAATATGATAAAATAATTCAATCAAATGAAACATCTAAATTCCAAAAGTACATGTTTACATCCATCATTTAAGTGTGCTAAAACATATTGCATGTATAGGTATGCTTAAGGTTTAATCATGTTCATGTTACATATGATGAGAAGAAATGAATGAATATGTGTCATGTGATAGTTATTAATTCCAATTAATCTTAAGATGCTTTTTCTATTGAATGAGGTTATTTAAAGCGACCCTAAAATTAAGTTTAATTTAAAACATATAATAAGCCATTCACTAAAGAGAATTGATTAATTAATTTGCTTTAGATGTGACTTAAGGTAGGGATAAAAGAGAGTGATCCATTCTTTTCTTCTCTTATAACACTTAATTGTTAGGTGTAAGCCAAATGGAACAAAATAAAACATTAAGTAAAACTTGCAAAATCAATTAAAGCACTTAAATTGAAACCATCTTATAATTGAATCCTTTCATACTTAGAGAATCATAACAAACCCTAGTTAAGGCATACCACACAAGCCTTAATACACATACTTTAGAATTAAGTCACCATTTCTAGCTTTATGATAGGGCGGTGCATAAAGTGAGGTATGTTTATTTTTATGATGTATTATTATAGAATGGATATTAGGGTGTATACTTTGTAGACTGGATGTTAGGCTATGATTAGCCTAATCTTTTTGAGGTTTTTTCATGTAAAAATCATGGAGTTTTCTTATTAATTATTCAAACATCTGTAATACTAAATAAAGTTAAGTAAACTTTTTGCTAGTTTTCTAACCGTAATAGTAATCCTTGGAAAATTCATCATTTCATCTTGTATGGAAACCAAGCTTAACAAGATCAAAACCACCATCGGTGGAGCATTTCTTTTAAGCAAGTAAAGAATGAAGATTCATACTTTGTTTTAAGATTTTGTTAATGAACTCTTCTAGAAGATATGTTAATATGTTAAGCATCTAATAGATTACCATCCCAAGAAACAAGTCAAAGTTGGAGGATATTTTAACAATGAGAAGAGATATAGCTTTGCAAATTATAATTTTTCAATCATACTCATGGAAAAACAAGCTTAAGGGTTGCTTAGAATAAATATAAATGTTATCTTTTGTAGATTTTTTAACCCCTAAGCATAATCTAAATTAAGATAGGTGAGCTTGGTTATCCATGTGCGGGGTGCTAAGTCCAAATTATTCATATAACTGCTTAGGTTGTGTGGTGTGTTTAGCTAACAGTTATTTTGCATGTGTAGTTAGATTTAATTTTTCTATTTTTAATGTAATTTTGTATTAGTAATTATGATTAGTGTTATGGGAGATTAGGATGAACAGTGGCTAGAAGGTTTTGTCTTGGGAGGCCCTATGATGCTTTTGAGGCAAGCACATCCAAATGAAGAAATGAAGGAGATATGAAGAATGAAGATAAGAAGACCCCTATAACATTTATTCATTTATAAATTATAATTATTATTTCATATATCGGGTTATAATAAAGCTAATTTTCTCTTTTTGTTATGACAACCAGACCTTATTCTTTACGTTGGATTTATAAAATGCTTAATGTTATGTTTAAATTGTGCATTGCAAATAGCATGTCTCTTCATAGTTTATTTATGATTGGTGTTTGTTGTATGGCCTGGATGTGATTAGGCTCTTAGAGAAAAATTGATTTTTCTACCCTAACTACAACTCACAACTAAATTTTCTAAACATAAAGCCTAGGCATTAAATTAAGATAATTAAATGATTTAAAAACCTCTTAGCTGAATGTTATATGTTTAATATCATGCATTCATATTATTTCTTTCTTGTAAAGAGAGAGTTTCCATCCTTACATGATAGGGGAAGACTTAACCTTTAAGGGTCTTCTCTATGGTGGAATATACTTCTTTCTCTCTGATTTAGCCAATAACCTCATTTTATCATGCATTTAAACATATAAAAATCCTATGGATTTAGTCAAATGGAAGAGTCCAAAATTAAATAAAATTTTGAAAATATTTACAATAGACTAAGTCATGGCACATACCACTCATGCTCTAGTCTTTTAGGGAGGGGGTTCAAGGACTTTAGTCTCTTTCTAAATATTAACAACTCAACTATCTTGCAAAATCATATGACTTGCTTACATGGTTTTAAAGCATAGGAGGATTTATGCCACTCATATAAGTTTACATGGTTTACTATCTCTTATGGAGGTAAACCATATACCCATCTTCGCTCAGATTTAGGTCATGCTTTAACTCTAGCTAAAGCTTCCTAGATTTAGGATCTGAGGTGGCTATTTTCTTTGGGCTATAAGCATAAATCCTCACCTCTTAGGCATTTTCACAATCTTGTATTATGGGATTATAAGCCCTAGAAATTTAATAAAATTTCAACTCAAATAAATAATTATACTTAGTTTTAAACATATAAATCCCAACTATAAGATATATTAGAATGCTCACTAGGTTTCCTAGTACCACGAGCATTCCCTACTCATCTCCTTTGGATCTGATAATAAGTCTCTCCTTTTGATCAATCTCATTTGATTTTCCAATATAGCCAGCTTATAGATAGCCTTATCATTGAAATCTTTGGAGACAATAATTTTCTATTTTATTCGAGAGTATTTCTAAGGATTTTACCTTTCTTAAGATATAATTAACTATGGGGGCTTGCCCCCATAGGAAACTTTAGAACCTGATTTAATATAAACCCTACTTTATTCATCCATGTAAAGTAGGAAAAAAATCTCTGATATATTCGAAGACCCATTATGCCTTAGGAGTCCTTATTAGGTGATTAGGTCCATTGAGGATTGATGTCTCTATCTTTTGAGATAGTACATCATACCTCAATGTCATACTCGATCACTTCAATAAATACACCCTTAGATCTGCGGGGTGTCCCCCATACACATATAAAAAATAAACACCATAAACTCCTAAGGCATGATGGGTCTTGAATATACTAGAGATTTTTTCCTACTTTACATGGATGAATAAAGTAGTTTATATTAAACCAGTTTCATATGAGACAAGCCATAGTTAATATATGCTAAGCAAGGTGAGTTTCTTAGGAATACTCTCGATTAAAGTAGGCAATTATTGTCTCCAAAGATTTCAAAGATAAGACTATCAATAAATTGGCTATGTTTAGAAAATCAAATGGGAAAGATCAAAAAGAAGACTTATTATAGAAGCCAAAGGAAATGAGTATGGAATGCTCATGACACTAGAAAGTCTAGTGAGCACTCCAATTTATCTTATGGTTGGGCTTTATATGTTTGAAATTGAAGAGAATTATATGTTTGAGTTGAAATTTTGTTAGATTACTAGGGCTTATAATCCAATAATACAAGATTTGAAATGCCTGAGGTGATTTATGCTAAGAAAACAACTCGGATCCTAATTTGAGCTTTGGCATAAACCAAGCATGACTAAATCTAAGCGAAAGTGGGTATATGATTTATCTCCAGAAAGTAAACCACCATTGACTTATAATAACTAGTGGCTAACTCCTCCTACGCTTTAAATTCATGTAGACAAGTCATACGATTTTACAAGATAGTTGGGTTATTATTATTTTAGAAAAAGACTAAAGTCCTTAAACTCACTCCCTAAGAGACTAGAGTAATGATAATGACTTAGATCTGTAAATATTTTCAATTTTATTTAATTGCCATAGATTTTATATGTCTAAATGCATGATGAAATGAGGTTATTGGCTAAATCAGAGAGAAGAGGTATATTCCACCATAGAGGAGACCCTCAAAAGTCAAGTCTTCCCTATCGAAGGATGGAAACCCTCTCTTTCCAAGAATGAAATAATATGAATGCATGATATTAAACATACAATGGCCAATTGGATCATGATTTGACCCATTTTGGCCTTTTAGGTCAATTTGGGTCAACTTGAATCAAATGAACAATTGGGTTTGGTTTGGCTCCATTGATGGTCAAGTCATGTTTAATCATTGATTATGGGTTGAAGTAAATTAATGGTTTCAATCAATTTGGTGTATGATGAGTTTTGGCTAATTTGGGTTTCATGTGGGTTAAGGGTTGACTTGGTCAAATGATGAAGTTGACTTGGTTTGACTCAATTCATGGTAATTTATCATTCTAGGGTGACTAATTACCATGGTATGTGGCTTGGATGGGCTTGGTTCAATCCAGTTTGGTTGGATTAGAACTTGGTTCATATGGGTTCTTTAAGCTACTTTGGGTCAACTCGACCTAAATGGGTCAATTGGCTTGATTTTGGTTTGATTAAGATTTAGTTGGATTTATATATGAGTTTAGGATTAAAATATAAATCCAACTGTAATCAATTTGGGCTATGATAGGTTTTGGTTTATTTATAATTTTCAAGTCAAAAGGGCTAAGTTAGGATTGACTTGGGTTGAATTCAATTTGGCTAGATAATTATAGGTTTTATTTATATTTGGATAGATAATTGATTGAAACCTAAACTAGCTAAAGCCCACTATATACCAAATTGATTGAAACTATTGATTCAATCCAATTCATAATCAATGATTGAACATGACCAAACTCTCAATTGAGGCAAACCAAGTCTAATTGGCCATTTGACCTAAGTTGACCCAAATTGGCCTAAAAAGTCAAAATGGGTCAAATCATGATTTGATACAAATTGATTGCAACTAATGGTTCAAGTTCATTCCAAATTATTTATTGAACTTGACTAAAGCCATGATTGAGCCCAATTTAACCAATTAGTCAAATTAACCCAAGCTAGCCCAAAGTGACATAAAAGGTCAAATTGGCCAAAATCCAAATTAAACCCAAATCAAACCAAACCAAAGCCTACAATCAATTTCAATTAACCAATTGAATATGACCCAACACTAACCCAACCCAATTTGGTCAAATTGGTCAACTTAGGCCATTTGACCTATTTGAATCCAAATGAGCCAAAATCAAACCCAAACCAAATTAATCAAAACTACTTAAACCAAAACTCTTCAAAATATCATTTGAACCTAACCCAACCCAACTTGAACCAAAATGAACTCATTTGACCATATGAAACCAAACCACCCCAAATCAACCCATGGGACCCTAGGACCTAGCCAGATCTGACCCAAATCAGCCCAAATTTAAGTGGGACCCAACACAAGGGAATTGACCATTAGACAAGCTCATTTGCACTGGATTCTTTCCATAAGGGGCAAAGTCCACTTTCTCCTCTTATGGCAGCCATCCAATTACCAAATAAGGTATTCATACCCCAATCTAAGCTAGCCTAGAACTTGCCATGGACCAAGGGAAACAAACCAAGCCACTTCACTCATAGCTAAACCCCATGGGCAAAGGTAAGGATCAAGCCAACCCAATCTCCCCATATCTTGCCTTGAGCTCCTTACCATAGTTTCCCCACTCCTGGCTAGCCATGTGGACGGCGACCCTCCTCTCGGCGATGTGTCTGAAATTTTTTGAGATCCATCCATCAAACTCGATTGAGGGGTATACTCCCTCAATTCAAGTGGCAATTATTACAATCCACACTGTGAGAGTTCCCTAAGTAATTTCAAAACTTTTGAGAGCCTCCTCAAAGTCTTTTCAAGCTCTCAAAATTGAAATTCTCCAATCCAGTATGCAATCGAAATAGGGCATCCTCCTTCTGATTCAAACTCCTCCCACACTCAACCAAACCTCAATTAAACTTATACACACCATCACCTCACCTCATCGAGCAACACCAAATCATCCATTGAAATTCCAAGCCAATGGAGGTCCAAGTTTGATTGAAGTCGAAGCTCCTATGTGCATGGATTGGTCATTCAAGTGGCTCACTTCAAATCAAGGCTCATGCGGCTCAACATGGATTCGTTTCTACCAAACGAAGCTACCTCAGTCGATCCTACCACCAGACATTAGCTCCGGTAAGGTAATTCCTCAAAACCTTCATTTTAAAAAAAATTGGTTGGTCCTTTTTGAAGAAAATTTTTATGCCATGTGTTTTTGACCATTGGATGTGCTCATCTTCTCTTCTTGATGGTGTGGGATCAATTTGATCCCAATCCAAGTTCGGGTGAGCTCGGATCAAATGGAGAAAGATGGACGGTATCTTTCTTTCACCATTTGTGATGGAGACAGTTCCACATGATTAGAATGGACAGTCCTGATCTGATCACGCGTAGATCCTTAGATTAACCCTTTGAAACTCCAGGTCTGATCGTGGTTGTCCAATCTTAGATCGGATGATCCACATAAAATCTCGTCCGCCATAATCCAAATCAGCCTCTTGATTTAATAACTTAAATACTCTATCCCATCACGCCACGTGAAAAGTGTACTGCAGGTAGCATGGCCATGATTAAGGGTTAATTAGGGTTATTTTAATTAATTTTTAAGGTTGAATCTTCCTAAAGTCATAACTAATCCTAGAAAAATCTAGAAAAATACAAATGAGGGCTCATTTTGAAGATATTTTAGATTACAATTCATTAAAATTATTATTTATTAAGTTTGAATAGTAATTTCTACTTAATAAAGGTTTAATTAAAAATTTAATTAGCCTAATTACTCTCTGATTAATTTCAAGTTTTTCAGAGATGTTTAGGGGGATGATCTCTGCCTCCTCTATTTTTCTTGTAATTTATTGGATAGTTAATTAGGAATATTAATGGATTAAGTCTTAATTACTCTCCAATCTTAATTATTGATAATTAAGCATATGAACAGTGGTTTAATTAATTGATTAAGCTTATTGTCCTTTGTTAATAGTGGGAAGCCTTAGGGAAGTGGTTTGGGTTCACTTCTTATAACCATTTCATTAAGCCTCCTTATTTGTTTCAAATTAATTAAAGCTTAATTAATTAATTAACCACTTAATCAATCAATTAAAATAGAAAGGATGCCTAATTATTTCAGAGCCTCATTGGATGTTTGAAATGACTTAAGGATTAGGATTGAGGCATTTTCCTTGATCTCTTTCCCTAAGTTAATTTCATCATCCTAATTAAAAGATATAACCAAAAAGACTAAATTAACCAATAAGGCTTTATTAAATTAATTTAAAATCCATTCATTCACAACCTAACTTTGTTTAATTAATCTTGGGTGCCTCTTTGGATGTTCAATAACCCAGAGAGAGAGAGCTAATGAAATTATGGTCAGCTCACATGTGTGAGAAAATTATAAAAGTAATTAAGTGAGTCCCTTAAGCTTAATCAACTATTAATTATGAGCCAATTGCGTTAGGCCCCTTTCATTTATTAGGAGCATTGCTAATTTACTCTTCATGTGGTTGCATCTCATGTTGGCTCATCATTAATTAGTTTATTAGCTTAAGGTGATATAGATAAGGGATAATTAATTGATTTAATTCATACCTCAACCAATTAAGACATAAAATCAACTTAATTGCTTTTCATTGAATCACATTAACTCACATATGGGGAATGGGATTAGGATTAGCAAACCTCTTTCATATTTATTAAATCAAATCAAATATTAGATCAAAATAGCTTTAAGAAACTTTGGTTTATTTTAAATGAGTTTATTTAATATGATTGTTCTTAGGATTTAGTTGGATTGAATGAAATTACATGCTTGTATTTCTTTATTTCCTTCCAATCATGTTAAAATGTTATATGCCACTTGTACTCATGCATTCATGTCTTTCAAATTAACCAAGTGAAAATAATTTCCTTTATGTCAATTTGCATGTGTTGACTTAATTAGAAATATGTGTGGTTATTATCACCATTAAATCTCAAAGGTATTTTCAAGATCTTATTAATGGATGATAATATATATTGTGATGTTAGTTATGTATACATAAGAAATGCATGTGAATATAAACTTAGTGTATGAAGTGAAGTCTCTTTCTTACATTCATGTGTTGATTTGCATAAGTTTGAATGTTCATGGGTATATTAGCCTGGACATTCCGGGGACACACGACTTTAAGTAGCCCCAAGGAGGTTCCTATCTCACTCCCCTGGTGTAGAATAATGGTAACATACTCGTTTGATTTCATTCTTATACATCTTAATATTAGAATTTAGATAGAGCTTTAATTCATTTACATAAATAAATCAATTCAATTGAAAGCTACTTTTATGATTTTCTATTCTTATGATTGCTTATACATCCATATGTATTTAAGAATTGCGGGTATATTAGTCTGGACATTCTGGGGACGTACAACTTTAAGTAGCCCTAAAAAGGTTCCTACCTCACTCCCCTGGTGCAGAACAATGGCACCTTACTTGCTTAAAACTTTTATACATTTGATGTGTATTTAGCTAATGAATGAGAACTCTTTTCTTTATAAAAAAGACATGCATTCATATTTTGTTCAAATGATGAATTAATTAATCATAAAATTTAGGTCTCTTTTCTTATACTTTTGTATAAGAATTTAGATAAAGCTTTAAATTAATATGACAAAATGATTCAACTAAATGAAACATCAAATTCCAAGTATATTTGCTTACATTCATCATTCAAGTGTGCTAAGATGTAAATTGTATGTATATGTATGTTTAGGACTTAACCATATGCATGTCATATATATGATAGAAAGAAATGAATAAACATGTGTTATGTGATAGTAATTCATTCCAATTAATCTTAAGATGCCTTTCTTATTGAATGAGTTTATTTAAAGTGAACCTAAACTTAGAATTAATTAAAACATGTAATAAGCTATTCATTAAAGGGAATTGATTAATTAATTTTCTTTAGATGTGACTTAAGTTAGGGATAAAAGAGAGTGATCCTCTCTTTTCTTCTCTTTATAACACTTAGTTGTTTTGTGTAGGCCAAGATAAAATAAAAGAAAATATTAAGTAAAATCTTGCAAATTAACTAAATCATTTAAAGTGAAATCAACCCTTCATAATTATATCTCTTCATACTTAGAGAATGATAACTCTAAAGCCTATTTAGGATATACCACACAGCCTTAATACAGACACATTAGATTAAGTCACCACTTCTAGCTTTATGTTAAGGTGGTGCATGATTTGATGTATATTTGTTTTGTGTTGTATTAATGTAGACTGGATGTTAGGATGTATGCCTCATAGACTGGATGTTAGGCCGTGATTAGCCTAACCATATTTTATGCACGAGATTGTGCTTATGGGGTGCTTAAAATAAATATAAATGCTCTCTTTTGCAGGTTGCTTAACCCCTAAGCATGATTTACATTAGGACATGTGGACTTGATTACCTATGTGCAGGGTACTAAGTCCAAATTATTCATATAACTTGCTTGGGTTGTATGGTGTATTTAGCTAACACTTATTTTTCAGGTGTAATTAGATTTAGCTTTCTGTTCTTTTAATGTAATTGTGCATTAAGAATTTGGTTAAGTGTTATGGGGGTTAAGGATGAACATTGGCCAGAAGGTTTAGTCCTGGGGTGCCATGTGATGCTTAGAATCCTACCAAATCATATGAAGTAAATCAAGTGAAGAAATGGAGCAAAGATATGAAGATATGAAGAGTTGAAGACCTCCCATAACACTTATCATTTGTATAATTTGTAATTATTCTTTCATATACTGGAATGTATAAGGGTAGAGCTCAACCCATTTTTTTTTTTTCAGTTGTCTGCTACCCACTTATTATTCTTTCACGTCGAGTTTATAAATTATTTGATGATTTGTTCATATTGTACAATAAAAATGGCATGTATTTTCGTAGTTTCTTCACGTATGATGATTTAATATGTGGCCTGGGTCTGTTTAGGCTCTTAGAAAAAAATAAACTTTTTATGCCACTCACAACTCATAACTAAATTTTCTAAAGTAACTCATAACCTCATTTAAAGCTTAGGTATTAAATCAAGATAATTAAAAGATTTAGCAACCCCTTAACTGAATGTTGTATGTTTAACATCATGCATATCATATTATTTCACTCTTGCTAAGAGAGGATTTTCATCCTTGTATGATAGAATACTTGACCTTTGAGGGTCTCTCTTGTGGTATAAAATACCTCTTTCTCTCTGATTTAGCCAATAACCCTATTTCATCATGTATTTAGGTATATAAAATCCTAGAGCCTGTGTCAAAATAAAGAGTCCAAAATCAAATAAAATTTTACAAAATTTGTATTAGATTAAGTCATTAATTCATACCACTCATGCTCTAGTCTCTTAGGGAGTGAGTTTAAGGACTTTAATTTCTTTCTAAATAATAACAACCTAACCATCTTGCAAAATATATGACTTGACTACATTATTTTAAAGTGTACAAGGAGTTAGCTGGCTGCCACTCAAAGCGATTATAAGTCCAGGAGTTGGGTGGTTTACTCTTTCTTATGGAGGTAAATAATATACTCATTTTCGCCTTAGATTTAGGATATGCTTTGACCATCGCTAAAGCTCCCTAGATTTAGGATCTGAGGTTGCTATTTTCACTCGAGCTATAAGCATAAATCCTCACATCTTAGGTATTCCCATAATCTTGTGTTGTGGGATTATAAGTCCTAGCTTTCTAATAAAATTTCAACTCAAATACATAACTCCCCACAATCTCAAATATGTAAAGCCCAATCATAGATAGTTTGTGATACTCACTAGGTTTCTTAGTATCTTGAGTATCCCTACTCATCTCCTTTGACTTCGATAATAAGTCTCTCCTTTTGATCTATCCCACTTGATTTTTCAAACATAACTACTTTATTGATAGTCCTTTCTTTGAATTCTTTGGAGATAATAATCGCCTACTTTAATTTAGAGTATTCCTAAGGAACTCACATTCTTTAGGATGTAATTAACTATAGGGGCTTGCCCCCATAGAAAACTTTAGAACTCGGTATAAATAAACCCTGCTTTATTCACCAATGTAAAGTAAAGAAAAAATCTCTAGTATATTCGAAGACCCATCAAGCCTTAAGAGTCCTAATTAGGTGATTAGGTCTATCGTAGGGTAGTGATTTCTATCTTTCAAATAATGTACTATTCCTTGATGTCGTACTCGATCACCCCCCCACACCTCAGATACATACACATCACACGCTCCAAAAATAAACACCACAATGGGTCAATGAGTGTCCTTTAAAGCCATCTCCCTTAGCTTACCTCCAATAAACTCATATTCAACTTTCAATCATTTTTACCACAAGCAAGGCCCTTCCACTTCACCCAGCCACATGTTTACCATAATGGCCACCTCTTTTCGTCAATCGATTGGAGATGCCATATCCATTCCACTTGGTTCAATCTTTCCATACCATTCCTTTGGGTGGAGGGTGTTGGCCTGACTGTCTGATCAATCTCATATCATTTAGGCACATAGCCTTAAGTTTTCCTTTCAATGATTGATGTTATCTTTATGTGAGACTATTTTAGTTAGGTTCTCTCTAGGAGAGATTGTCTCATATGCCATCCACATCTCGTCATCCTCTCTTGAATCATTGCAGTATATCATAGAACTCATCCTCCTTTGGCAACTTTCTTGATCACCCAACAATGATAAAAATTCTTCCCAATTTTGATCATCCACATTGAGCAAAAAAAAGTAAACAATATGCTTGCTTCTATATATTATCCACTTTATAATTCTTGATATACTAAAACTACATATGCAAAATCAGTAGTACAAAAAATTATTTAAAACTAGGATCCACTCAATCAAATAGGATATTAGTTCATTTAATTGATTAAATTAGTCTCATGAGATCAAAATTCTGTTTTATTTGCAAAAGATCTCAATAAAAGGTTGTATTTTTTCTTTAAAATAGGAACAAAATCTAAATAACTTAAATAAATATTTAGTGATTATTTTATCAATCTTTCAAACTTATTTATATAAATATGACTGACGAATAAAAAATATATACCTACAAAAAAAACAAACATATACATAACTACATGTTGACCATTTTTAAATCTGATTTGTCAAATTTAAAAAGAAACAGTTAAGTGGCGATTTGAACGAGTGTCCTAATCATTTATTGGTTCAAGAGGAAATAATAAAAAATTTCCATTGAAATTTAAGTGATGCTGCGTGTTAAAGCTTTATGCTCTATTTTGGCTTGGTTTCACTTTCTTTTCAAATGCTTAATTAAAAGTAATATGAATTAAGTGGACAAGTTCCCTTTTCTATTTATTTATTTATTTTTTATCTTGTATATCAAAGATGCATTTAAGATCACAAATATTGAGCATAATTTGTAAAATCCTTCCACTTAAACAAATTGTAGCCCACAAATCCGGAGTCCCTGTTTTCACCATTATCATTCGATTGTAACAACCATGCGGAGGAATGAGACAATCGGGAAACTTAAGCAGACACACGCTTAATTTGCGAAGAAGAAGAAGGTAATTGCTAGGAACTGAATTAAGTCATATCAACAAGGCAAGGTAATGGAATATGAAAATGAACATTACGTAGTCCAGCAATGAGCTAATATAACCACTTTATGGATGCTTGGGCTCTTCTGGCAATAAGTGAGGTATCTCCGGGAATGGAGGCAGCTCTAGCTTCGGCAAGTCATGAGGGATCTCCGGCAGTGGCGGAAGCTCAGGCTTGGGAAATTCATGAGGTATCTCCGGCAGTGGCGGAAGCTCAGGCTTGGGAAATTCATGAGGTATCTCCGGCAGTGGCGGAAGCTCAGGCTTGGGAAATTCATGTGGGATCTCGGGCAGCTTCGGCACTTCCACCTTCACTGAATTAGAATCGTCCTCCTTTGTCAGAGCTGGGATTTCTGTGAATGGAGGAATCTCAGGTTTAGGCAAAGCAGGGAGTTCAGGGAAGGGAGCAAGCTCGGGAAATGGAGGCAATTTTGGCTTGAGAAATTCCGGGTTTTCTGGGAAATGAGGGAGTTCGGGCTCTGCGTCGTCTTCTAGCAGAAGGCGAGTGGCGTTGCACGGTGAGCAACTGCTGGAGAAGAAGAGGGCTAAAAGAAAGGAGAATGCAGAGAGCAAATAGTATTGGAAGCCATTTTCCTGCTGTAAAGAAGCTGCAAGTGCTGGACACTGGAGATATTGCGTCTGGTATATAAGTGAGCAGAGTGTTTTGAAGATGTAATTTGGGGATGGAGGTTGCTAGGTGGTTGACTGTGTTGTGATGAGAAGGTTTCTCTATTTGGTTGGAAACTTGGAAGAGAAGAACACAAAATCAGATAGATGTGGGGTTTTCCTTCCGCAACTTCAGATTAAAGAATAGTGGAGCTAAGAAGGGTTCCAAAAATTCTCCTTTCTCGAAAAAAAGAGAGCTGGAACTGAGCGGCAGCATGCAGCTAGGGTTGAGGGGGGGAGCGACTGTTCTTCCATTCGACGGCATCGGTAACCTCCTTTCCGGTTTGAGGTAACTTTCTTCCCTTCTCCTCTCCCCCTGTGCGGCCTCCGGCGCTTTTGCCGGAGGTCTCACACCTTCTTCGCCTTTACGCTATGGCGTCCGACCAACCTCTTTCCGCCCATTTCCCTCCACTTTCTTCCCCTTCCTCCAATCCATCTGAGGTAGTTCCTCCTTCCCGACAACCTTCTTCTCCGATTTACTCCCGAATGTGGAAAGATTTACTTGGTTCACAAAATGAAAAAAGCCAATCGATCTCCCTCTCTTTTGTCCCCCAAGTCTCTTTCTCAATCCAACTTATCGAGGGCAGAAATATTGAGCCTCTCTTTGATTGGCCATGCTATTGGCAAAAGACCTTTTTATGGCACCCTTCTAGCTGCAGTTCATAAGAAATGGAAATTTAAGGGAGAGGTAGAACTTCTTACCATGGAAGGTGATTTTTTCTTATTTAAATTCATATGTCAAGAAGATTATGACTTGGTTTGGAATCAAGGAGCTTGTTTCTTAAAGCGGTAGACCCTTCATTTTCAAAATGGTTGGGATTTAGGCCTTCCAAAGAGCATATATCCAAATTCCACTTTGGATTAAAGCTGCCAAATCTTCTACTCTATTGTTGGACAGTCGCTTCTCTAAGGTTTGAGTATGGTGGAATACCTCTAGATAACTTAACCGCCTCCAAATCTCGTGTCACTTTTGCAAGAATTTGTGTCCAAATAACCCGTCCTCTCCTTTGGTCTGATCCACCTAAACTTCAATGGAGAAAATTTCAGCAGAAGTTATCTATGACTGGAAACCCAATGCTTGCTCAAATTGTAAGTCCTTCTCACACGAAGATAACACGTGCCCACATAACCCAAATAGAAAGCCTCCAACGCGAGGCAGAAGCCGTAGCCGCCCTCCTCGGCAGACTACAAAACCTCCACCTATCAACCACACCCCAGCTCTACTGCCTAACCCTGATGCCTCGAACAACCACATAAATTTGATTCCTAATGCAACCTTCGAACAACATCCTCAGGGCCTAAACCTATCTCTTAATGACCTTAACCAGCTCCCAGCTTCCTCACAAACATTGGAGGAAAATGCTGATAACCCAAATACAGATCCAGAAATCACATCACACTCTGAGCCCTCTTGCTCCTATTCTCAGGGAGTTCTTACTCGATCGGCTGCAGCTTCCCCTTCTCGAGCCACCTCTCATAGAGAACCTGATCTGATAGCCAAAATTCCTAATAAAATTCCCTCAACTACAGAAGAATCCAAGCCCCCTAATAACCAAAATGGAGGCTTTAAGACCCATTCAAAGAAAAAGGGGTAAATAACCCCACTACCACCACACATACATCTCTACCCATTCACCCTCCATCCCTTTCCTGCCACACTCCTACTATATTAAATTATGACCAATATTAGAATTGGCAGCTGGAATGTCAGAGGTCTCCTAGCT
The DNA here is from genome assembly GCA_021442155.1 of Cymbidium sinense. NCBI lineage: Eukaryota > Viridiplantae > Streptophyta > Magnoliopsida > Asparagales > Orchidaceae > Cymbidium > Cymbidium sinense. The sequence goes on from CM038220.1 coordinate 80,359,720, forward strand.
GATGGAAGGCTAAATGATTGTAAAGGATTATCGAGATTCTCAACTTGATCTCCTTTGTCTCCTTGAAACTAAGATATCATCCACTACTTTTTTGGACAATCAATCTTTAAAGAGACTCTCCTTGTTCAACAATGAAGACAATTCAAACAACTTTGAAAGCAGTCCGGGGGGCAGAATTTGGATCAAATGGAACTCAAATACCACCTCATTTCATACTATCCGTTTACTTCGGTTTATTCATGGCTCTCTCCTCTCATATATCGCTAATATATCTCACCTTTGTCTATGGCTTCAATGACATGTGATAGAAGATCTCTTTGGAATTCCTTGAGGAAAATAGCCTCATATACTTATGATCCTTGGCTCATCATTGGTGACTTTAACTATATTATCTCTAACAAGGAAAAATCTGGTGGTAACTTACTAGCTTCAAGCAAATTCCAGGATTTCAAAGATTGCATAAATGATTGTGGAATGATTGATCTCCCTAGTAGTGGATTATATTACACTTGGTCAAACAAATCAACAGGCCTATTTTCTCAAAAATTGACAGAATCCTTTGTAACATGAAATGGATTGATCAATATCCGGCATCTTATTATAGGGTTCCTGGTCCTCTTTCTTCTGATCACTCTCCCCTTATTTTACATTTGGACAATAAGCCTCATATTATACCAAGATTTATGTTCAGGAATTATTGGGTCAAATATGACAACTTTCTTGATGTAGTCAGTACAGCATGGAAATCTTTTGTTAATGGAGATCCTATTTATGTCCTCTCCAAAAAGCTCCAACTATCAAAACTCTACTTAAACATCAAAGATGGGCCTCCTCTTCTATTAAAACCCAAATTGAGTTCACAAAAGCCATCAAGAAGATATTCATACTAGGTTGGAAAGAGATCCTTTTAACTCCCACCTTTTGGAAGCCAAGAACATTAAAGAGAGATATAACAAGCTCCTTAAAATGAAGTTTCTTGGGGCCAAAGAGCTAAGGCTCATTGGCTTACACATGCTATGCCGATGATGACATCAAATTTCTGTATAGTTCTATCAAGGAGAGATATAATACCAATTACATTCAAAGTCTCGATACTCCCTCAGGCCTTATATCTAAACCAGATGAACTATCTAAGGAGATATGTGATTCCTTTGCTGATTTATTCAATCATCACAACCACTTTGAGCCTTCATGCATAACATCCCAATTGGACAGACAATTACAATTTGACAGTCTGCAGTTGGAGGACAATATCTCTGATAAAGAGATTTTGGATGCTCTTCATAGCTTCAATGAAAATAAATCTCACAGTTGATGGCTTCAATGTAAAGTTCTTGTATCTACTTGGGAAATTACGGAAACAATTTCTTCTTGCTCATCATTTCTTCAATATGGGAAAATTACCTAGAGTTTTAAGCATACCTTATTACCTTATCCCCAAAATCAAACATTCCAACTCACTATCCGATTACAGCCTATCTCATTATGCGGTTTATTTTACAAAGTGGTGGCTAAAGCTTTGTCGGCTCAAATGGTCATTCCCATATAATCCATTTGGCTCAATCGGCATTTATAAAGGGTAGAGACATCTCGATAATATATCTATGGCCCATGAAATTTGTTATGGCTTCTAAAATAAAGGATTAGGCGCTTTCTAGCAAAAATTGACCTTGAAAAGCATTTGATATGATCAACCGGGATGCTTTGCTTCATCGTATGGCTCAAATCGGGTTTCCATCTAAATTCATCAATTGGATCCGAGCTTGCATCACGATATTCCTTTCTGTACTTAATGGCAAATCAAAGGTTACTTTCAATCAACTAATGGTCTTAGGCAAGGGTGTCCTCTCTCACCCTTTTATTTACAATAGCCATGGACTCTTTTCTTGTCTTTTGGAGGAGCAGTTAACTTACGAATTTTTCCTCTATCTCCCTAGATAATACATTATCTTCTCATTTACTTTTGTGATGATCTTTTGGTGATGGGCAAAGCTTGTAATAATTCTATTATGACTTTAAAATTGGTTTTAAGCGGTTTCTGATTACATGGGTTTGAAATCAACAATGGAAAATCATTAATATGTTTTCCAAATCTAGACACTCTTATAACCTTTTGGGAGATACTTAATATAAATGTTGGCTCTTTTCCATTCAAATACCTTGGCCTCCCTCTTAACTCACAAGCTAAAATCCTTTCATTTCAATCCTATCTTTGACAAGCTTCAAGTTTGGCTCATGGCTGAAATGTAAAATGTTATCTTTTGGGGTAGATATCAATTGCTTAGAGCTTGATGAACAACTATCTATTGGCTCGGTCTTTATCATTTCCCAATGCATTCTTAAGAGGATCTCTTCTATTATGGCCAATTTCTTTTATCACAATGGGAGTCCAAAAAATTGCACATAATTTCATGGTCCAATCGCAATGCCCAATAGAGGGGTATAGGGCACCTTGATACTCTCAATGTCCCCAAAATTAAATGTTTATGGAAATTTCTCAATCAAACCTCTCCATTTGCAAAATGGTGTAAAAGTAAATACATATCCTTATGGAAATCTGGTTCAGGGAGATTCTCTCCTATGTGGAAAGAACTCAAGCTTTTAGCTTCTCTTTACAGGAATAAAATTGAGTTGGTTCCAGGTGAAAACTCAACATTGTCCTTATTTTTTGATCCCTGGTGCAAAGGTTTTTCATTAGTTGAACTATTCGGACATGATTGCTTTAGGTTATTTGATAAACCTGAAAAAGCTTTGCTTCAGGATATTTTTATTGGAGGATCACTATCTATTCCATTGGGTATTCAACCTTATTCAGCTGATGGCTATAACTATTTGTCTAATATTTCTATTACCCAAGATGCAGATTCTTTTCTATGGGATACTGATTCAGTGTTAAAATCTGCCGGCATTCTGAACTCTCTTTTCGAATTGAAACCTTTGGTAAGCTGGGCCCATGAGGTATGGTTTAAAGGTAATGCCTTAAATTATGCTCTTTTCTATTGGATGGCATATCATAAAGGTCTTAAAACATCAGATAACTTGGAAATTAGAGGGTTGGGTGTTACCCGGTTATGTTTGTTTTGCAATGCTGAAATGGAATCTCATAATCATTTATTTTTTGAATGTCCATTATCCTTGAAGATGGTTAGACTTTTACTTCCATGTGGTACCTACATCCTTTTGCCAACTACATTACCTCAACTTCTTAGTGATATTAGCAGTATTTATCATGACATTATGGCTAGATTATGTTATTATTATGGCTATTACAACAACTTGTATATGGAAAGAAAGAAATCATAGGCTTCATATACGATAATACATTTGAATGGTTGGAAAATCGAATACGATCTGATTTCCTTTAAATTAAGAAGGTGGAAATTTAAGGAAGCCTGGCCGGTTGAAGTTTTAAATACATTACACTACTGGAGGGACTATGCTTAACTCCCAATATTTTCATGCTTGCTCTTGTTATTTTCTTGTTTGGATTGGTTTTTTAAGGTCTGGACAAGAAGGTTTTGAGTTTCTAACCGCTTGTTGGATGTTTTCTTTTGGATTGCTATTATTGGCTAGTTTTATATTTAGCTATATACTTGTTCTCCTTTTGGAATTCTCACGGATGATTTAACATTCTTTTCATCGTATGGTATTTGTTGGATTATCTTAGGACTCTTGTTTCTCAGATTATGCTATGGTTTTTTTCCGATCTGGTTGAATCTCTTTATATATTATGCTGGAGGGACTATGTTATTTCTGATATTTTGACGGTTGGGTCGGTTTTTCGTGGCTGGACAATGATGATCGAGAGCTTTCATATGAGGTGATGGATGATATCGGTAGCATGCATTTAAGGGCAGGTTCTTCATGCTATAAATGGATACTAGTTTATATTGGCTTTACAGACGGTGGTGCTTGTTTTGGCACTTCTTTTTCCGCTTGTATAATCTCAAATGGCTGTGATGCTTGGATTTATACTGGCTGCGGTGTGCCAGACTTCTCATTGCTGTTCTGTTTTTGGCTTTCTCGGCTTTGGCACTGGGTGGTGAGCGGATTAACCTATGGAATTTTTTTGCTTCGGTTCTGGGGATTTCCAATATACCATTTGTTGTTCTTTGGAGATTTTGGCTGGGGTGGTTATTGTCACTATTACTTCTATGGGTCGTTGGGCTATTGATTTACCTTCGGATGGCAGCTTTGTTTGCATTCTGAGATCTATTCCATCACTTCTATGTTTGTTATTTCGGATACTACTGATCTGAGTCCCTTCAGATTTTTGCTGTAATTTTTGCTATTGTCTTTGTCTTTACTTGACCATTGTAACCTTTATTTTGTCTTTATACTATTGGAATGAAATTGGGCTCTGCCCTTAATTTTTCCAAAAAAAAATCAGATAGATTATTTCTCTGTTAGTTCAACACCTCCAACCTGTGTATGAGAGTAATATAAGCAGCAGGTAGGACAAAGTTTCAGCGGTAACAAAATAAAAATGCCATATTTAATAAGCATTTCTATTTGACTTTCTTGATCAGCAATGAAGCGTAGATAAGAATTGCATTCAATACAATTGACTTAATTCATTATTATAATGCTGTACTAACAACAATTTGCCGGGACGATAAAAAATAAGACTCGAATAACTTATAATTTGGTCCAAATCCATCTGTACTCAAAGTCGATTTGCAATGATAATGAATGGAGTTCTAACTTTGTACCAGATATAAAATCCATTTTGAGTCAATTAAAGTTTAATTCTAACTTGTTTAAATACAGTTCAAATATGATTTTGTCTTGTTGTATAACATTTTTTAAAAATTTTGTGAAGAGCACAATCAAGATAATTTACATATAATGTTGTAAACAAGCTAAACTAAATATTATGATCTTGTCTTTAGTTATTTTAAGCCTGCGTGGTGCTTGCTTGGTTCTGAACATAATTCGAACAACATAATGGCGAGGCTTGGTAAGTTTAACGATTAAACGTATGACTTCTTGATTCACTCTGATAACTTGCTTAATAAATTTTTAGAACAAGATACAGTACATTAGATATATTAAGGTAGTCTTATGTGAGATAAGAAACCAGGCAATGATAGGAGGAAGAATATGAAAATAAATAAATAAATAATAAACATTCATATTACATAAGTGCTGTCGGTGTTGGCGTCCATTGAAACATAAAAAATATAGCATAATAATAGTAGTTTACATAGCCCATGATGCATGTAAAAGACAGGCTTCAACTCTTACATGAGTACTACACTTCGATAGCATGATTGGCCATACATGCCGTGAACTTTTAAGTTTAAAAAAAAAAATTCAAGAATATTTCTCCTAGCTCTTGCCTCATATTCAATAGAACTTGTGAGATTTTTGTGTGTTGACAAAAAATGTATTATTACTATTTGAAGTTAGAGAAAGAAGTTAAGTAAAGAGCATATGGCATTTTATTGCATTGTTCATCGTAAGAAGAAAATTCATTCTGGAAATGAGTGATGTAGTCTATAAGATTCACTTGTTTTTGTACAAATTCATCATCAATATCTTAGACTTTGATGGCGGATGAACCTTCATAATCTAAATAGACATAGTACTTGTTAACTAAGCTTGATGCTTCTTGGGATGAAGTAGAAAAGAAACATCAATAGAACTCCTTGATGGCAGATAATGCTGCTCATCTTAAGATTAAGATATATTTTTTTTACCTTCAAAGTTAGCTGGCATTGGCGCCTGAAGGATCCAACCAATTCTTATCCACTAGGGAAATGAAGATGAGTGGCTAGTAAAAGAATACTTAAAAATATTAAGGATCATATTTGTTGGGTTATTCTTTATTTATTGCAATTTACTCAATGTGGCTCCAAAAATTCACCACCGACCTCTTGACAAATGAAGAGAGTGTATTGATTTAAGTGTTGGTGTAATTTTCAGAAGATAGATGGAATAGTATATAAGACACCACCCAAAGATTTCACCCTCATTTTGTGATGACTTTAGATCTGCTTCCAAGTTTTCTATAGGCGCAAGCACTTATAGTTAATTACCCCTCCCAATGCTGAGAGAGAACTTTTGATTAAGGCTAGTCATTAGATCGCTTAATGCATAGCGTATAGTAGTAGCATGTAAAGTTTAAAATTTAGAATTTGTGAAATTTACTATTTTAGCTTAAAGCGGACGGCTGGGGGAATGATGATGTGTCCAATCTAGATTCCATGGTTCCGTCATCCTAGGCTGTCGTGGTCCCTAGCCTACTTAGTCAGAGGAGGTAGTCGACCCAACTTGACCAAAGGATTCTTATCAGCAACACATGAGTTACGTCATCTAAGAAATCCTTATAGAATTAGAGTGGTGTTTGTCTAAGGAGACAATCTTAAGTCTACCTTAGCTGATAGAGGGTTTTTTGCCCTATCAAGTATATCTTATGATTCACAACTCAAAGGGCAGAGCCATTGGGGTGCATACGGGCTACGAACATGATCATAATATAATGGAGTCTTACATGTCAAACCACCTGATCAAAGGACTTTGGTTGTAACTACATCATATGTGGAGCCTACTGGCCAAGCCATGTAGTCAAAGGACATGGGTCACGTCCTTGTTGGCGTGCATTTGATTGAGAGTGAACATAGTAGAACACTTGATTTTACATTGACTCCTTTATGAGCTAGAGTTTTCTTAATTTGTCACTTTCTATAAACAATTATGAATGGTGGATAGATTGAGTTCTACTTTAAGTATTGAATATTGAATTTCACTTTGACATTTAGAACTTAGTGATTTGCATGATTTCATGTTTGTATTGGTATTTGAATTTGATTATTTTGATTTGAGCTTGTGAGCATATTTTGATGATAATAATCCCCTCCGGTTGAAATCACCATTCAACATAGCCATCATCGGGGTAATTAATTAATTAAATCGAATATATTTGAGAACTTTAGATCCTGTCAACTCTGTTTAGCTCCTAATAGAGGATCAGATCTACTATCATATTATAAAATTAGCTTCTCAGATATTTTTAGAAATTAAAACTCTTATAATAGATTTTTAAGTTTTGTTAACCCGGACCCAATCCTAAGACTAAAATGAGAAGCAACCCGCGCAGCATCCTCAGTCACTTGAATCTAAACATTTATCATAGTATCGGGGCCCATGAGGGTGTATAAGAATGCTTTAATTAATGTCTTATGTTTACTTGTACGATGTGTTGCAAATCTGGTGGCGTTGAAGGTGTTGTAAATTTGTCTAACATCTTATTACATTATTCGAATTAATATTTAATTGATTCCAAATTGATTAGTCTTTGAATATTCAATAGATGTTCGCTTATGACAATTCTAAATTCATCACCAACTATACTCAATTTCTTCTTGATCTAATTCAAGCATTTGATAGGGCAACAGATACACTTCAAACATTTTCCAAGGATTCATCACTTATATCATACGATCTCATGGAAAGTCTCTGATGAATTGTTTAATTTTCTTCAATTTATTTGAATATGTTTGAAGAGTTTATCTTAATTCCAAGAGGCTCTCTTGTGCTTTGATTTGATATCCAATCAAGATTCCTACTTCTTTCGATATCTTCTAATTTCTAGTTGCTCAATTGGTCTTCTGATCACTTGCTTGTGAATTTAATACTTTGAGTATTCAATAAAAAAACTCTATTCACATAAACAAGTATCAACTCTAATATCCCTAACTCCACATCAGATTTCATATTTTAAAGAACAACTGGACTTCGAGGTTTATTATAATTTCCTTTATAAATTTAACATTTAGCCTATCTTAGCTAAGATTTGTTTAGTTCTCCCTCCCATTTTTGTTTGAGAAATTTGCGAGAATATGGACTCACTTACTTAATTTCTTTTTGTGAGAGTGAGTCTTTCATTACTCCCCGCAATTTCTATAAATAAGGCCAAGAGGGGGTCATACATTTCATTCCATTTATTTAAGGAGTTGGACTGTTTGAAAGAGAAGGGTTAATTAATTTTTTTTAGTGGGCTTTCAACTCTGTTTAGATAAATCTTACAAGTGCTTTTCACCTCTTTTTTCTTTGATTTAATGTTTTACTTTTGTACTCATTGTATGTTCTTTTCCTTCCCCTCTTTTTCTTCTTGTTTGACACTTTTAATTTGAATTTAGCTTTAGGTTTCCTTGCTTTCTAAGTTGATTCTTTTTATTCTTCCTTATTTTTCTAAGTCAAAAGATTTAACGAAATTTCAGCAGCACTTTGGCTAGGGGGAGCGACATCTAACAAATGTTGTCTTACTCGATATGCCCTAATGAGCATAGCGAGTGGTGTCTTACGACACCGTAGTTGATTTTTCATATCACCGCACCCTAATAAGCACGATGAGGCCTTCAAACTTGTAAATAAACAAGCATATACATATACACATTCACATATTGATCCCACATATTCAGACTCATTTTTTTTGCATGTTTGCAATGATCGGCAAGGAGATGGAGAAGGAGATGTCAGAAACTGTGACAAGAGCCTGCCTAATGATGTTGTTTCTCTCCGGCTACGACAAAGGGAATTGGAAAGAGAGATGGAAAGGGAAATGCCAGAAACCAAGAGAAGAACCCACTTAATGATGGTGTTCCTCTCCGGTTGCGGCAAAATGGAATTGGAAATTTCAGATTAGTGAGGGAATTTTCATATTTTGGCAAAGAAAATTTTGGTTTGGGAGGAGTTTTAGTGGGAGAAGAGAAGGGAAGAAAGAAAATGAAATGGAAGAATAGGGAAGAAGAGAGGGGAATTTTTGGATTGGAAGAAAAGATAAGAAGAAGAAAATAAGAAAGAAAGGAAGAATAATACTGGAGGAGAAGAAAGAGAACATTTTGGTTTAGACGAGGGGAAAAAAATAAAAAATGAGAGAGGGAACTTCAGTTTTAGCTTGCGGTTTGCTTGAGGAGGAGGGAACGATTTTGGGTAGTTGAAAGGGAGGAAGGAGGCTTGGAGGGAATAGTTGAGGAAGGATCACATGAGTGGGAGCGGTTTCGAAAACAGACAAAGCGATGGGAGTGGCTTGTGATTTTAGCAAATGAGGGTCAACAAATGTCCCCAACAAATGTGATTCATGCATGGAGCGAGTCATATTTGTTGAAAACTGGTTGATCTTTCATGTTTGTCATAGCTCTTGGACCACTTCATCTTCGATTTCAATAGCTTATAGAGCTTTGCTGAGATTTGTCATTAGTACGATGTCTTATTTTGGACATGCTAAATGATAGATTGACTAATTTATCAAGATTGACTTGTCAGATGGATAAGAGTCCTTACACCATCTACTTTCTACTTCAATAGCTTCATTGAAGATCTATTTCTTTTATGTCATTGCAGATTTGAGTTTTCTCCAATGCTAGCTTCGTGCTTAATTGGGTTTGATGCAAGAATTAGTCTGCTTCATTAGAGATTTGGAATTCCCTCTGTCCTAACTTTAAGCTTGACAGACTTGATAAAAGATTAACCTGGTTTGTCCACATTGACTTATCAGAAAGTGTATGTACACCTTAAGTCCTATGCTTGTTGCCTTGATAAACTCGTTGAAGGGTACATACAGATGACCTAGCCCCCTGACTTATATAGGTCAATGTTGAGTTATTAATCTAGCAATGTGTGCTTTAACAAACTAAATAACTATAAAATTCCTTTAGTTCGGCCATAGGCTTTGTATGAACTATAGAATTGTTCCTTCAATTCTATGTTTTCTTTTTTGACGAACTTGATGAGGACATTGGCTTTGATCTGTGCTTTATGCTTGATCAGATCATTTGAGAATAGATTGAAATATCACCCTACATGTAATATAAAGATTGACTTAAGGCGACTATGAATTGAGAGTTTCCTCATATTATCTTGGTCTATCGATCAAGCAAAAAAGATCTCTTGGATTCTAATTGCTTGTAGTCACTAAGCTGGATCTGGTTTGAGATTGAACAGCTATCATCATTAGACTGATGAGCAGGGGCTATTTCACTGCGGCCTTTTCTTGCGACTTGTTGAGTGAAACGTCAGCAACTCGACCACATTTGGGCTTATTGAGTTGACCTTTAGAACATGCTCAAGTCTTCGACTTAAGCTAAGATGGGTTAGTGATTTGGTCATCGGACTAACGAACGGGGGCTCTTTCACTGCAGCCTTTTCTTATGACTTGTTGAGTAAGGAGAGCATCAACAACTCGGCCATTTGTAGGCTTATTGAGTTTAACCTTTAGAACCCATCTATGTCCTAAACTTTAAGATGTAAAGATTGATGTTTTTCTAATTCAGTTGATTGAAGATTCCAAAATTGGGAGTTCTTCTAACTTGATCTTTAGAATTTGGCAAATATGGGAGATAAACTTTTGATATTTATGACTGTCTTTTCATTTATAGAAATAGATTCTTTTCACTCCTGCAAAAATATGTAACTTAATAATAACAATTTTGGATATATTCAAGGATTTTGGCATAAAGCTCGATGTCAACCTGAATCAGAATATATTTGAGGATCTCATCTTATAGCACGATATCAACTCAAATAAACTTAACATAAAATAAAAATACCCTCTATCTTGCAGGGGGAATTCTAAAGCACATTTAGAAGAACTTTCAAAATGAAATTAAGCAAATACATCAATATTTGAGTTGATGTGCTCTTAAGAGGGTTTTAATATGTAACATTGATTTCATCTATGTATAGAAATCTAAAAATGTCCTCTATGTAATAAGGAAATTTTTACGAAAAAGTTTTTTTTCATCTTGAGTAAGTATATTTATTTAGGATCTCATAAGCACAATGTTGACCTAAATAGATATACTAAAAAAATACATCTTGTCTTGTAGGGGGATTTTTATTATACCTCGAGAATGCATTTATCATGTATAATAGTTTTCTAGGTATCGACCATTAATTAGTGGCATTGGTCTTTCACCCATTCGGTCAATGAGTTGGTATGCCCCTCCTTGATTCACTTTCTCAATAATAAAAGGACCCTCTCAATTAGACTTGAATTTTCCACTGAATTTTTAATTATGAATAATTGGTCTTCTCACCACTAAGATAAATTCTTCTTTTTGGAATGTTTAAGGCCACACCGTATGGTCAAAAGCCCTATACATCTTTGCTCGATAAACTTCCAGATTTTGATGAGCTTGTAATCTAACTTCATTAAGCGCATCAAGTTCCTCCATTCTCAAATGAACATTTTGATCTTCAATTTGGTTGTATTGGATGGCTACTCAAAATGATGACAATTCAACTTCAAGCAGAAGAATGACTTCAGTTCCAAATACCAATAGATAGGGAGTGGCTTTAGTCGGCATCTTGTAGGTGGTCCGATGCACCCATACTGCCTCTATTAGTTTAGTCTGTCATTCTCTCTTATTTTTAGTAAGGATCTTCTTGAGCAGTTTGACTAATATCTTGTTGAAGGCCTCTGCCAAATCATTTACTCTTGGATTGTATATTGAAGAGTATCGCCAATCAATTTTGTGTCGATCGATAAATCTATAAATCTTTATATTTTTTAAAGCTATGTCATTATCAAAAACTATTCGATGCGACACTCCAAATATATAGACCACATTATGCGTAAAGAAGTTGATCACTATATCAGTAGTAACTTTTTAAATGGGGTGGCTTCAGCCCACTTAGAGAAATAATTAGTCGTTACTAGGATGAAGCATTGTCCTGTTGACGATGGTAGATAGTCAAATTACATCTGTACCCCAACATTCAAATGGCCAAGATGCCATTGCTGGGTGTAATGAATTTGGAGGTTGGTGGATTATATTCCCATGTACTTGACATTAATGACATCTCTTAGCATGATTAATACAGTCTCTCACTATAGATGGCCAATAATAACCCATCCTTTTGATCTTTACTGCCATCTTGGGACCTGACTAATGTGCACCACAAAGTCCTTCATGAACTTCAACCATTACTTTGCTAGCTTCCTCTGCATTTAGGCATCGCAGCCATATTTGTTCAAAGGATCTATAATATAAAGTGTTGTTGATGAAAGTATAACATAACATTCTCTTCTCGAATTGACCTATCAATGATTTATTGTTTCGTAATTTTCCTTCTTTAAAGTAGTCGATGAAGGGTTTCCTCTAATCTTGTGGCTCTTCTACAATAAAGGTTTCCCATTGCTTTTCTGAAGCGATATCATTCTTAGCTCTTTTAGGTATAACTTTTTATTGATTTTGAGGAGAATGAAGAGCAATCTGAGTCACATCCCAATGTATTGAGTTTAGTAATCCCTTTACCTATGGGGATTGATACTTTGTTGGCTCTAAAACTCATCGAGTAAATATCCTGATCATGACATAATCACCATTCATACTTACCATTTCCTTAGGTAATTTTTCTAAGTAATCAGCTTTGTTATTCTCGGATCAACAGACTTGAGTCAGTGTGACATTTGGTATTTGCTTCATATTCTCAAGAACTCGCTTGTGGTAGAAAGCTAACTCAAGCTTGTTGATTTTATAGATGCCCAGTACTTAGTATATAATAAGCTAGGATCACCAAAAATATGCAAGTTTTGAATGCCTACGAAAATAGCTTCTTCAAGACCTACTACTAATGCTTCATACTTAACTTCATTATTAGTTCTTGGTTCGGTCAACCCATATGATCAACTCATTATTCCTCCTTCTGGTGTTATGAAAATGATGCCGATTCTTGCTCTTGCCCTTGTGAAATTTAGAGGTTAAACTTATTTGATTGATGAGGCTCCATCGAAGTACATTTTCTAAATTTATAATTTTTCTCTTTCATGAATGAGGATAATTTGCTCATCGGGCAAATTATCATTAAGAGAATGGTCCGCAGGGATGTGATGTGTAGTAAGAAAATCTACTAAGACTTGTCCCTTCACTACTTTCTGAGCGTATGAAATTGTATCAATATCACCCATCTTGCCAAGTGACACTTAATCGGTCTTGTCATCAAGTATTTTAATGGATCAATCCTTGAGATGAGAGTAATCTTGTGAGATAACATGTAATGATGAAGCTTTTGGACTGCAAAGATCAATGCCAAACAGTGCTTCTCTATCGGAGAGCATCTCATTTTTGCTCCTATTAATCTTTTACTGATATAATAAAGAGCATTTTCTTTACTTTCTTCATTGTGTTGTGCCAATAATGCTCCAAGGGACTCTTATAATGCAGCTGTGTATAGAATGAGGGGCTTCCTAGGAGTAGGCGCTGTAAGAATTGGTGGGTTTAATAGGTAGCTCTTAATGCTATTGAAGGCTTCTTGGCACTCCTTATCTCATTTGAATGGAGCATCCTTCCTCATCAACTTTTTGAATGGTTGACAGCATCCTAATAGGTTTGATATAAATCGACGGATGAATGCAAGTTGTCCTTGTAAGGAACGGAGCTGATGTGAACTCTTCGGTGGACGCATCTCTATAATTACGTTGATTTTAGTAAGATCAATTTCAATTCCTCTATGACATACAATGTACCCCAGGAGTTTTTGGAGGACACTCCGAATGCACATTTTAGAGGATTCGTGTTGAGATCATATTTTGTGATTCTCTCCAATACAATTCTCAAGTCTTCAAAGTGATTTTGACAATTTAAGCTCTTCACCACCAAATCGTCAACATAACATTCCACCTTCTAGTGGATCAACTCATTGAAAATGCTTGTCATGGCTCTTTGGTATGTAGTTCCAGTATTTTTCAAACCAAAGGGCTGACTATGTAGCAGTATATCCCAATTGGCATCCTAAATGATGTGTGCTACTCATCCTCATGAGCCATCTTGATTTGTATCCCAATGATCCATCCATGAATGAGAACATATCATAGTTGGAAGTATTGTACACTAGTAGTTCTGATATTGGAAGCAAAAAATTATCTTTTGGGCATGCCTTATTTAGGTCCCGGAAGTCAATGTAGAGATGAATTTGACCATTCTTCTTCCTAACTGGGATAATGTTAGCTATCCAATCTGCATACTTGTCCTCCTGGATGAAGCCTACTTCGATCAACTTCTTAGTTTTTGTAATTACCTGTTCTTCAATCTCTAGTCTCATTCACCTAGGAGCTTGTTTAACAGGCATCACATTTAGTTTAATAGCCAGTTTATGAATTGCTACATCAGGAGATAAACCTGGCATTTCAAAATATGTCTAGGCAAAGTAATCCCTGAATTCACAAAGTAGCATTTTTAGTTCTTCAACTTTCTCATCAGGTAGAATGGCACTGACGAAGGTTGGATGGTGTTCATCTATAGCTCCTAGGTTGATTTCTTTAAGTTCATCCATAGTAGCTGTTTGTCCACCATCTTTAAGTTCTTCAGGTACTGGCTTGGCTTCTACTTCTTCATCATTTATAAGAAAAATTCCATGGAGATCATTTTTTTCATCACTATTAGTTTCGATCCCAGCTTCTATTATATTATAACAAATTTTATTTTGACGAGATTTGTAGATGAACCCAAGACCTTTAGTAATAAACTTATCACTTCTTCATGATGCATGAGAAATTCTTTGGCTCCACATCCTATTAAAGATTTGAGTTCTATATTTAGTAGTTCTAATATGAATTCCCAGCTTATGCATCATTCTTCATAATTTCTAAGGATAGTATATCGGTATGCTTGTTGGCACTATCTCATCAGAATTTTCATGTTGAGCAGGCTGATCAAAATTATAAGACTGAGACTCTTCAGATTTGTAAAATAGAGTTCATGTTCTGCCACTTTCACTCAATGATGACACATAGAATGTTATCGATTCTTCAATATTATGAACCTTTAGTAGAGTGATTTAGGGATGGGTATAATTTTGAAGGAGTCCTCTGACACTGCCAAATGAGCTATCCTTCTTGATGCGACCATCTGAACTCTATTTCTATAAGTAGATTCAAAGTCATAGTCTGAATCTGAATCACTTATTTCCTTCTTTGCCTTTCTTGAAAGCTTATAAGTTCCTTAACTTTGACAGGAATATCTTCTTCTTCTTGTGTGTCACTTCCCAAATGAGGAACTGATCTTCTTAGATGTAGAATAGACTGTAAGAAAAGTCAAGATGACCATCTTTCTTTCTTCCTCTTTCCTTCGCTTCTTTCACTTTAGTTACTTTTAGTTCCTCGAGGTGGATGATATCGCTTAAGAGGTTTCACTCTTAGGCCCTTAGGGATGAAATATTTTGCATCTTCATAAATCTTTATTCATGGATGAGAATGGCTAGAATTAGGAATTCTAAATTCTCCTTTAGGTACTCATACACATCCATCTTTAATGGAATCACACATACTATGCAAATAGGGCTCAAGAGAGCTCTAAATGATGTATCAAGATTACATAAAACTTTCAGATATAAATTCAAACTTGGAGCGTAAGAATAAAAGAACCCACGCCTTTAATTGAAACCATGAACCATTAACTTATCTCTCCTAAGATGTTTGATATTTAGTGATAATCCTCTAAATATTTTTAGACTCATAAGATTAATAGAAGAACATGGATCAATCAATATTCAGTTGATCGAGATGCCATCACTCTCTGTAGTAACATATAGAGGATGGTTGTGATCTATTCCCAACATAAGATCTTCTTCAAAAAATATGATTATTGAGAGATTTTGAGTTTGCAATGATTCAGTCATGCATTTTTCAGCAAAGTAAGCTTCATAACTTTTCGAATCTTTGAGAGTCTGTATCAAAGTTTCTCGGAGGTCTTTTGACATTAAGATAGCCTCGTGCACACTCAGTTGTGCAAGGATCTTTGTCAAATATGATTAAGTATTATAATCTATCTTTTCGCTTAATTTAGGCTTTATTCTAGGATTTTTGAGAATGATATATTCGTTGACTTCAATTTGTTTGCCTTTGTCATTATTTATATTTCCCTTTTTTGATGATGATGGTAAAACTTTACCACTTCTCAATTGAACTTGAATCACTTTGTCTTGCTCAGATTCTTCTGAAGAAATGGTTTCTTCAAATTTACTTCTTATTCTCTATTATTGACCAAAAGGGCTAGACATATTTTTCAACTTCATACATTTCATATGTGATGATATCGATGAGTCTGACTCTTCTCCATCACGAAAACATAAATCTTCATCTGAATTGTTATCTTTTTGTTGAGTCATTAAACAAAATTTAGATGTGAACTCCTCAGGCTCTTTTTTCCTTTATGAGAAAAATTTCGATGGGTTGGTCAGGTCTGTCTGACTATCTTATCATTTTCGAGTAACTAATGATGAAGAACATCTGATATCACATAAATAATTTGGCATGTCTCTACTGAACAAGATTCACCATTATCTTTTTCATCCAATTCAACAATACAAAGTTTAGGCATAAAGTCTGCAAGCTTAAATGGTTGTCTTGTCGGCTGGAAATACTCCTCTAAGTTATTAATAATCTTTTGAGTTATAGTCTTCTTCTTACTCTTCTTTTTCTTAGTTGGCTTCTTTTACTTATAAGACCTACGTTTAGCAGACTGTTCCTCAAGCTGTGATGAAGTAACCTTATCAAAATGCCATAGAAGCCCAAATACTTGGTTTAGGCATCTCTTTTAAGTCCAATATAGGTTCAAGTGGTGATTTCCACTTAACACTAGGGACACCCTTTAGTTATTTCAACATTTTCACGGTCTTCATAGAGACTACTGTTTCTCATTCTTCAATCTAAATTGATTTTTCTTTCTTTTTATCTTTAATAGGTGATACGGAAGAGGACGTAATCATCCTTGTAGACTCTTTTTTTAGGTTAACTAGAACACTATCAGATAATGTAAATTTACCTCATCGATACTTCCTTTCTAGCCAATCTTTGAATACATAACAATCTTTGATAGGATAACTGATCATTCGATATTGAGGACATTAATTTGGATTATTGACTTGATCAGCTTTTTCAGTCTTTTTAATTTCTGGTAATTATAGACCAGCTCTGATTGCTTGTCGAAATAATTTAGCCATACTGTCCATTCTAAAGAAATACTCTTTGTTCATCTATTCCTTAAGAGATGACCGCATTCACTCATCATCTCTTGTTATTTGTTTTGGACGCTCTCTGCCACTTGGAAAATCTGAATTTATCATTGCCTCCCAATACTAATTTTAGTTGTGGATTAGAATGGACAAGCTTCTTTCCCTTATCATCATTGTACATTAGTTATTTTCCTTTATCTATATTATAGATTACTCGTTTTCACCACTTGAGCTATAAGAAATGGCATGAGCTTCATTTCTTCTTGAGATTGAAAGCTTATTTCTTCTTAATTTATCTAAATTGAGCGTCTATTAAACAAATTTTTTTGTGGAACCAATACCTCTTCTAAAAGGATGCACTGGTCATCCTGGTCCAAAAATTGTGGTACTCTTGAAGAGGGAGGTCTGGGTTGTAAATCCATTAAAGAAGTAATCAATGTCTTTTCCTACAAACTTTGGTGGAATTTTAGGAGCAATAATAGCCTTTGGGCAAAATTCATGACTTCCAAATATTGCCAGGGTAAACATCCTCTCATTTGTCCCTTTAAATCGGGGGATTCTCCCGTATGGAGAAGACTATGTTCTGTCAAATGGGACGTAATCCTTAATTTTTTGGGGCATAAACTCGGCAATTCCTTCTTTTGGCAAGACAACCTGAGTGGTTGTGGATCCATTGATGACTTACTCTACACTCACTCCACGATCTTAGAGTTAATTCATTCTGGCAAAACCACAAGTGGAATACTAGTAAGATTACTAATTCTATTCCTTCCGCTTTCTTACATATGATTACTAATATTCCTATCACTCCTAACAATCATGATCAGATTATCTTTAAGCTATCTCATAATGGGGATTTCAACCTTAAAAATGTGTGGCTTCACACTAAAGACACTCAGGATTCTTCTATTGTGTTCTCCAAAATCTGGAATAACAATATCCCCTCTTCTTACTCTGTCCTAACTTGGTATCCTAAAAAACTTTATTCCTGTGGACTCTTTGTTGTGGGGTAAAGGGTTTTACTTACCCTCCAAATGTCAATGTTGTTCTCATATTGAGAATGTTAATCATGTTTTTATTAATGGGGCTATTGCCTCTAAAATTTGGATTTGGTATGATGATCTATTCAACATCAATTTTAATTGTTCTTTTAATTTATATCAACTTCTGAGTTTACTTTGACAATGCAATTAAAGGTCATATTAAAATCATAATCCATGACTCTTATTTGGTTCATATGGATGGACCGAAATGATGCTAAACATCGTGGGATTCGTATGAATCACATGAGGATTATTGCTAGAACTAAACACAAAATTTGTGAATTGTTTAAAGCTAACTTAATTCATCACAAACATTTTAGAGGTAAATCAGAATAAACCGGGCCTCAACCTTCCACCAAACTTACTATCAAAATGATAGAATGGTTTTTTGGAAGAAACCTCTTGATCATATTATTAAAATTAATACTGACGGCTCTGTCTCTAATAATGGCTCTGGTTGTGGAGGCATTTTCAGGGACTCTAAGGGCATTGTCCTATGTGCTTTTGCTTATCCCCTTATTTCCAAAGATCGCTTTATAAGCTTATGTCACAAAGCTTTAGAAATTTGTATTCAAAATGGTTGGCTCAATATTTGGATAGAGGTGGACTCTTCTACCGATTGATCTTTTGACTTCTACCAATATGAGCAACGCTTGTTTGTATCTCCTCAAGCAAACTAGGGTTCTTCTCTCTCAACGAATTTTACCATCACTCATGTTTGTGGAAGGTAACGCCTGTTTTGATTACCTTGCACAAAATTAGAGTATCATCTTCTTTGATCAATTTTTTTACCCAAATACTTGCGTGGCCTGGTTAACTTGGACAACTCTGGGCTTCCTTACCTCAGAATCTAATTCTCCTCTTTGCCTCCCTTTTTTTCTTTTTTTTTTTTTTCTGCTTCCTTGTGTTCTTTATGGATACCTCATACATCATTGTCGCCTTGTGCTCTTGCTATGACTTCTACCCCTTCTCTCCTTTAGTTGGAAGATTTATGTTTTGGCATTTTCAATATTATGTGATGTTGAACTATATGCACATTAATCTCTTGAATTGGAATCCTCACTTTACACATTCGGTTTTATAACTACAATCCCACTTGGGAATTTACTTTCATTGATACATTTATTACTAAACATGATAGAATTAATCATTGCTGGAGAAAGTTATCTACTCTGATGGTTTTAGATTTTTATACTAACTCCTTTAACCAGCTTTTTCTCACTGACAATAAGGCTTGGAGCATTACTACTAAATATGTTGACTCTAGGCATCGGATTAGTGTGCATTATCTT
Source organism: Cymbidium sinense (assembly GCA_021442155.1). Lineage (NCBI taxonomy): Eukaryota > Viridiplantae > Streptophyta > Magnoliopsida > Asparagales > Orchidaceae > Cymbidium > Cymbidium sinense. The sequence goes on from CM038220.1 coordinate 80,379,014, forward strand.
TGGTTGTAGTTTTATTTTTGATATAGTATCTTTTTTGGCTATTGCTTACATTCCTTGGGACTCTTCACTCCTTAAAGGCCTTATTCATAAAGGTTCCATCACTTATCTTTGAAAGGATTTTGGTTGGTTGTTGGGCTTGATTTATGTTATACGTAGTCTATCCTTGCTTGTATAATGTTTAACCTCGTCGCTTTCACGCAAGGGAAGAAATTGTAATTCGGTCTCTTTTAATGATTATTTTGGTCTGAAATCCTTATACTGGATTGGATTAGGTTTAATTGTGTTTTGGGTTTTGGAGGTTTGCTGTCATGGTTGTTTGTTGATTTGTTTGTTGCTTTGGCTTTTTCATCACTGTGGGTTGGATCTTTGCATTTTTCTTCTTTGCTCCCAGCTTTCCTCCTGCTATCTTTTGCCATCTTGTCTACTACTGTCTTAGCAAGTTCTGGTTTTGGACCCTTATTTTCTTAAAATTTCTGATCGGTAATGATGTCTCTACTTGGAATCATCTTCTTATTTTATCTTTTACTAGCTTAAAATGTTGCATTAGTTGCTCTCATGGGAGTGACTTCGATTGCGGATTATTCTTATTTGGATTCTTTGCTCATTTGGTGGCTATGAATCATATTTACAGTCATTGTTCATTTTGTAATCCTGCATCTAATGGGCTTGTGCTGTTAACTTCTTGGATTGGAGTGTCATTTCTGGCTGAGACGTATTATAATTTGATGTTGCCTGTTGATGTCTTAAGATCTTGGATGTTGGTGGATTTAGTTTATCTGATTAGTTGTCCACATCTTCTTGTTGTTACCTATAATATCCCCTACTATAGTATTGTGTGCGGATCACGTACTAATCAAGCTGTTCTCGGATCTTAACACATGGTTTGTATACTTTCAATGACTATTATTATGGCAAGCCTGTGGGGTATTTCTCCAAAGATTGTGGGCTGAATTGGGATAGTGCTGCTATTGTTATGAATGTTCCTTATGTGGTAACTTTTCTGATTTTCACTGGTCGGATTTGTTTCTGCTGGGGTGCTGACATTATCCTTGACCTCTTAATATCTTTGCGGTACTTTAATGCTATAAGTTCTGTAACCATTCACTTTGGTGGTTTATTAATCCACGAATGCATGAGGTGAATTTTGCTCTTAGGACTGCTATTGAGCATCTATTGGTTGCAGTTTTCTTTATTGCAGTTATTTTGCTGATTGGAATATCCCATCTCTACTTTAATATCTATTTACAGGAATGGAATTGTGTTATTTTTTCTATATTAGTCTTGCTGTTTCTGGTTTTGCTTCCCATGATCAGCAGGTTTGGAGTTTTTCAAGGGGTTACCATTATGTATCTGCTGGGATTGTGGGTACTGCTTACTCTGATAGTTGCTGTTTAGGTTGTCTCTTGACGTGGAGATTTATTTCTCTGTTTTTCCTTGTCTGGCCGTTTGGCTCTCTCTTTGTTGGTTGTAACATTTCAGGGTCTCATGACCTGCAAGATGTTCCCTGCAATTGTCCCCGATGGTGAGGGCTTTATGATTTCTGCCGCTTTTGCTACCTTCAGATAACCGTCATATGCCTTAATTTTTCGCTTATCTACTATTGCCATGTCTACTGATTGAGGAGTTTTCTAGCCAATTTGTCGAATTTCCTATTTTACGCCGCCTTCCTAATGCTATTTTGGATTTTAATGTTGAGCCTCACTTTTATTCACTTGTTGATTTCTTTTATGGGGGGTTCCAATGTTGTATTAGTTGTTTGGCTGTTGGGATTGGCTTTCGGATTGCCCGTGCTATTTATCTCTTGTTTTCTCCGATTTGCATCACCTGCTACCTCTCTTCTGACTGGTTGGTTCAGTCTTATGAACTGTTTATCCTGAAAGAAGGGTATTATGGCCACTTTAGTTTTTGCCTATCTTGGAGGTTTCTCGCCTTTTCGTCCCGCTCTCTTGATTGATTGATTGTCGCTTTGGAGTGCTAACTCGTTGATTGCTTCATTCTGTTGTTATGTTGTATTTCTTCACTATTGCTTTCTCCGTGACATTACCAAGGGACTGCTTTCGGGTTGTTTTCGACAAAGATTCATTTACATACCATGTGATTGGGATGGTGTTTACTATTGGCTCATCGACTTATTTAACAGATTTTCTGCTAGTAGTCTCCTCTGTAATTATCTAATGGAGGGAGTATATCGAACAAATTCTTCCCGAACATGGCTATTCGTGAGATTCGCAAAGATGGCTCACTCACTTATGTTTATGTATTCTCATGTCAAGATGGCTATATTGATCATAATTCTCTTGAATGAGACTCCTTATCCTTCACTCTAGCAATTACCTATATATTTTAGATATAATTTTGCTTAGGTTTGCGTAATAAAGCTCACAAGAATATCAACAACCTGGGTGCTTCCTTCTCAGTGTTTGTTGATGATGATGTTCTCACTCCTTTTTGGTTCGGTAGTAGCTCATGTGATGTAACCCTTCTGCTGAAGTTTGGATGCTCATATTTGCATCTGCCCCAACATGGTGTGATTGAGCCTGAGCCTTCTCTATCCCTTTTTCCTATTATCATACTCATATTATACTATTTTTTTCTACCTTTTTGTCTGTACTACCTTAACTGTTCTAATCTCTCTCTTATTATAACTTTGCAGGTGTTTCTCTCTTTTTATCTTGCAGGTCTGCTCCATATTACCAAGCACTCCTACAACCATCAGAGCCTTGGCCTTATCTCTTCTTTAGCTTATTATGTTAATCATCTTGTATCTTTTGATTGCTTTAATGTTTTCTTTTGCTCTTGGATGTACTTAGTTGGGGATTTACTCTTTAGGCTAATTGTAGCTCTTTGAGCAGTAGTTTCAGAGTTTATCCCCTTTAAGGACCTTGTAACCTTTTTTTTGTGCCAATAAAATACCCCCGAATAATGGGGTTTCCCTAAAAAAAAAAAAAAAAGAAAATCTGTATAAATTTCAGACTTAGTGTGATTCAACTTTTCAAATTTGGCCTATCAAGCAAGTCTTGGAATGTTATAATTGATGTCATACATAAAAATGGTGTCATTTTATCATCTATATTGCCCATTAGCAATTGGATCTCATATACTTCTTCTAATTGTTGCTCAAATTTCATACTTAGGTTACTCCAATGACTTATGAATTTTGTCATTGACTCATCTTTTCTTTTTTTTTCAGCAAGGCAAAGTTAGCGATTATTATTTTCTCGATTGCACTGGCGAACTTCTTCACAAATATTATCTCTAACTCTACAAAGATTTTAAGTAAATCATTTAGAAATTCTGCATATCACTCGAAAGTAGCTAAGACCAGGCTACTGACAAACTGACAGAAAAGCAGCACATCATTACCTCATGTGTTACCACATGTAGCCCTAAATTGGGCTAGATGTCACTTTGGATTACCAAGCCCACTGAAAGTATTAAATTTCAGCACTGAGTAACCTTTCGGGTATGACACTTGATCATATTCAGGTAAGGGAGACCCTTACTCACCAACTTTTCAGCTTGCTTTGAAGCTATAACTACCTTTATCTTTTTATTAATTTATGTTTCTAGTTGAGCAGTTGTTACCATTCTAGGTGTGTTAGACATATTTTGAATTATCGGCTGAAGAGTTAGTTGGTCAACTTCATTCCTCGCTTGAAGTGTAGCATGTACTACAGAAACCTGAGGTACTAGAGCGATTGGTGGTATATAGGTTATATTATTAGCTAACTATTGATTAGTAGACAAAATAGGTGCTACAGCTGATGTGATATTCTTTTGCAACATATCTATCATGATATTCATTTGTACCATCATGTCATTCATCTTGGTACCATGCTGTGCAATTTTCTTATCTTTGACTTCTATTTGACGCAATTGTCTTTGCTCTCTAGCTAGTGCCATAGCATCAACAAGTGCAAGCTCCTCTTCTTCCTCTATTTCTTGTTGTTGTCATGCTCCTCGCTCATCTTTAAGGGAAGAACTTGACTGTCCTTTTTCTTGTGCATTTGTAGTAGCAAGTTTGAATGACAACGATTATAAAAGTGCACTGATCATTTCTTGGTTCAACTATATAAATAGCTTCAACACCCATGATCTCTTTTTCATTTTGATCTTCTTCTTCTTCATTTTCAGCAGAGATTGAAGATCCATCTTCTACTTGCATATGTGAAGACTCTACTTCATAAATGTCAAATTTAGGTTCAAGTTCTATGGATCCATGTTTCTGCTGATGGTGCTGAGTGAAAAGTTCATCTATATCCCTGACCATATAGACGACTACCACTTCCATAGTGTTCTCTTCATCACCTTCTTTTTTTACATGAATTTTTGATCGACATTTCCAATGGATCTCTAGTTCAGTGTACAAAACAAACACTTCTTCTATTAAAGGGCTGCAATCAAAGTCAACCTTCTCTTGTGGGGGTGAATCTGATCAATGATGGGATCCCCTAGAGGATTCTCCAATGTGTCGACCATCATGTCTTTTAGCAGTGATATCCCTTCTTTTAGGTATCCACTTATGATGAGTTATGTTTAATGTGGATTTTTGAATATGTGTATTAGATGTCACACCTTTTTCTTTCTTCAAAATTTCATTATAGGGTCTTGGCCTCCATATATGCTTACCTTTTTTACCAAGACCTTTCGGTAGTGGATTCTTGGACATGCGATCTAAGTGTCACGCTGATGCTCACCGTGTGAAGCATACTTGGCTCGATGACTAGTTACCATAAGAGATGAAAACCTCCTTGGCAAGGCTTCAGTATTTTTAATCATTACAGGCATTTGAAATTTTCTTTTCATCAAGCCTTTTTTCCTTGACTACTTTAAGAACATTATGTATTCTAGAGGATAGTGTTTCAGGCTATTTTCTCTGTGGTGGTGGAGCTTGACATTGTTGAGTCCAAAAAGACTACTTCACCTCACCAGTAGAGCAATTCCTTCTTACTCATTTTAGATTGTCAAAGTTGTTATGGGTAGGAGTACTCACTTCTAGTGGTAGTATTGCTTGTTCACTGGGTCATTCAAATGGGATTTGTTGAGCCCTCAGCTCAGCATTTCTTCTTCTTCTTTGCCTTATGGTTAATTTACTTCTTGATGAGGAAGCTTCAAAGTCATGTCTTCTAGGTACAAAAGTTTCAGTTGGCGAAGTAATTATACCATGAGGAATCAAATACACAGTTTCCTAATGACATTTCTCTTCATCATAGAGGTTTCAGATTGACCCAGTCTTTCAAAAACTAAAGTCCTCTATCGAGAAAACTTCTTAACAATGGTTGGTTGCTGAATTGGTTGGCGAGCATGATGAGTACAAGCTTCAATAACCTGAGGCCTTCCAGCATGGCCTCGGACGAGTGCACCATAGGTGCATGCTTCAGAGAGTTACAACTATAATAGCTGGGAAATTCAAGCTATCAAATTGAGTGGTAGCTCCAATATCTCCTGTGCTGATGACGACGTTAGCTAAGCAGATGTTCACACCATGCCCTAGCTGGAGAGTGAAAGGAGTGATCTATAGATCCATTTTGTAAAAGTGAAAGATGGGGATTAGTAATTAGTAATTATTATTTCACCCCATACATTCAAAATGAAGAGGTACTATAGAACAAAATAATAGTTTAATAAAGATATACTCTACAAAATAATTCATTCAACATAGAGCTTCATACATTAGTAATTTGAATTTATTACACATTTAAATCACCATTTTTTGTTTTGAATTTTCAAATATTTTGTTACTACTATAGTATGTATATGACTAGCCAAAGATGAAAAGAGAAACCATCCCCAGCGAAGTTGTAAGAAATCTATAGGCTCCGAAAATTCACCATCGACCTCTCAACAAATGAAGAGAGTGTATTGATTTAAGTGTTGGTGTAATTTTCAAAAGATAGATGGAATAGTAGATAAGACACTACCCAGAGATTTTGCCCTCATTTTGTGAGGACTTTAGATCTGGTTCTAAGTTTCCTATAGGCGCAAGCACTTATAATCAATAGCCCCTCCCAATGCTTTGAGAGAACTTTCGATTAAGGCTAGTCATTAGATCGCTTAATGCATAGCGTATAGTAGTATCATATGGAGTTTAAAATTTAGAATTTATAAAATTCACCATTTTAGCTTAAAGAGGATGGTTGGGGGAATGATGACATCCCCGATCTAGATCTTATGGTTCCATCATCTCGGGTTGTCGTAGTCCCTAATCTACTTGGTCAGATGAGGTAGTCGACCCAACATGACTGAAGGATTCTTATCAAAAATACATGGGTTACGTCATCCAAGAAATTCTTGTAGACCTGGGGTGGTGTTTGTCTAAGGAGATAATCTTAAGTCTACATTAGGTGACTTTTCTGTCCTATCAAGTATACTCAATGATTTATAACTCAAAGGGCAGAGCCATTGGGGAGCATACAGGCTACGGTAGTAATCATAATATAATGGATCCTTACTAGACAAACCACCAGATCAGAGGACTCTCGTCATAACTGCATCATATGTGGAGCTTACTAGCCAAGCCACGTAGTCAGAGGATATGGGCCATGTCCTTACTAGCGTGCGATTGATTGAGAGTGAACATACTAGAATACTTGATTTAACATTAGCTCCTTTATGAGCTAGAGTTTTTTAATTTTTCACTTTCGATAAACAATTGCAAAAGATGGATAGATTGAGTTTAACTTTTACGTATTGAATATTAAATTTTACTTTGACATTTACAACTTAGTTATTTGCATGATTTCATGTTTGTATTGATATTTGAATTTGATTAATTTAATTTGAGCATGTGAGCATATTTTGATGGTAATTATCCCCTCCGGTTGAAATCACCATTCAACACAGCCATCATTGGGATAGTTAATTGATTAAATTGAATATATTTAAAAACTTTAGAGCCTGTCAACTTTATTTAGCTTCTAATAGATGATTAGATCTACTGTCACATGATAGAATTAGCTTCTCAGATATTTTTAGAAATTGAAACTCTTATAATGGATTTTTAAGTTTTGTTAACCTAGACCTAATCCTAAGACTAAACCAAGAAGCAACTCGCACAGCATCCTCAGACACTTGAATCTAAACATTCAGCATAGTGTTAGGGCCCACACGGGTGTATTTGAGAATGGCTTAATTAACGCCTTATGTTCGCTTATACGATGTGTTGTGAGTCCGGTGGCATTGAAGGTATTGTAAATTGGTCTAACATCTTATTAGATTATTCAGATTAATATTTAATTGATTTCAAGTTGATTAGTCATTGAATATTCAATAGATTTTTACTTATGACAATTCTCAAATTCATCGCCAACTATACTCAATTTCTTCTTGATCCAATTTGAGCATTTGATAGGGCGATGGATACACTACAAGCATTTTCCAAGGATTCATCGCTTATGCTTATCAGCAATCATACAATCTCATGGATAGTCTCTAATGAATTGTTTAATTTTCTTCAATTTATTTAAATATGTTTAAAGAGTGTATCTTAATTCCAAGAAGCTCTCTTGTGCTTTGATTTGATATCAAATCAAGATTCCTAATTCTTTCAATATCATTTAATTTGTAGTTGTTCAATTGGTCTTATGATTATTTGCTTGTGAATTTAATACTTTGAGTATTGAATAAAAGGCTCTATTCACATAAATAAGCATCAACTCCAATATCCCTAACTTCACATTAGGTTTCATATTTTAAAGAACAGCTGTACTTCAAGTTTTGTTATAAATTCCTTTATGAATTTAACATTTAACTTCCCCTATCTCAGTTAAGATTTGTTTAGTTCTCCCTCCCTTTTTTTGTTTGAGAAATTTGCGAGAATATGGACTCACTTAATTTTTTTTGTGAGAGTGGGTCCTTCATTACTCCCTCCAATTTCTATAAATAAGGCCAAGAGGGGGTCTTAAATTTCATTCCATTTGTTTAAGGAGTTGGAGTGTTTGAAAGAGAAGGGTTAATTAATTTTTTTAGTGGGCTTTCAATGCCACTTAGATAAATTTTGTAAGTACTTTTCACATCTTTTTTCTTTGATTTAATGTTTTACTTTTGTGCTTGTTGTATGTTATTTTCCCTTCCCTCTTTTTTTTTCTTATTTCACACTTTTAATTTGAATTTAGCTTTAGGTTTCCTTGCTTTACGTTCTTAAGTCTATTCTTTTTATTCTCCCATTTTTTCTAAGTCAAAAAATTTGACAAAATTTTGGCAGCACTTCGGCTAAGGGGAGCGACGTCTAACACATGTTGGCTTACTTGGCATGCCCTAATAAGTGTAGCGAGCAGTGTTTTACGACACCACAACTGATTTTTCATCTCACCGCACCCTAATGAGCACGATGAGGCCTTCAAACATACAAAGAAACAAACATATACATATACACATTCACATTATTGATCCCACATGTTCAGACTCATTTTTCTGCGCGTTTGTAATGATCAGCAAAGAGACGGAGGGGGAGATGCTGAAAATTGACAGAAGAGCCTTCCTAATGATGATGTTCCTCTCTGGCTATGGAAAAGGGAATTGGAAAGGGAGATGGATAGGGAAATGCCAGAAACTGAGAGAAGAACTCGCCTATTGACGGTGTTCCTCTCCGATTACGGTAAAATAGAATTAAAAATTTTGGATTGAGGGTTTTTTAGATTTTGGCAAAGGAAATTTTGGTTTGGGAGAATTTTTGGTGAGAGAAGAGAAGGGAAGAAAGAAAAATACATGGAAGAAGAGTGAAGAAGAGGAGAGGGAATTTGAAAAAAAAGTTTGGATGAGGGAAAAAGAAGGAGAAGAAAGACCACCTGCATGGTTCATGAGAGAGAGAGAGAGAGAGAGAGAGAGAGAGAGAGAGAGAGAGAGAGAGCTTCCCTTTTCAATTTGGACGAGGGAAAATGAAAATTGAGAGAGGGAACTTCAATTTTAGCTTGGGTTTGCTTGAGGAGGAGGGAACGGTTTTGGGCAGTTAAAAGGGAGGAAGGAGACTTGGAGGGAATGGTTGAGGAAGGATCGCGCGAGCGGGAGCGATTTAGAAAACGGACGGGGCGACGGGAGTGGCTTGCGATTTAGCGAATGAGGGTCAGCACTCAAATATGATAGTTATATGATTGCTCAATATGTATTGACCTCTTAAGATCATTGGGTCAATTCTATAATACTTCTTAGTATTCAACATTTTCTAAAGTTATCACATTAAAAATGATATTGGATATAAATTTATGTAACATATAACATGACTTAGAAATAAGTCATTCTGAAGGAGTTTGAAGGGGTGATAGAAATTAAACTATTGATAATTTCTTAGATAAATCATTAATAGAGAACTAAGTGGAAGTACTTTGAAATAAAATGATGAATTTAATTGAGATATAATAAAATATTGTCTGAGATTTTTCCTTCAATTGTCTTGATTTCACATAATTATAGTTGCCATTGACCAATATTTATATGGAGAGACTAAGGTTGGCGCTATAGATGTGAGAGCTTAGAATAATTACATAGGAACAAGTGAGATGGATTTATGTTGAGCTCCATATTTGTCTCATAAGTCAAGTCAAGCCCACAAGTCAAATTCGATAGACTTCGGAAGTGATAGTGCACAAATCAGGGCTCAAAATGCACTGGATGTGATCGAAAATGATCAAAATGACCTTCGATCGATGAACTAACTTAACCATTGCATTTAGAACATTGAAATTAATCTAAGTATAAATATTGCACAATTTAATGATCAACCGATCAAACAATCGAGCTATCAATGTGTTGACGTGGATATCAAAGACGGGAAGCTGTGATAATATCTGAATGACCTTCGTTCATGAAATTGATCTCATCGTTATCTTCAAAATGTCAAAAATTATCAAATGAGACTGTCCACGCTCGTCTGCGCAAATGTCAAATGATCGTAAGTGACAGCGAGCAAATCAAGATTGAAATGCACTGGACATCATGAAAATCAACACAAATGACCTCTGATCGACGAACGAACTTCATCATTGCATTCAGAATATCAAAACTGGTCAAAATATAAATATTGCACAACTTGATAATCAATCGATCAAGCGATCGAGTCGTCAATGCTCCTAGACGCATATCGAGGTTAGGAGTCATTGATACAAGCTAAATGACCTCTGTTCCTAAAATTGATTGCTCCATTTGCTCAAAAATATCAAAATCTATCAAGTAAGGCTATTCTCACTCAATTCGGACAAGTTTGCATGAAAATCGAGTGGTCGAAAAGTGACGACTCATATTTTGAGTTGAAATTGACTCAATTTGACGCCGACTTGAACCAAATGGCCTCCAATTGTGAAACGGACTACGCCGTTGCATTCAAAACATCAGAATAATCTTACATTGATATATATTTTGATTGCTTAATTGTGTGAGCATAAAGTTCACATTAAAGTTGATTAATTAATTTAAAAATCAATTTAAATACCTAAATCTAATCCTAGCCATAAATACCACTCTAATAAACTCGATCGGCTCTCCCTGTCCAAATGTGCTCAATCTATTTCCTCTTCACGCTTACTCGGTCTTCTCCAAAGCTAAAGGAGCTTCCGTCATTCGAACGGCAACCGTTCCCCCTCCTCTAATTGTTCCCTCTTCTTCTTCTCAACCACAAGTCACAAAAGGGGCTCCTCTTCTTCAAACTGAAAGGGGCATTTACACATAGCTATCTCTCTCAATTTCATTCTACTTCCCTCATCTGAAAATTTGAAACCTCTCTTCCACTTCCCTCTCCCAAACTGAAATGAGCAAGGTTTGGGGGACACCATTTTTTTCATTGCATGGTAGCAAGATCCCAAAATTGTTCTTCTGCAATTTCTATTATTATCGATCCTGAAGCAACTCTTTTGCCTGACTTCCTCACTACTTTATATTGTGCTTACAAGCTTGATCATGACTGGTTTCTAGTTTCCATGATACCAAGTGTCTCAAACTTCCCTTTTTGCTTGGATAACACTGGAAAGCATTGGCTAAAGGAAGATGGTGCGAGTATATGAGTTGGGGAAGCTGCTGGAACATACCATTAAGGAATTACAATGGAGCAACTATGGTGAGAAGCTTATAATGGTTTGGAACATGGGTGAGGTACCACTATTTGCTGAATTCTTCCTCCTTTCTTACACGGGAAAGGATTTCACAATTCCTGGCTTTTACATGAAGTGTTGTAATCAGAATTCAGATTAGTTATTGATGTAGTTACATAGCATCTGCAATCCATCCAGAAAATTGGTCCAACCATTTTGAGAGGAATATCTCATCTCATACTGGTAATGATGGTTGGTAAGTGAAAGGAAATCTTCATCTTGCTGTATCATATGGATCACTTTATTCTAGAGAACAATCCATGCTAACCACAGATCATAATTTTAATAAATGTTCTTGAAAACATATTCTTTTTGATTTAGTGAAAAAGGTTGTGCTCTATCAAGAAGAATCTGGCAGACATCTTGTTGGTTTCAAGCATTGGATGATATTCTTAATTGAGAATAAAGTGTGCAAGAAATTTGGTAGCTTTCTTATAAGCACAAATTCAATTAGGAAACTCATGAGTACACATGAATGTGGCCTTTAAAAGGATCATTGGGATCTTTTGCTTAAAGTCAGGTTTGAAGCACAAGAGATTAGTTAAATGTTATTTTCAAGTAAACTAAAAATCAAATTAATTTCAAAAGAGATTTTCACTAAAGATGAGAAACCTATTGACAAGTATAACTAAAGCTCATAAAAGACTACAAGCTAAATAATATTTAAGAATTGGAAAATTCAATAATATATTTTGTCACCGGATCAACAATTTTTTGTACAAGCAGACAGAAGGCGACACTAAATTAAATATTACATGAAATAAGAAACTTTCATTCAATCCAAAAATAAAAGAAATTTCATTCTAATTATGATTTCTAAACTCAGTGATTTCAATAATTAGATAAAATTATCTAAGCTATAAATACTTGCATGTGCTCAGATATAGATATTTAAAGTGCAAATTTTAATATCTAAAAAGGTTGCGTAGGCTAAATGGGGATCAATTAAATATTAATATGAAAAATCTAATAAAATATTTGATCAATTTGCAACATCTTCCACGCCACCAGATTCGCAACACATCGTACAAGCAAATAGAAGGTGTTAGTTAAGGCATTCTCAAATGCACCTGCATGGGTCCTGACACTACGCTGAATGCTTAAACTTAGTGTCTGAGGATGCTGAGCGGATTGCTTCCTAGTTTAGTCTTAGGACTAGGTCCGGGTTAACAAAACCTAAAAATCTATTATAAAAATTTCAACTTAATAAAATATCTGAGAAGCTAATTCTATCATGTGATAGTAGATTTGATCCTCTATTAGGAGCTAAACAAAGTTGACAAGATCTAAAGCTCAAATATATTCGAGTCAATCAATTAACTACCCCGATGATGGCTGTGTTGAATGGTGATTTCAACCAGAGGGGATACTTCTATCAAAATGTTATTCTAATTTCAAATAAAATTAACTCAAATTGAGTGTCAATCTAAAAACTGCTTAAATAAAATCTAATCATTAAAAATTTAAAGCAAAACTCAATTTATCCACTTTTCACAATTATTTGTCGAGGGTGAAAAATTAAGAAAACTCTAGCTTATAAATGAGCCAATGTCAAATCAAGTGTTTTACTATGTTCACTCTCAACTAATCTCATGCCAGTAAAGATATGACTCGCATCCTCTGACTGTGTGGCTTGGCCAATAGGCTCCATAGATGAAGTAGTTATGACCAGAGTCCTTTGATCGGACGGCTTTGCCAATAAGGCTCCATTATATTACGATCATGACCGTAGCCCATATGCTCTCCAATGGCTTTGTCATTGAGTTGTGAATCATATGGTATACTTGATAGGGAAAAAAGCCCTCTGTCAGCTAAGGTGGACTTAAGATTATCTCCTTAGATAAATACCATCCCAAGTCTACAAGGATTTCTTGGATGATGTAATCCATATATTGCTGATAAGGATCCTTCGGTTAGGTTGGGTCCACTACCTCCTCTAACTAAGTAGACTAAGAACAACGACAGCGCGGGATGACGGAACTATGGGATCTAGATCAGGCACGTCATCATTCCCCCAACTATTCGCTTTAAGATAAAATGGTGAATTTCATAAATTCTAAATTTTAAACTCTACATGCTGCTACTATACGCTACGCATTAAGTGACCTAATGACTAGCCTTAATTAAAAGTTCTCTCTTACTTATTGGGAGGGGTAATTAACTATAGGGGCTTACGCCTATAGGAAACCTAAAACCAGATCTAAAGTATTCACCGAATGAGGACAAAATCTATGGGTAGTGTCTTATCTACTATCTCATCTGTCTTCTAAAAATTACACCATAACTCACACTCTCTTCATTTCAATTTGTCAAGAGGTCAGTGGTGAATTTTTGGAGCCCACAATCTGTTATTATTGGTTGTATAGTGAAAAGTCATGTTAGAAGTCCTATCAATATAATTTTGAGCTAAAAAATAAGTTATATTTGATTGATGAGTGTCTTTCAAAAGTCTGAAAGCTGAGTCTCAACAAGTATGTTTAGCAAGTGCTTAGAGGCAATATATTGCTAGTCAATTTCACGAGTCTTTCGTCTAGACTGCTTTGTGCCAATGACCAACTTAGTTCTAATTTTAGGCAACTTCATTAAAATGTATTTTTTGCAAGACTTGAGTAAATAAATTGTAGATTTTTTATATAGTTTAAATGGATTTATAGAAAGGAGCTTTTTCAACCTTTATGCCCTCAATTTGACTTGATCAACCAAATTCAGCCAAAAAGGTTACAAATAATATTTTAAAAATTTGATCAATCAATATACCCAACCAATCTGATGATATTAAAATTATATTTTATATGTACAGGAGCTCAATTTATATGAAAATTTTTACTATTAAATAAGATTTGCTAAATTAAATTGAAACATATTCACATCCAAAAAATACTCAGGATAAGTTCCATAATATATTCATTTGTTTCAGTGAAATTATAAAATTTGTACAAACGATTTTTTTTTTTGAAACAGTTGAGGGCATTTGCCCAAATTTCATTCCAAAAAGGAATCAATTACAAGAATTTAGGGTCAGAGCCCACATAATTGACAAAATCGATTGGAACTAAATAAAAGTAAAGAACAAATCTCCACAGAGCTTAGAAAACTATTCTATTTGGATTCAGACGTAAGGGTCATCCCCAGAGCAGGAGCATGCAAAGCGGCATAACCAAGACAGTCCAACATAAGAGAGGCAAACCAGCGGTTAACAATCCGACCCTCAAGCTAACTGAATGATTGCATTTTAGTTAGCGAAAGAGCTTGAAAAAATAGCCACAATGAGCAGTTCTTTGGGATGTCATCCAGGACGGTGCCATGCTGCAAGGTCTCATCATCATCCATATACCCAAAACAAAACCATCAGAACTAGGACACAAGGGTCTCACATCCCCATAATGAATGATCACCACAAAATCCCACAAATCGATATCTAATTGCCAACCATGGGACCTCTCATCCAAAGAAAGACAAAACATACCAAAAGACCCACTAGCATTACAAAATGGATAACACATTCAGAAAATCAGAAAACATCACCAAGTATTCCAGACATAGGAGAGTCCATACCGCCGAGTGCACTCTTCCAGATGTTTAGAAAAGAAATAACAGAGCACGGCCAAGAGGTTTTGATTTGCCACCTGTTAAGCTTTGATGCCACTCTAGTTTTGATCTTTTGGGAGATAACAGTAAAAGAAGACTCCTTTTTTTGAAAGAGCCTATAATTATGCTCACACCATAAATAGTACACAATAACAGAATCAATCAAAAGATAAAGCCTCCTCAAGGCATTATGCTCAAGTAAGGATGCCCCCTCGAGCACAGTTTGGAGATTGGGTTGGAAAAGAAAGAATGTACCATTTGGCAGAAGGGTTCTGATGATATTCAGGGAGTAGGGGCACCCAAAAAAGAGATGGGAATGCGACTCCAATTCAGAAGAGCATAACTGACATTGGAGCTCAGATCCAAGACCTCTAGAACTAAGCATATCAGTAGTTTTAAGCCCACCAAGCCTAGCCATCCAGCAAAAAATTGCATAGTTAATAGCATAGCCCTTGAACCAAATTTCATCTGCCCAGTCCACAGAGGAGGAGTGCTCAAATAATGAATCTAAGATGGTCTTATTGGTGATAACTTTCTCACCTTTCCACCTAATATAGTCAAGACTTAAAGAGATAGGAGTAAGCTTAATAAGTTTGGTACAAGCAATGAATTTTTTAGCAAAGGAGGCCGGAATGGCCCACTCCCCTTGCCTAATGAAGTAATTAATAGCCAAATTCCTAGGCTGAGCAAGAGAGAGAGGGCCACAAATCTCCATTATTGATTTCCCTTGGCACCAAGGGTCTGCAGAAGAAGGGAAAAGCATCATCACCCACATGAAAGAAAAATGGCTTCTAAAGGAAGCAAGACATTGGAGTTCTCTCCATAAGGCTGAGGATTGAGTAGACTGCTTCCAAATTGAGCCATACTTGTTCAAACACCAAGAAGCAAAGTTTGAAGAACGATTAACAATTTTCCAAATAACCTTAACTTTACACATGGTATTCAGAGTGCTGGATGATAGCAACCTAGTACCCCCTTTCAGTTTTGGAAGGGTCGTCTTCAACCAAGAAATTGGGTGCATTTTCTTAACGATATCACCGTGGTAAAAGAACTTAGCTGTCAATGATGTGATTTTCTTCAAGATGGATTTAGGAATAGATATTTCCCTCATCCAATAGGAAAGGTAACTATTTATAGAGGAGCGTATAAGTTGAAGCCTGACACCATACAATAGCCATTTGGACTTCCAACCCGCTAACAAGAAGTGAGTTTATCCATTATGGAGGAGAAATGAAGGGATTTTAGAGGTCCAACAACTAAAAATAACCCAAGATAGGGGAGGGGAAATTCCCCTTCTGCCATATTCAGAAAGCCACAAATCCGGTCAGCCTCCTCAGAACCCACCGAGAAATAAAGTTGGGATTTGGCATAATTCACTCCAAGCCCCGAGAAGATAGAGAAAGTTTTTAAAATATCATTAAGAGCAACAGTTGATTTGTGCCCCTCCTTTCCCACAATGAGGATATCATCTGCAAAAAGAAGATGAGAGATAGAGTAGTTACCAGAGGTCAGAGGAAAGTATTCAGCGGCAGCCACCTTTTGCTCAAGAAGGCACGAAAACTTATCCATTGCAATAGTGAAGAGGAAGGGGGAAAGTGGACACCCTTGCCTAAGCCCATTTGAAGAGTGAAAATAGCCATGGATTTGACCATTGACAATTGAAAGGGAATATATGCATGCTTCAACCCATTCTACAAAGATTAAAGGAAGACCTTTCTGGATCAGCTTTGAATAAGAGTTCTCCTGTTAATACAATCAAAAGCCTTTTTAAGATCAATTTTAGCACAAAAGGCCTTCTGGGAACCTCTTTTCCTAAAGCCAGAGCAAATTTCGTTAGCCATAGCAATTATTTCAACTATATCTCTAGGTTTGATAAAAGTTGATTGGGCAGAATGAACAATAGTTGGGAGTACAATTTTAAGCCTATTAGCAAGAACTTTGGCGATGACTTTATAAAATATGTTCCATAAGGAAATATGTCTATAATCTGCCAAGGTTGTAGAGTGCTTGATCTTTGGAATTAAGGTAATAACACTATGTTTAAAGCAATCAAGGAGCTTCTTAGTTTTGAAGAAGTGATGAGCAGCATTTAAGAACTGTTTTCCAATAAGATCCCAACATTCAGTGAAAAATTTAGATGTATATCCATCAAGGCCAGGGGTCTTGTCCCCATTCACATCATGTAGTGCATCAATAATTTCTTGGTCTGAAATGGGAGCCTCAAGGCCCGAAGCCTGAAGGGTAGTAAGGGTTGTACCCACAGGGATATCTTCCAAGGAAGCCATAGCTGGTTGAGCTTTATTGAAAAGAAGGAATAGTAATTGCAAATTTCATCTGCAATTTCAGTAGGATTAGTAATAACTCCCCTGTCCACCAAGAGTTCTCTAATTAAGTTAGAGTTGCGGCATTCCTTAATCGAACAGTATAGGAACTTTAGGTCATCGTTAACAAGGGTAAGCCAGGAGATTTTTGCTCTTTATTTAACCCATAGACTTTCTTTTTTAGCTATATCAAAGTATGTTGAGTTGGTCTCCTGAAGACATTGAAGAAGGGTAGAGTTGGTGGGTTCCTTCTCAAGTAAGGATAAGAAGCATTCCTGGTCCTTCTTTAATTGTTGTAGTTGTTGTATGAGGGGAGAGGATTCCCATTTATGAGATCGAAGAGTAGCTTTAACCAATTTGAGTTTCTTGAAGAGAACCACCATGGGATCCCCATATACATACTGAATCCAAGCCGATTTGACCAGATTAGAGAAGTTAGGGTGAAGAACCCAATGATTGGCATAAATCTATGGGCATTTGGAACCGGTCATGCATAAATATAATTAAAGGAGAATGATCCAAGATAATGGAGGGGAACCTTGTAGTAAGATGAGGGAAAACATCCAAACGATATGAGTTACAAAGAGCTCTGTCAATTTTTGTTTTGATGGGAAGATCAATTCACTGATTTGACCAGGTGAAAAAAAGTCCCGAGCTTGGTAGTTCCATTAAACCAGCATCATTAACACAATCCGTAAAATCAGATAACCTATTTTGTGGAATTGGGTTTCCACCATCTTTCTCAAAAGAGTAGAGCAAGCAGTTAAAATCTCCCAGAATCAACCAGGGTGCATTCATAGAGTCAGCAATTCCCCTAATAGAGTGCCATAGTTCTTGTCTATCACTTGCAACATTATGTGCATAAACCCAAGAGATAAAGACCTGCTGAAAATTAGGAATAGTAACCACTCCATGGATCATTTGAGCAGTAATAATAAGAGGATCAAAAGAAATAACCCCAGGGTTCCATTTAAGCCAGATACGTCCACCTGAACTATGGGAAAAATTATTACAGCTGCATTCTGAATGCAACAAATGGAGCTTCTTTTCAGAGATAGGGTTGAGCAACAGATCTCCACTTAACTTGGTTTCTAAAAGACATATCATATCCAAACAAAAATCCTATATAATCCTCAAGCAGTCTCGGTCCTTCCATTTAGAGTCCTCTTACATTCCAACAATCAAGTTTTGGAAAGGACATAAGGTGAGGTTAGTGATTTTCCCTTCTTCTTAGCCTTGTGGGCTAAGGAGGAAGATTAAAGGGATTTGGAAACTTCCTTTTCCAGAATTTGTTTACCAGGGTCTTAAGGAGAGGGTCTTGGTTTTAAATGAATTGTCTTAGAGGGAGGTCAGAGAGCGGTAATTGAGTAGGTGGAATTGGAGGTGGTCGGGTTGAGAAGATCTGAGAAGCCTCTGTCAATCTATTCCGACCGATCTGAGAGGAGGGATTGGGCTGGGTTAAGATCGTTTATGGGGGAGGGAAAGGCCAGAAGAGTCGTGGGCCCTGAGAGGTTAGGAGGTATGCTAAGTGCTTTAGGAGGGGGCAATAAGGCAGATTCATTCACAATAGGAGGTTCAGAAGTTCCACTCGAGGTAGGAAGAGTCTATAGGGAATTGGGTTTCCTACTCCTACTTCTGCCTCTAACTGAAGGACGGGGATGTGGGTTGAGGGGACAGTTAGATGGACTGTGTGAGAAGGAATTGTGGCATATGCTTATGGCTTCAGTCATAAATGATCGGCTGCTCAAATTTCATACCATTCAAATTGATCGGCACAGAATTAGGAAGAGGTGAAGAGGGGTTTACTTGGACACGCAGATCCAAAAGTAACTCAGTCCAGCCAAGTAAGATTATCTGCCACCAGAGGGATCCCTATTCTGCTGGCTACTCGAGAAAATCCCTCCTCGTTCCAGTAGCATAGAGGGAAATTCGGGAGCTTAATCCACAAAGGTATCTCAGAAAAATTCTCCTTCACCGGTCGGAAATCCCACGTCCAAACCTTGAAAATGAAGGGCCTGCCATTTAAAAAACACGGGCCATTGTTCCAGACCAAATCGTAGTCCTCCTTGCACGAAAACTTGAAAAGAAAAAAAGTCTCCGTCAAGAGTAAGAAGATCCATCTGTCCCTTGAACATCCACTTCCTCTTAACCGCAGCAAGTAAAGATGCATAGTAAGGCCTTTTCCCTAATGCATGACCCACTAGGGATAATTCCCAATCCTTTTTCCCTTCGGCAAGCTCAGTTTCAGTAAAGCTAACTTCCTCCCCATGAGAAGGGATATATGATAGTGAGAACCCTTTCCCAGATTCAGAATGCGAGCTAAGAATATCCTTCCAATTGCAGGAAGAGGAGTTCATGGGTTGAAGATTAGGGTCGGAACGGGGCAAGGAAGAAAAGCCCAAACCCGAACTTGTCGATGGGGTAGAAGAAAGGAGGGAAAAGAGGGAAGAAGAAAGAAGATTCATAATCAAGATTGAAGGAGTGAAAACAAAGCCACATCCCCCCCGCGCGAAGCAGGCCCCGTAGGGCCTCCGGCTCTGAGCCGGAGGCCAAACGGCAAAAAACCAAATAAGCTGCTCCCAAAACAGAACAAAAAGAGAACAAAACCTGAGAGATCCAAACCCTAGAGGAACAGTACATCAGGGCTCCCCGCACAGTAAGAGGCGCTCGCAACCCTAGCCGACATTTTGTGTTCGTTGTATTTTTGACTACTCTCTCTCGTACAAACGATTTGAGGTTTCATTTTGGTTTATGAGTTCTGACTAATTCATAAGTACAAATTTAAAATCAATTCAGATCATTTGAGCGACCGATTTCAATCCAATCAGTCAGATTGGCTGACTTCATCTAAGTTGCACTCTAGTAGGTACAAAAAAATAACACCAATGCAATAAAAAATTCTATTGATCGATCATTCCGGAAAATGTAAAGTACAAACAAGCACATTTGATACAAAATATGAATAGCCCAAATTACATATATATTCAGGTTGCAACCTTAATACAAGATAGCTTTGATCAATTGATCGCCAAGCATGATAAGGATTACGATAAAGATGAACAGCACGTAGCTCAGCACTTTTCCTGCGACAAAGAAGCAGCAAGTGCTGGACAGAGAGAGAGAGAGAGAGAGAGAGAGAGGATATTGCGTCTGGTTTTTATAAGTGAGCTGAGACTTTGGATGATGTAAGTTGGGCATGGAGGTTGCTGGGTGGGTGCCTATGTTGAGATGAGATAGTTTCTCCATTTGGTTGGAAACTTGTAACAGAAAACACAAAAATCAGGTCAGAGCATTTCCTCGTTAGCTCACCCTCCCATCTGCGTATGAAGAATACTAATTTTTATTACGATCATAGTTTCACAAACCAAAAAGAAGGAAAAAGACTCCATCATTATCGGTTCATTTTCCTTTGTTACTGGCTTTTAAAGGCTTGCTCCTTCTCAAATACCTTTTTCATGTCGGATAGTCTCCTTTGTGAAGTGGAGCTCACGTCTATTATAGAAAAGCATTACAACTATGCTTTTCTATTGAGAGGTCGCACCTGAGGCATTCATGCATCTAAAGACGGTAGTATGCGCTCTTGTCACTGATAGTGGTGTCTTCCATTGAGCGCATGTCCACGCTCCTTTGCCTGTGTTGCAATATTAGATTGCTCTGTGAGTTGCCATATATCCTCTTTCAACCCTTATTATATCTACCTTTTGATATCATTGTTGGAATATTAGAAAGGTCGCTCTGAGATTTCATGAGGACAGTCAAGTTCCTTGCATTGATTAGTCGGCTTGAAGTGCATGTTCATCTTCTCATTATCTTTCAGTTGTTAATAAAAGATCTTTTTTTTTCCTTTATGGTGATGTGGCAAACAGTAAAAAAAATCTCTATAAATTAAAATGAAATTTATTAGCATTTCATACTAGTCAGGTTTATTTAAAAATTATTATTCGCAAAATCATATATCACATCTTTCAAAGATATCCTCTTACACAAAATATAAAGACTATTCAAAATTATTCCTTAAGATATTTATTTAGAGAAATTGAAAATCCATAATATAATATGTTAATAAAAGAAAATATTTTAGAAATTTTATAAATCAAAAACATAATACTTACATTGCCCCTCTTTATGCTCAATATATATTTGGAGCTACTATGTATGATTTAAATCCATCACCTAATATCTTTTGCATAAATGGATACTAATAAAAGCTTATGTTTGTGTGTGATGAGGGAGAAAATATTACATACGGAGTCCGGATGTATTCAGACTCCAATCAAAAATTCGGACACATGACTCCAAATAAATTTTTATGCTATTTTAAATAAAATTTAAGAGTAATTGAGCTATGTGTCCGAATGTAATTGGAAGTCCGGATGCAAAGCTAAATCCGGACCCGCATGTAATATTTTTTTGTGATGGGGGAGGCTATAGGTGAAAGTGGTGGTAATAATAATTTTGTTTTCTAAATCATTAGAATTGATATTTAAAATATGTTTATTATTTACATCATTCTTTATGTTTTCATCATCATATTTATCAACATTTTCATTATCGCCCTTAAAATCATGAAAAAAAAAGTTATTAGTACAGTATCAGAAATAGGCTTTATAAATTATGATATCTCTTCTTCATCATGAGCAATATCTATTATATATTCATCATTAATTCTCTCTTATTCTTCATGGATGGTTTGCATAATATACTTATATGATCAGTTGTACTTGTAAAAGAATTAAATTTTGTATATTTATGGTTTTAAGTAATTTTATATAGCTTATGCCCTTCAGCGCCTCAATTGGAAACAGGTCAAAATACTCACAGATGAAGAGAAACATATACGCTCTGGCTTGTTCTCTAGAGTATTATAGTTGTGTTGTTTTTAAAAAAATTCTATTATAGTCATATTCATTCTCAATATTTGCATTTTCTTTTAATACATAATCATTACTTGTTTTTTTGCATGCATGCATGATTAACTTGTAAGAGTATATGATGATAATTATAGAAAAATAAAACTTTTGTAAAAATATATAGAAAAAAATAAAACTTAATTCATTTGTGTCTAATGACTTTGAAGTTGAGGAATATCTAAAAATTTGAGAAGTCATTGTAACCAACTATTAATGAAAAAATGTCTAGAAGAATCTTTAGGAGTCTATAAATAGTATTATGTGTTCATAATAAGGTGAAAAAGAAGAAGACGTAATAGAGACAGAGGGAGAAAAAGAGTTTTATAGGCAAATTTGATTAGTTATCATTTACATTACGAGAAACAAGAAAATTTCTATTAACAACTTGTTTTGTGAGTTGATTGTAGTAGTTAATTCATTAAGTAATTGGTCGAGTTATTTATACGAGTTGCTGAGGTCAACAAAATGTATTAGGGAATTTATCTGAGATCCAATGGACATGTTTGCCAGCTCATTTCTAGACCTCAGATGTGTTGGAGATTTTTGAATTGAGGTGTTGTACTTGTAGTCCCCATTTCCAACATGAAGGTCATCAAAATTAAGGGATTATAAGCATAATTTTTTCTTAAGAATAGAAATATGCAAATAAATATTTTATTAATAAAAAGTAAAGCATGAAATTAGTTAATTACAAATAAATTTTTATCTAGAGAACTAGTTAATTGTGGGCTTTGAAAATTTGCCACCGACCCATCGACAAATTGAATGAAGAGAGTATGGTTTAGGCTGTGTAATTTTGAGGCGATGAGATAGATAAGACATTACCTAGAGATTTCATCCTCATTTTGTGAGGATATTAGATCTGGTTCCAGGTTTCCTATAGGCGCAAGCCCCTATAGTTAATTACTCCTCCCAATAAGTGAGAGAGAACTTTAGATTAAGGCTAGTCATTAGATCGCTTAATGCATAGTGTATAATAGCAACATATAGAGTTTTAGAATTTAAGATTATGAAATTCATCATTTCAGCTTAAACTGGATGGTTGGGGAATGATGACATGTCGGTCTATATCACATGGTTAGTCATCCGTGATCCTAGTCTACTTTGTCGAGGTGGTAGTCGAATGACGGCGAAGGATCCTGTCGACAACACATGGGTTACGTCGTCCAAGAAATCCTTGTAGACCTTGGGTGGTGTTTGTCTAAGGAGACAACCTTAAGTCCACCTTAGTTAACAGAGGGTTGTTTGCCCTATTAAGTATACCCTATGATTCACAACTAAATGGGCAGAGCTATTGGGGAGCATACGGGCTACGATCGTGATCGTAATATAATGGAGTCTAACTGGTCAAACCGATCATCAAAGGACTCAACTACATCATCGTGGAGCTTCTAAAGCAAATCGAGGACACGCGTCTCCACAGGCATAAGATTGATTGAGAGTGAACATAGGAGACTTAATTTGGCATTGGCTCTTTTGCGAGCTATAGTTTTCTTAATTTGTCACCTTCAACAAACTATTACGGAAAGTGGATAGAATGAGTTTTTATTTAAGCTTTTAAAGATTAAATTTCATTTGAGCAGTTTTTAGATTGATGCTTGATTTGAGTTAATTTGATTTGAAAAATTGATTAATTTGAATATATTTAAGAGCTTTGGATCCTATCAACTCTATTAGCTCCTAACAGAGGATCAGACTACTGTCACATGACAGAATTAGCTTCTCAAATATTTCACTAAGTTGAAATTCTTATAATAGATTTTTAGATTTTGGTAGCTCGGACCCATTCCTATGACTAAATCGAAAGCAACAGGCATCCTTACACTTGAATCTAAACATTGACAGGTATGGGTTATCTGTATCTAAGAATGCCTTAACTAACGTCTTCTGTTCGCTTGTATGATGTGTTGCGAATCCGGTGGCGTAGAAGACGTTATAAATTTTATATTGCAATTTGGAAGAGCACATTGCGATTCATATTTGCTTCTTTCGTATTTGGGCTTTAGAGATTCATATCTATTTCTTATGCTTATTGATAAGGCTTCAAATTTATTGCATACTTCTATTGAATTCACTTCTCATTTTGATTGAAGTGAATTGAAAGAAAGTCTATTATTCATTAGAGAACTTGTTGCACTCAATAATGACTCATTAAAACTTTTTTAAGCATCTGTATAGTTTAGTCATGGATTACTCCAATTGACTTAATATATGATATGGATCCACCATTTATTAGAAATTAATACTTATGATTTGTGCTCATTGATGAACCACTTAATCAACCTCCTTAATTTGTGGATGCACATTTAAGCTTCTTATAGACTCCAGATAGTTAAACTATGTACTCATGCAAAACATTTTATTTATCTCAAAATAAATCAGAAAGGAATCATAATGATCAGTGATGACTCTCTTTTATGCTTGTTAACAAGTCATTTAAAATCATTTCTAACATCCTACAAAACTTTTTTTCTCCTTCGAGTTATTTGAAATGAATCATTATAGAGTTTAGTATTAATAAGGATGACTTATTCGTATCTAACGGTGAGTTATTTGGCTTAATATAAGTCTTCCTTTCAAATTTAACACATGCACTTATATTTATTTTATGCCTTTGTAACTTCCCATTTTTTCCATTTTATTTTGTTTTAAGACTTGATGTTTCACCATTAATTTAATATCCAGTTAAATTTTAAATTTAAGTCTCAAAAATTTGATAAAATTTTGGATCTCCGACATCATCCTCGCAGTATCGAGTGTTTTGGCACTTTTAAGCCTAATGACAAGTGGTTTCTTATGACACCACTGATTTTCATCTCGTGCCTTAATGAGTGTGAGGCCTTTAAAGAAGACAAATATAATAAATATATATATATATATATATATATATATATATATATTCATCTATTTTTTTCTAATTCTAAAAATTTGATGAAATTTTGGCAACATTTTGGCTTGGGAGAGTGACATCTAACAGATGTTGGCTTACTCGGTATGCCCTAATTAGCATAGCGAGTGGTGTCTTGCGACCCCACAGTCAATTTTTCATCTTGTCGCACCCTAATGAGCACAACTAGGCCTTCAAACCTGCAAAGAAATACAAGCATATATACATCCACATCACACATGTTCTGACTTATTTCTTCTGTGCGTTGCAATGATTAGCAAAGAGATAGAGTTGGCGATGTCGAAAACTAAGAGAGGAACCCGCCTAATGATGGTATTCCGCTCTAGTTGCGGCAAAGGGAAAGGTCGAAAAGGGAGATAGAGAGATGCTGAAAACTGGGAGAAGAACCTGCCTAAAGATGGTGTTTTACTCCGATTATGGTAAAGAGAATTTGGAAAGGTAATGGAAAGAGTGATGCCAAAAATCAAGAGAAGAGCTCGCCTAATGACGGTGTTCTTCTCTGGTTCTGCAAAACAAAATGGGAAATTCAGATTGGTGAAATGGAGGAATTTTTTGATTGAAAAAATAAGGGATTTCAAGGTGGATTTTCGGCTATGGCTTGAAGGGATTTTCGATTTGGTGTGTTTGTGAGGAGAAAAAGGGGAAGGAGGAAGAAGAAAGAGAAGAGATTTTTGGCCAAAGAAAATCGAAGGAAATGGGGAGGGATTTTCGACCAAGAAGAATGAGGGTAGTAGAAGAAAAAGAAAGAACTTATATTTTGGTTTGGGAGAGGAGGATGGGAAGAGTCTCATTCAATTTAAGAAATAGAGAGAGAGAGAGATAAAGCCTCAGTTAGAAAGCCCGTGACTTGGTTGAGAAGAAGAAGAGGAACAATTTCCTTGGAGGAACAGTGTAAGTGAAGCTTGACAGCGAGGAGAGATCAAGGAGCAAGCGTCTGGATCATCACATGAGGGAGGAGGGAGGCTCGTGCCTTAGGGTTCTTGTGCACGTAGAGGGAGAGGTTGAACCGAGTTGTGTGTGAAGGAGGGGTCGAACCGACCTAATGAGAGATTAGGGCTGGTTGAGTGGGCATTAGGATTAGATTAGGGATTAAAGTAATTTTTAAATTAATTTTCTTAAGTGTTTAATGGGCTTTAATATAAATTTTATGCCACCATGATTAGATAATTAACATTTATATCAATTCAAGGTTATTTCGATATTCCAAATGCAACAACGTGATCCATTTTACAATCGGAGGTTGTTTGGTTCAAGTCAGCGTCAAATTGAGTCTATTTCAGCTCAAAATACGCATTATCATTTTTGACCCCTTGATGTTTTCTCAAACTTGTCTAAATTGAGTGTGAATAGTCTTACTTAATAGATTTTGACATTTTAAAGCTAACGACATAATAAATTTTATGAACGGAGGTTGTTTGATTTGCGTTGACGCCGCCTGAGCTTGATATGCATGCGAGTGTGTTGACGACTCAATCGTTTGATCATCGAGTTATGCAATATTTATATTTTGACCTATTTTGACATTCTGAATGTAATGGTGAAGTCTGCTCATTGATCAAAGGCCATTTGGCTTGATTTTGGCGACCTCCCATGTATTTCAGCCTCAATTTGCACGCTGTCACTTCCAATCATTCGACATTTGTACATACTCGTCTGAATTGAGCATGGATAGTCTCATTTGATATTTTTTAATATTTTAAAGTGACGGCATGATCAATTCATGAACGGAGGTTATTTTAACATCGTCGTAGTTTCTCAACTTTGATATGCGAGTCGACACATTGAGCTCGATCACTTGATCAGTTGATCATTAGATTGTGCAATTTTATATTCCAATCAATTTTGACATTTTGAATGTGACGATAAAGTCCATTCATCGATTGAAGGTCATTTTGACCATTTTTTAATGACGTCCAGTGTATTTTGATTCTTTATTTGTGCACTGTCACTTTCAAAGTCCATCGAATTCAACTTGTGGGCTTGACTCGACTTTTGACACATATATGGAGGTCAACAAATGCCTCCCAAAAAATATGATTCGCACAAAGAGTGAGTCACATTTGTTGAAAATTGGTTGACCATTTAGGCTACTGAACTTGGATCATTTTAGCTTCATTTGCAATAGCTTACAGAGTTTTGATAGGATGTCATTACTATGATGCCTTATTTAGGACATGCTAAATGACGGGATTGACAGATTTGTCAAAATTAATTTGTTGGATAGATAAGAGTTCTTACACCATCTACTCTCTGCTTCAATGGCTTTGTTGAAGATCTCTTTATTTTATGTCCTTGCAGATTTGAGTCTCCTCCAACCCTAGCTTCATGCTTTGTTGGGTTTGCTGGAAGAATTGGTTTATTTGTTTTAATGAAGTGCTCCGCTGGGGAATCAATTTATTCATTCTTGGTCAGATTTGAAATTCCTTTTGTCCTAGCTTTAAGCTTAACCGACTTGATGGAGGACTAACCTGATTTGTCCATATCAACTTGTCAGGAAGTGTATGTACGCCATGAATCATGTGCTTGTTGCTTTGATGGATTCATTGAAGGGTGCGTATAGATGACCCAGCCTTCTAGCTTATACTAGGTCTATGTTGAGTTATCAGTCTAGCAATGTGTGCTTTAAAAGACTAAATAACCATGAAATTCTTTTAGTTCGGCCATCAGCTTTGTATGAACTATGAAATTACTTCCTCAATCTTATGCTTTCTACTTTTATGGACTTGATGAGGAGATTGTCTTTGATTTGTGCTTTAAGCTTGATCAGATCATTTGAGAATAAATTGAAATATCACCTTGTAGGCAATATAAAGATTAACTTGAGGCAGCTCTGAATTGAGAGTTTCCTCAGATTGTCTTGGCCTATCGATCAAGTAGAAAGATCTCTTGGATTTTGGTTGCTTATAATCCCTAAGCTAGATCCAGTTTAAGATTGAATAGCTATCATCATTAGACTGATGAGCAAGGGCTCTTTCACTGTGCATTTTCTTACAGCTAGTTCAGTGAGGAGAGCGTCATCAACTAGGCCACATTTGGGCTTATTGAGATCGACCTTTAGAACCTACTCCAATCTTAGACTTAAGCTGTAATGGGTTGGTGGTTTTGTCATTAGACTGACAAATGAGGGATCTTTCACTACAACCTTTTCTTGCGGCTTGTTGAATGAGGAGAGCATCAGCAATTCAGCCATTTATGGACTTGTTAAGTTCGACCTTTAGAACCCATTTATGTCCTAGACTTCAAGATATAGATGTTGATATTTTTCCAACTCAATTTTTTTTTTTGACATTTAGGGTTGTCTTTTCCTGCGTAGTAATGGATTCTTTTTGTTCTTTCTAAGAAACTGTAACTTAACATTAACAATTATGAGTATATTCAGGGATTTCAGCATAAAGCTCGATGTCAGCCTAAATCAGGATATATTCAAGGATCTCGTCTTATAACACAATATTAACTCAAATAAACTTGACATAAACTAAAAAAATGTCCCCTATCTTGTTGGGAAAATTCTAAAGCACTTTTAGGAGAACTTTTATGATGTAAATTAAGCAAATACATCAATATTTGAATTGATATGCTCTTAAAAAGGTTTTGACATATAACATTGATTTCATCTATATAAATAAAAAATCTAAAATGCCCCCTGTATAATAAGGGAATTTTCACAAAAAAAGTCTCTTCATCTGGAGTGAGCATATTTATTTAGGGATCTCGGCATGAAGCATGATGTCGACCTAAATAGATATACTAAAATAAATGCCTCGTGCCTTTCTGGGGGATTTCTATTATACCTCAAGAATGAATTCTTCATGTGTAATATTTTTTCAAGTATCGACCATTAATTGGCGACATTGATCTTTCACCCTTTAAGTCAATGAGTTAGTATACCCCTCCTTGATACACTTTCTAAATGACAAAAGGGCCCTTCCAGTTAGGCACAAATTTTCCACCAAATTTTTTA
This sequence comes from Cymbidium sinense, assembly GCA_021442155.1. Taxonomy (NCBI): domain Eukaryota; kingdom Viridiplantae; phylum Streptophyta; class Magnoliopsida; order Asparagales; family Orchidaceae; genus Cymbidium; species Cymbidium sinense. The sequence continues at coordinate 80,407,780 of CM038220.1, forward strand.
TTAGAAATAATTGGTCTTCTCAGCACCAAGACTAATTCCCCTTTTTGGAATATTTGATGCCGCACTGTATGGTCAAAAGTCCTGGACATCTTTGCTCGATAAACCTCCAAATTTTGATGAGCTTGCAATATAACTTCATTAAGCACATCGAGTTCATCCATTCCCAAATGAGCATTTTGATCTTGAGTTAGATTGTATTGGATCACTATTCGAAGTGATGGCAACTCAACTTCAACTGAAAGAACTACTTTAGTTCCAAATACCATTGAATAGGAAGTGGCTTTAGTCGGTATCTTATAGGTGGTTCGATATGCCCATAATGCCTCTATTAGTTTAGTATGTCATTCTCTCTTATTTCTAGTAAGGATCTTCTTGAGCAGTTTGACCAATGTCTTGTTGAAGGCTTCCGCCAAACTATTTGCTCTTGGATTGTATATTGAAGAGTATCGCCAGTCAATTTTATGTCGATCAATGAATCTATAAATCTTTACACTTTTGAAAGCTGTGCCATTATCAAAATTATTCAGCACAGCACCCCAAATTTATAGACCACATTATGCATGAAAAAGTTGATCACTCAGTCAGCAGTAACTTCTTTAAATAGGGTAGCTTCATCCCACTTAGAGAAATAGTCAATCACTGCTTGGATGAAGCGGTGTCCAGCTGATAATGGTGGATCAATTGGTCCAATTACATCTATACCCTAGCATTCGAATGGCCAGGATGTTATTGTTGGGTGCAGTATATTTGGAGGTTGGTGGATTATATTCCCATGTACTTAAGATTTATGACACTTCTTAGCATGATTGATACAGTCTCTTACCATAGATGGCCAATAATAGCCCATCCTTTTGATCTTTACTGCCATCTTAGACCTAGTTGATGTGCACCATAAAGTCCTTCATGAACTTCAATCATTTTGCTAGCTTCATCTACATTTAAGCATCATAGCCACATTTGTTCAAAGGATCTACGATATAAAGTGTTGTTGACAAAAGCATAGCGCAACATTGTCTTCCCGATTTGAGCTGCTAGTGATTTATTATTTGATAATTTATCTTCTTTAAAGTAGTCGATGAAGGGTTGCCTCTAATCATGTGACTCTTCTATAATAAAAGCTTCATACTGCTTTTTTGAGGTAATATCATTCTTAGCACTTCTTGATATAACTCCTTGTTGATTTTGGGGAGTATGAGGAGCAACCTGAGTATCATCATGCTGTCTCGACTTTGATAATCCCTCTACCTATAGGGATTAATACTTTTTTGGCTCTAGAACTCATCGAGTAAATATGCCGATCAAGACATAATCACCATTCATACTTACCATTTTCTTAGCTAATTTTGCTAAGCAATCTGCTTTGCTATTCTCGAATCGAGAGACTCGAGTTAATGTGATATTTGGTATTTTCCTCATAAGCTCTAGAACTCGCTTATGATAGAAAGCTAACTCAAGCTTGTTGATTTTATAAATGCCAAGTACTTGATTTATAATAAGCTGAGAATCATCGAAAATATGCAAGTTTTGAATGTCTATGAGGAGAGCTTCTTCAAAACCTACTACCAATGCTTCATACTCAAGTTCATTATTAGTTCTTGGCTCGATCAGCCCATATGATCGTCTCATTATTCCTCCTTCTGGTATTATGAAGATGATGTTGATATCTGCTCTTGCCCTTGAGAAATTTATAGGTTTGACTTGTTTGATCGATGAGGCTCTATCAAAGTATATTTTTTAAATTTGTGATTTTTCACTTTCATGAATAAGCATAATTTGCTCATTAGGCTAATCGTTATTAAGAGAAGAGTCCACGAGGATGTGATGTGTAGCAAGAAAATCAACTAAGACTTATCCTTCACTACTTTCTACGGAACGTATGTGATATCAAATTGTAAAAGCAATACTTCCCATCTTGCCAAGCGACCTGTCAATGCTGATCTTGTCATCAAGTACTTTAGTGGATCGATCCTTGAGATGAGGGTAATCTTGTGAGATAACATATAGTGAATGAGCTTTTGGACTCAAAGATCAATACCAAATAGTGCTTCTCTATTTGAGAGTATCTCATTTCTGCTTTTACTAATCTTTGACTGATATAATAAAGAGCATTCTCTTTGCTTTCTTCATTGTGTTGTGCCAATAATGCTCCAAGGGACTCTTCTAATGTAGCCATGTATAGAATGAGGGGCTTCCCAGGAGTAGGCACTGCAAGTATTGGTAGATTTAATATGTAGCTTTTAATGCTATTGAAGGCTTCTTATCATCTCTTGTCCCATTTGAATGGAGTATCCTTCCTCATCAACCTTGTAAATGGTTGACAGCATCCTGATAGGTTTGATATAAATTGACAAATGAATGTAAACTGTCCTTGTAAAGAATGAAGCTGACATAAACTCTTCGGTGGAGGCATCTCCACAATTGCCTTGATTTTGGCGGGATTAATTTTAATTCCTCTATGATGTACAATATGCCCAAGGAATTTTTTGGACGATACTCCGAATGCACATTTTAGAGGATTCATCTTGAGATCATATTTTTTTATTTTCTTTAGTATAATTCTCAAGTCTTTAAAGTGATTATCACGATTTAAACTCTTCACCACCAAATCGTCAACATAACATTCCACCTTATGGTGAATCAATTCATCAAAAATACGTGTCATGGCTCTTTAGTATATAGCTCTAGCATTCTTCAATCTGAAGCGCATGACTATGTAGCAATATATATTATTGGTGTTCTGAATGATGTATATCTTTTATCTTCATGCACCATCTTGATTTGATTATATCTCAATGATCTATCCATGAATGAGAACATATCATAGTTGGAAGTATTGTCCACTAGTAGTTTTGATATTAGAAGCGAAAAGTCATATTTTGGGCATGCCTTATTTAGGTCTCGGAAGTCAATGCAAAGATGGATTTGGCCATTTTTCTTCCTAGCGGGGATAATATTGGCTATCCAATCTGCATACTTCTCTTCCCAAATGAAGCCTGCTTCGATCAGCTTCTTAGTTTCTACAATTACCTATTCTTTAATCTCCAATCTCATTCGCCTAGGAGCTTGCTTAACATGTGTTACATCCGGTTTAATAGTAAGTTTATGAATTACTATATGGATAAGCCTGCCATTTCAGAATATGTCCAAGCAAAGCAATCCATAAATTCACAAAGTAGAATTTTTAGTTCTTCAACTTTCTCATCAAGTAGGACGTCACTGACGAAAGTTGGATGGGAATCATCCTCAGCTCCTATGTTGATTTCTTTGAGTTCATTCATAGTAGTTATTTTTCCACCATCTTTGAGTTTATCAACTGCAGGCTTGACTTCTACTTCTTCATCATTTGTAAGAAGAATTCATGGAGATTATCTTCTTCATCATCATTAGCTTCGATCTCAACTTCTATTATATTACAACAGGCTTTATTTTGATGAGATTTGTGGATGAATCCAAGACCTTTAATAATAAACTTATCTCTACTTTGTGATGCTTGAGGACTTCTTTGGCTCCACATTCTATTAAAGTTTTGAGTCCTATTTTTAGTAGTTCCAATATGAATTCCCAACTTATGCATCATTTTTCATAATTTCTATGGATAGTATATTGGTATTCTTGTTGGCACTAACCCATCAGCATCTCCATGTTGAGCAGGCTACTCAAAATTATGTCTGAGACTCTTCAGATTTGTAAAGTAGAGTTCATGTTCTGCCACCCTCGCTCAATGATGACACATAGAATGTTATTAATTCTTCAATATTATGAACTCTAGTGGAGTAATTTCTTCAAAGTACTGCTGAGGGATGAGTATAATTTTGAAGGAGTCCTCTAACACTGCCAAATGAGCTATCCTTCTTGATGCGATCATCTGAACTCTATTTTCATAAGTAGATTCAAAATTATAGTCTGAATCAGAATCACTTATTTCATACTTTGCCTTTTCTGAAAGCTTATAAGTTCCCTTAGGTTTGATAGAAATATCTACTTCTTCTTCTTGTGTGTCACTTCCTAAATGAGAAATTGATCTTCTTGATTTAGATGTAGCATTTCCTTATTTCTTCCTCTTTGCTTCTGCTCTTTCACTTTGTGAAATTACTTTTTAGTTCCTAAAGTGGATGCTACCGCTTTAAGAGGCTCTGTTGGCTTAGGCTCTTTAGGAATGAAATATTGTTCTTCTTCATTGATCTTTGCTTCATGGATGGAGAATGGTTTTAGATTACTAGGAATTCTGAACTCTTCTTCATCTTTTAGGTACTTCATACACTAATGCATAGTAGATGAGACCATGCCATACTCATGCAGCCACGATCGACCCAAGAGAGCTCTAAATATTGTATCAACATCGATTACATGAAACTTGGCTTCTATATAAATCCTGAAACTTAAGCGGGAGAATATAAGAACCCAGGGTTTTCTATCCTTTCTCATCGAAACTATGAACTATTAACTTATCTCTCCCAAGATATTGGATATCAAGTGATAATCCTCTTAATACCTTTAGACTCATAAGATTGATAGAAGAACCTGGATCAATCAATATTCTACCGACGAGATGACATCACTCTATAGTAAATACATGTAGGACTGCCAGACTGCTGTTCCTAACATAAAATCTTCTTTAAAAAAATATAATTACTGGGAGATCTTAAGTTTGCAACGGTTTAGTTATACATATTTCAGCAAAGTAAGATTCATAACTCTCTGGATTTTTGAGAGCTTGTATCAAAGTTTCTGAGGTTTTTGACATCAAGAGAGCATCGCACACACTCGCCAGGGATCTTTCTTAGATGTGATAGAATATTAGAATTTATCTTTTCACTTGATTTAGGCTTTATTCTAAGATTTTTAGGAATGATATCTTCGTTGACTTCGATTTGTTTGCTTTATCTTTATTTGCATTTCCTCTCTTTGATGAAGGTGGTAAGACTTTACCACTTCTCAACTGAACTTGAATCACCTTATCTTACTCAGATTCTTCTGAAGAGGTAGTTTCTTCAAATTTCTTTCTTATTCTAGAGGATTGACCAAAAAAGCTAGACTCACTTTTCAACTTCATATGTTTCATGCGTGATGATATCAATGAGTCTGACTCTTCTCCATCGGGAAAACATAAATCTTCATCTGAAATTTTACCTTCTTGTTGAGTCATTAAATAAAATTTAGATTTCAACTCCTCAAGCTCTTCTTGCTTTCCAGATAAGAATTTTGATGGGTTGGTCGAGTCTGTCTGACTACCCTTATCATTTCGAAGTAATTGATGCTGAAGAACATCTAACATCACATAAATGATTCGGCATGTCTCAACTAGACAAGATTCACCATTATCTTCTTTATCTGATTCATCAATGCGAAGTTTAGGCATAAAGTCTGCAAGCCTAAATGGTTGCTTTGCTGGCTGGTGATACTCCTTTAAATTATTAATAATCTTTTGAGTTATAGTTCTCTTCTTGATCTTCTTTTTCTTAGCCGGCTTCTTTGACTTATGAGGCCTGTGCTTAGTAGACTGCTACTCATGCTGTGATGTAGTAGCCATATCAGAATACTACTGAGAAGCCCAATTACTTATTTTAGGCATCTCTTTTAAGTCCAATATAGGTTCAAGTGGTGATTTGCACTTAACACTAGGAACGCCTTTTAACTGCTTCAGCATTTTCACAGTCTTTTTAGAGACTACTATTTCCCATTCTTCAATGAACTAATTTCTCCATCTTTTTGTCTTTAACTAGAACACTGTCTGATAGTGTAAATTCACCTCGCCGATACTTCCTTTCTAGCCAATCTTTGAAGACATAATAATCTTTTATAGGATGGCTGATCATCCAATGATAGGGACAGTAATTTGGATTACTGACTTGATCAACTTTTTTAGGCCTTTTAATTTTTGGTAATTGTAGATCAGCTTTGACTGCTTGTCAAAATAATTTATCCACACTGTCCCTTCTAAAGGAATAATTTTTATTCATCTTTTCCTTAAGAGATGGCCATATTCGCTCATCATCTCTTGTTGTTTATTTTGGACGCTCCCCACCACTTGAAAAAGTTTGAGGTTTATCATTGCCTCCCAATACTAATTTTGGTTGTGGATTAGAACAGATAAGCTTCTTTCTCTTATCATCATTGTACATTGGATATTTTCTTTATCCACATTATATATCACCCGCTTTTCACCATTTTAGCTATAAGAAGCGGCATGAATGTCATTTCTTCTTGAGTCTGAAGGTTTGTTCCTCTTTGCTTTATCTGCATCGATTTCAGACTTAAGGCGATTCAGCTTTTCAAATTTAGCCACCCTATCAGGCAAGTCCTGGAATGTTGTAATCGACGCCACACATAAAAAATGAAAAAATATGTCATAATTATGACATAAGAATATATTGTATATTTTCTTATTAAGAATATCTTATTATTTCATTATTTTTCATTATTTGATTATCTTATTATTCTATAATTGAATATTTCAATGAAATATAATGAAATATTTAGTTTAGTATATTATTTAGTTAAAGTGGCTAAAACTTTTAGCCATTCATATTTCTTTCATTTGAATGAAAAGAAAGTCTTTTTTTAGGTTTCTAATTTCTTTCTTTTTAACGAAAAGGGGGATCCTTTATTATGGAAAATCCCAAAAGATTTGTTGAAGGTGTAAATAAGTTTGCTTAAACCTGATTTTTTCATGTGATATTATTCATATGAGAAAATATGGGTAATTTTAAATGAAATCTTTTCGGATAAACACTTATATATAAGTGTTTATAAGTGTAGATTATTATGTTTACCATGACTATTCATGATTCCATATTGAATCAATTGCATACGGTTCAAAATTAAAATGAGAGGATGTTATGGTAAAACTTTGAAACGATGTGGAAGCAACGCAAAGACATGATTGGATGTGGATTATGACATCCACCATTTTCTATACGAATGAAGATGCTCTTGTCACATAGTTTGTTACGCTAGGAACTGATTGAATTTGTCTTGGGTTGCTAAAGAAAGATACTAATGGTATAGAAAGGTATAGCATATGATGGAGCTCGAGCAAAATGATTCATTCATTTATCGGGAATAATCTAGGTTAGTGAGAATCAATAAGTTAGACCAACTTTGTAAATATATCATCTATATATAAATATAGATAAAAGGAGAGGTTCAAATTTGAACAAGTTTGAAAAAAAAATAAAATTTATCTAAATTTTCAAGCTAGATCAAGAGTGTATTACAAAGGAATCAATGTCAGATGATTTTCTGAAAAGAACAAAAGGTATGTTGCGCTTTTGAAAAGGAGTAAGATCACCAAGTAATGTCTAAACCCAATGATTTCACAAAGCGAAAGCAAAGACAATAAATTCAACAAGGAAACACTATTTTAACTTGTCTCAACAATTGGATGAATGAGTAAAAAAAATAGGTAGAGACAAGAAATTAAGGATTTCTGAACTCTTTCAAAACTATCCAACTTGAGTTAGTACAAATGAAATTTCTTTTTGTAAGAAGGATTCTTTTTGAAAAGAAAAAGGCTCAAATTATATTTATGGATATTTCATTTATCTATAGATGAAATAGAAATTCTAAAATTAGAAAAATTAGAATCATTTTTTTGAGTTTATAAAACTTCCTATACGTTTAGGGGCATCTTTATCTACATCTATCAATGAGCCATCTATCAATCGTGTAATTGATGTTGATAAGAGAAGGAAAAGATCTTAAAAGTGGGTTTTGATAAAAGAATCAAACTTATTCAAATGTTTATTTTATATATTCCTTGAAAAGGTGTTCAAAAGATGTTATGATATTTTAAGGAGCTTTAAAGAATTGAATTTCTTTTGATAAAAAAGAAAAAAAAAAAGAACATGAAAAGAATTACACAAAGATAGTACTGACTCTATCTTTGTGTAATTCTATTCAAAGTTCTCTTTTCTTTTCTATTCATACTTCTTTATATATTTCTATTCATACTATATATATATATATATTAAAAAAGTATATTAATTATTATTACAATATTACTATATTCTATATATATTATTATATAAAAGATAATAGATAATAAATTATAAAAAAAAAAAAATATATTTATTTTATTATTACAAAGTAATTCGTATTGGTATGATATTATTACTGATATTATTAATGATATATCTACAATTGAGATCTAAATAGCAAGAATTAAAAAAATTTAAAAATAAAAGAAAAAAAAGATATTTTTTAAAAAAATCAAAAGATTTTAAATGAATATTTCTTTTAAGAAAGAAATAAAGAATTAAAAAGAGAAAATAAAATAGATTATTAGAATTAATTATTAATTGAAAAATGAGATTAATAATAATTATGTTATAATATTATAATATAAATATTCTTTTCTATAATATATATAATATATATTTCTATATATATATATATATATATATATATATATATATATATATTATATATATATAATATATATCTATATTATATATATCATATCTATATATATATATATATATACAATATATAATATTTATATAATATATTTAATTAATATATTTATATATTTTTAATATATTTTATATTATATATATATATTTATATATTTTTAATATATTAATATATTTTTATATATTTTTAATATATTTTTATATTTTTTTCTTGCTTATTTTTGTGGACCCCCCTCGACAAGAGGGGGGTAACCTTTCTTCTTATATTTGTATTGTACCTTTCTTTTTTTATTAAAGAAAGTTTATTAAAAAAGCCTCATTTTTTCTATCTCTACCTTTTCCTTATTACTTCTTTTTTTTCTGCTCAAAGTTTTATTCTTTCAAATACAACACAAATTTATATATAATTTCTTTAAATTTGTTTTCTAAAAAGTCCATTCATATTGACAATGGTGTATCAAACAAATATAATTTGATCGTATATAAATAGATCTTTTTATGCCCATTTCATTCACTATTGGCTCTTTCCTTCACTTTAGTAAAATGGATGAGTTTGCTAGATTTTTTTATTTCGATTATATCTACACTGCATATTGATCCGGGTTGCTAACTCAACGGTAGAGTACTCGGCTTTTAATTGCTATGATCTTTGATCTTTTACACATTTGGATGAAGGAATTCGTGTAGACTATTGGTAGAGTTTATAAGACCGCGAGATCTGAAAGGTAATGAATGGAAAAAAAAGCATGTCGTAAAAAAAAATAAATAAATAAAGAATAATAAAATCATAAAAAAAGAAGATTTCTAGTACTCATAATATAAATAGAACAAGAATTTTTTTTTTATAAAATCTTTAAAGTTCAGTAAAGTATTTTGGGTCTAATGAATAAATGGATAGAGTCTTATAGCTCCAATTCGAATAAGGAAAAAAAAGCAATGAGCTTCATTTCTTAATTTGAATGATTACCCGATCAAATTACTAATTATACGTTAAAAATAGATTAGTGCCTGATGTGGGAAAAGGTTCTCTTGTGAATTTTGAGTGGACCATTGATTCTTTTTTTTTTAATCCTAATTATTCTTTATTGTGGATTGGAGACGGATGTGTCTAAGAAATAGTATAGTGATAAAAGAATCTTTTCCAAAGTCAAAAGAGTGATTGGGTTGAAAAAATAAAAGATCTTTACCCTTTTTCTTATTGTTAGTCTAGTTATATTTAAAAGGAAAAGAAACCAAAATTGGATAGAAAGGAAAGCAAAAGATCTGTAGATTGGGCTCTCCGGGTATATATTCTTTATTTGTTCTTACTTTTAGATAATCTTTTACTTCTTATTTTGTATTTTATTCTATTATTATTATATATTATTATAGTTTATTCTAAAATTCTAAATAGTATTTTAGTATAAGAGAAACACAACATATGCATACGCTCGACCATATTGCACTATGTATCATTTCATAACACAAGAAGTGCCTCCCTTTTGGTTACAGTAGAAATGTATTTAAATGGCAGAATGACAAGGATATTTAGATTTAAAAAGATAGATTTTGGCAACAAAACTTCCTCTATCCGCTTCCTTCAGTCTATTTACTCACTTGTTCATTATCATAGCTTCAATAGTTTGATTTTTTACGAACCTGTGGAAATTATCGGTTATGACAATAAATATAGTTTAGTACTTGTGAAACGCGTTTAATTACTGAATGTACCAACAGGAATCTTTGATTTCTTCGGTGAATGATTCTAACAAAATGGATTTTGGGGTCACAAGAATTCTTTTTCTTCTCATTTTATTCTCAAATGATATCGAAGTTTTGGAGTCATTCGAAATTCCATTCTCATCACGATTAGTATCTTCCCTTGAAGAAAATGAATACCAAAATCTCGAATTTACGATCTATTCATTCAATATTTCCCTTTTTAGAGGATAAATTATCACATTTAAATTATGTGTCAGATCTATTAATACCCCATCCTATCCATTTGGAAATCTTGGTTCAAATCCTTCAATCTGGATCAAAGATGTTCCTTCTTTGCATTTCTTGCGATTGTTTTTCCATGAATATCATAATTTGAATAGATTACTTCAAAGAAATCTATTTACGTCTTTTCAAAAGAAAGAAAAGATTCTTTTGGTTCCTACATAATTCTTATGTATATGAATTTGAATATCTATTCCTATTTCTTAAAGCCTTCTTATTTACGATCAATATCTTCGGAATCTTTATTGAGAACACTTTTCTTTGGAAAAATAGAATATCTTATGGTCGTGTGTTGTAATTCTTTTGAGGATCATATGGTTCCTCAAAGATACTTTCATACATTATGTTCGATATAAAGGAAAAGCGATTCTGGAACTCTTATTCTGATGAAGAAATGGAAATTTCATCTTGTGAATTTTTGGCAATCTTATTTTCACTTTTGGTTTCAACCTTATAGGATCCATATAAAGCAATTACCCAACTATTCCTTCTCCTTTCTGGGGTATTTTTCAAGTGTACTAAAAATCCTTTGGTAGTAAGAAATCAAATGCTAGAATTCATTTCTAATAAATACTGACTAATAAATTAGATACCATAGCCCCAGTTATTTCTCTTATTGGATCGTTATCGAAAGTTCAATTTTGTACTGTATTGGGTAATCCTATAAGTAAACCGATCTGGACCGATTTATCGGATTCGATATTATTGATCGATTTTGTCGGATATGTAGAAATCTTTGTCATTATCAGTGGATCCTCAAAGAAGCAGGTTTTGTATCGTATAAAGTATATACTCGACTTTCGTGTTAGAACTTTGTCGTAAACATAAAAGTACGACGCACTTTTATGCAAAAATTAGGTTCAGGATTCTTAGAAGAATTTTTTTTGGAAAAAGAACAATCTCTTTCTTTAATCTTCCTCCAAAAGATCCCTTTTATTTTACACCGATTACATAGAGAATGTATTTGGTATTTGGACATTATCCGTATCAATGATCTGGATCATTCATGATTGTTCACGATACTTTTCATTTTTATGAAAAAGATTCATGAATTTGTATTGAAATGCTCATATATGATTATATATCATATATATCATCATATTCGTGGTGAGATTGTCAAAATTCTTAGACTTTCTTCTCAATATGTAATATATGTAATTCTTTTTTATTTTTTATTGATATATACATAGGGAAAGCCGTGTGCAATGAAAACTGCAAGCACGGTTTGGGGAGGGATCTTTTTCTTATATAGCAACAAGAAAATATAGCAACAAGAAAAAATTATCTACTCCATCCGACTAGTTCCGGGTTCGAGTCCCGGGCAACCCACCAATCCATACCCAAGTAAAAAAAGAAATAATATTTCTTTTTTTAGTTTTATTTGAACTCTTTATTTTATTTTTTATTTAAAATTGTTCTGATAGGTTTGGTCATTACAATTGATATTCATGTCGATTGGTTGACATTAGCATATAAGGCATATTATACTGTGAAATAACAAGCCTTTCATTATCTATCTAATCTCTAGTTATAGTTAATACGTGTGCTTGGGAGTCCTTGAAAATGGAATAAACGAAGATCTTACCATGACTGTAATTTTAGAGAGACGCGAAAGTACAAGCCTATGGGGTCTAAACTGGATTACATCAAAACCGTCTTTACATTGGATGGTTTGGTGTTTTGATGATCCCTACTTTATTGACCGCAACTTCTGTATTTATCATTGCCTTCATTGCCCCTCTAGTTGATATTGATGGTATTCGTGAACCTGTTCGGGTCTCTACTTTATGGAAACAATATTATATCAGGTGCCATTATTCCTACTTCCGCAGCTATAGGTTTGCATTTTTACCCAATATGGGAAGCAGCATCTGTTGATGAGTGGTTATACAATGGCGGTCCTTATGAACTGATTGTTCTACACTTTTACTTGGTGTAGCTTGTTACATGGGTCGTGAGTGGGAACTTAGTTTCCGTCTGGGTATGCGTCCATGGATTGCTGCATATTCAGCTGCTATGCCGCTACAGCTGTTTTTTCTTGATCTACCCTATTGGTCAAGGAAGTTTCTCTGATGGTATGCCTTTAGGAATATCCGGTACTTTCAACTTCATGATTGTATTCCAGCACAACATTCTTATGCATCCATTTCACATGTTAGGCATTGGTGTATTCGGCTCCCTATTCAGCTATGCATGGTTCTTTGGTAACTTCAGTTTTAATCGGAAACCACTGAAAATGAGTCCGCTAATGAAGGTTACAGATTTAAGAGGAAGAAACCTATAATATTGTAGCCGCTCAAGGTTATTTTGATTGATCTTCCAATATGCTAGTTTCAACAATTCCCATTCCTTACATTTCTTCTTGGCGCACATGGGTATCTGGTTCACTGCTTTGGGTATTAGCACTATGGCGTTCAACCCGAACGGTTTCAATTTTAACCAATCGTAGTTGACTCAAGGTCGTAATTAACACTTGGGCTGATATCATAAATCGTGTTAATCTTGGTATGGAAGTAATGCATGAACATAATGCACACAACTTCCCTCTAGATCTAGCTTCTGTGGAAGCTCCATCTATAAATGGATAAGACTTTTGTATTCATATATTTTGTATTCATATAATTATATATATATATATATATATATATATATATATATATATATATATATATATGAAATATATGAATTTATGAATTATATGATATGAATTTTTGAAGATAGCAATCCCCCAATATCTTGTGTTCTTAGAACAAGATATTGGGGGATTGCTATCTTGTTGGGTTCAGGTGCTTTTTGCTTCTCTATCCGAATTTTTGTTCTTTATCATAAAAGTTCTCCCCCGCCAATGAATGATAAGTGCCTAGGTGAAGCATAGTATAAGATAAGTCAGAAAAGTCTAAGTCTTATGAAAAAGAAAATAAATATACCTCTACTCTTTAAATATACCTCTACTCTTACTATAAGATATAAGATAAGGCTTTTCACATGAATACTTAGTAGAACAACTAACGATGAGATTTATTATCGTTTCTCGCGTGTCTCACGAAAGTGAGAGTAGGTGCAAATTCTCCCAATTTGTGACCGACCATACGATCTGTGATATAAATAGGTAAATGTTCCTTTCCATTATGAATAGCGATTGCATGGCCAATCATTGTGGGTATAATGGTAGATGCGAGACCAAGTCACTATGATTTCTTTCTCCTCCCTCCTGTTGAGTTTTCAATTCTTCCCGATAAATGATTTGCTAAAAAAGGATTTTTTTGAGTGAACATGTCACGTGATTACTCCTTTTTTACATTTTTGAAATTGGCATTCTATGTCCAATATCTCGATCTTAATCTGAAGTATAATGATGAATGGAAAAATTTAGCTATGAATAAGGGAAGAGTAGGATGTAATAGCCAAGTGGATCAAGGCAGTGGATTGTGAATCCACCATGCGAGTTCAATTCCGTCGTTCGCCCATCATATTATTTCCAATTCCAAAATTCGATTTTCAATGTTCCTATTTACGGCGACGAAGAATAAAACTATCACTATATTTGTTCCTTTTCCTACTTCTTCTTCCAAGCGCGGATAACCCCAAGGGGTTGTGGGTTTTCTACCAATTGGGGCTCTCCCTTCACCGCCCCATGGGGATGGTCTACAGGGTTCATAACTACTCCTCTTACTACAGGGGCTTACCTAGCCAACACTTAGATCCGGCTCTACCCAAACTTTTTTGGTTCACCCCAACATTACCCACTTGTCCGTGCTAAGCAGTTTTTGGATATCAAATGGACCTCCCAAATGGTAATCTGAATGTGGCCGACTTACCCTCTTTTGCAATCAGTTCTAATGCCTGCTGCTCTAGCTAATTGTCCACCCTTTCCAAGTGTGATTTCTATGTTATGTATGGCCCTAAGGGCATATCGGTTGAAGTAGATTCTTCTTTTTTATCAATCAAAACCCCTTCCCAAACTGTACAAGCTTCTTCCAAAGCATACGGCTTTCTAGATGTATATGATGATATCTAGACAGATGGATCTTATATGAATCGTATGATGAAGTACCACATGAGTGGATATATAGGAATCCAAATCTGCCGAATCACTTATGTTATGATCTTCTACATCCTAGGTCTCCCTGTTCCATCATCTGGCTTATGTTCTTCATGTAGCATTCTGACCGGATGAATCTTTAAAATTACGTCGATACTTGCACATATTATGGGTAACGTAGGAGACATCTCTATTTTTCCCCGAGGGGTCTTTCTAATTACCACTGCTTAGCTTTCAATTCACCTCTGACCATCAAATGAAATGTGAATAACTCGTCCTCCCCTCTTTGAAACAAGGGGCACTTCCGGTTCTGTGTGCGCTTCAAACAATTTTGTCTTCTCCATATTACCATATCTCTAGAGTCAATAATTTTCTATGAGGAACTTGAACTCAATCACTTGCTGCCGTTACTCAACAATTTTACGTTGAGGTCTATCCGTAGAGGTACTCCAATTGGATCGTGATCGATTTCTAGGTTTCGTCATAAACCTAATTGGTTACTTCCAATTACGTAAATCAATAGTTCAAACCGCACTCAAAGGTAGGGCATTTCCCATTGATATAGGAACTTCGTACCCAATAATGGTATCTCCAATTATATCCCCTGGATGTAAAATATATCTCTTCTCACCATCCCATAGTGTATGAGACAAATGTATGCATTTTGATTAGGGTCATATTCTATGGTTACGATTCTACCAGATATCCCTTTTTCATTCCGTCGAAAGTCAATTTTTTACGGTATAGGCTTATGACCTCCCCCTCATGCCTGCGGTAATGATCCCTCTTGCATTACGACCTTTACCACAATGATGCTATCCATAGATCAAATTATTTTGTGGATTGGATTTCACTTGGCTCCATTGCGTGTGCTCGGGGTAGAAGTTTTGTATAAATGTATTGCCGTGTTATTAAGTCTTTTGCTTTAAGTTCTTTTCTCTATAAGAGGTGGAATAGAATAACCCGGTTGAAGCGTAATGATCATACGTCTGTGCATTGTATGTCCCATAATAGGTCCCATCCTTTTACCCTTTCCGAGTCGATGACTATTCATAGCTCTTACCTTGACACCAAAGAAGAGTTCGACCCAATGCTTTATTTACGTCTAGTTGATCCGATTTGATATTAGAAGTATATTGATTGTTCCCCAATAACCGAATACTTTTTTTACGTAAATCGCATATTTGATTCCATCCATAAATCCATTTTCTTCCCTATGAGTTCCAATATCGATAAGAATTCTAGTTCTTCTGTTCATATGTTATGGTATGAATATACCATACCAATTCGTATGTATGGATGATGAGATTCCATTGATACTGAGCCAATTCCAATAGACTTATTGAATGTTCCCATTGGAGTGCATCCAACAGAATTGAACCTACAATTTGCCAATTATGAGTTGGCTTTAACCATTCAGCCATGGATGCTTAACGGATCATACATTGTGAATAACTAAATTCCAATTGAAATGAAATCTTTAGGAGGAATCAATGAACGATATCAATTCAAATCCTGGATATTCAAATTGAGAGAGATTATTAGAGAGATCAAGAATTCTCTATTTCTTAGATTCATGGATCAAATTCGATTCAGCGGGATCTTTCACTCACATTTTTTCCACCAAGAACATTTTATGAAACTCTTTGACCCCAATTTGGAGTATCCTACTTTCACGTGATTCAGGGTGCAACAAGCAATCGATATTTCACGATCAAAGGTGTAGTACTGCTTGTAGTAGTGGTCCTTTATATCTCGTATTAACAATCGAAAGATGGTCGAAAGAAAAATCTCTATTTGATGGGGCTTCTTCCTATACCTATGAATTCCATTGGACCCAGAAAGGAGACATTGGAAGAATCTTTTTGGTCTTCCAATAGAAATAGGTTGATTGTTTTGCTCTGTATCTTCCAAAAAAGGAAAAAAATTTACGAGTTGTTTCCTTGGATCTCATGAGAATTGGGGTTATCCAATAAAGAAAAAAGCGTATCATGCAGAATCTAACAGGGTGGTGGTGGAGGCAGGATCGAAAAAAATAGTCTAGTTATTAAGGAAAGCGTGTTTGAATTGGTCTCATTCAAGAGAAAGATAGCTCAGGTTTCTTTTTTTATCTATAGGATGATCGATCATAAGGATGATTGGGAATTTTTATGTCTTTCTCAAGGAAGAAAGCGAAACATAATCAACTTGAATTTGGGGATGACTATTCAAATCTTAGGGAAAGACTTGATTTGTTATCTCATTATGCGCTTTTAGGTGAAAAAAACCAATTCCGGGAGAGTTTCTTCAAACAACAAGGAGGCATATGCAATCCAATGATATTGAGCATGTTTCCCATCTCTTCTCGAAACAAGTGGGGTATTTCTTTGCAAAATTGTGCTCAAATTTATGTGGAAATTCAAGATCTCTTAGATTAGTTGGGGAAGAATGACGAATGGTTTTGGAGGAGCGTCTGAGAGAGGGATTTGGTTGAGCAATGTGTGGTTGGTAAACAAGGATCGTTTTTTAGCAAAGTGAATGTATTGTCAAATATTCAATATGATTCCACAAGGTCTATTTTTTGTTCAAGTAGCAGTTCAATGGAAAGGATCTTCTAATCAATCCAGATTCTTTGATTCCGTTATAAATGAGAATTGAATATCACACATTGATCGATCAAGCGAAGATTAGAGAGAATCGATTCTTTGGGATCCTTCCTTTCTTCAAAGCGAGCAGATAGAATCGGTCGATTCATGCCTTTTGGAAATGGCAAGTCAATTGAGAATTTCTCACACAAGTATTCAGTGGATTTGGGCTTGCTTAGTATTGACTTGGGACCAAGAAAAAAAGAGTTCTATAGAAGAAGAGGTTCATGCTTCTTTTGTTGAAATAAGGGCAAATGATGCATTGTGATTTCATCAGTGAGTTAGTAAAGTCCACTATTTGTATAGAAAGGTATGATACAGGTTCATTGATTTCCAATAATGAATTAGATGTATCTATATCCTTTTGATTCCAAGGCAAAAGATTCAAGCATTTCCCCAACATAAGGGAACTCTTGGTACGTTGTTGAATCGAAATAAGGAATGTCAATCTTTCATAATTTTGTCATCATCAATTGCTCTCAATTGGTCCCTTCAATACTTGAGATATAATAATGCGACAAAGGATCGGATCCCATGACTCCAATTAGGGATTTGTTGGGTCCTTTAGGTACTATTGTGCCTAAAATAGTAAATCTTCATTCATCTTACTATTTAAGAACTTATAATCAAGTCTTTTTAAAGAAATATTTTTTACTTGAAAATTTTCAACAGACTTTCCAAGTGCTTCAAGTACTTCCATTTCAATACTATTTCCTAGATGAAAATAGTAGGATTTATAATCCCGATCCATGCAGTAACATCATTTGGAATTCATTCCATTTGAATTGGTGTTTTCTCCATCATGATTCTTGTGAAGAGGCATGGACAATAATTAGCCTTGGACAATTCCTTTGTGAAAATGCATGTCTATTGAAATATGGATTACGCATAAAAAAATCAGGTCAAATTTTCATTGTTCATGTTGACTCTTTAGTTATAAGATCATCTAAGCCCTATTTGGTCACTCCAGAACAGCTGTCCATGGAAATTATGGAGAAATCTTTTCAAGGAGACACATTAATTACATTTATATATGAAAAATCGAGATCGGTGACGCATAAGGTATTCCAAAGTGGAACAAATCTTAGAAGTTCGTTCAATTGATTCAATATCGATGAACCTCGAAGAAGAGTTGAAGGTTGGGACGACGTATCAGGGGATCCCTTGGGGATTCTTGATTGGAGCTGAACTAACCATAGCCCAAAGTCGTATCTCTTTGGTTAATAAGATCCAAAAGGTTTATCGATCCCAAGGGGTACAGATCCATAATAGACATATAGAGATTATTGTACGTCAAGTAACATCAAGAGTTTTGGTTTCAGAAGATGGAATGTCTAATGTTTTTTTACCTGGGGAATTTATTGGATTGTTGCGAGCAGAGCGAGCAGGGCGCGTTTTGGACGAAGCGATCTGTTATCGGGCAATCTTATTGGGAATAACGAAGTCATCTCTGAATACTCAAAGTTTCATATCCGAAGCGAGTTTTCAAGAAACTGCTCGAGTTTTAGCAAAAGCTGCTCTACGAGGTCGTATTGATTGGTTGAAAGGCCTGAAAGAGAACGTTGTTCTGGGGGGGATTATACCGGTTGGTACCGGATTCAACAAATTAGTACATCGTTCAAAGCAAGACAAAAACATTCATTTGAAAATTAAAAGGAAGGATCTATTCGAGTTGGAAATGAGAGATATTTTGTTATACCATAGAGAATTATTTTGTTCTTGTGCCCCAAACACTTTCCATGAGACATCAGACCAATCATTTACGTAATGTAATTTACTAATTCTTAACAAGAGGTTCATTCTTTTACTTTAACTCTCCGGTCCAATTATGTATTTAATCAATGAAATAAAAAATAAAGAATGAAATTCATGGTTTGTAGATCAATGGTCAATCCTGGTAGAAGGTTCCGTCGGAACAATTATTTATTTCATAGGGTACTGAATCTCTTTGAAAAAAAAAAAGAAAAAGAGAAAGTGTGGGAAAATGGGAAGACGATATTGGAACATCAATTTGGAAGAAATGATGGAAGCAGGAGTTCATTTTGGTCATGGTACTAATAAATGGAATCCTAGAATGGCTCCTTACATCTCTGCAAAGCGTAAGGGTATTCATATTACAAATCTTACTATAATTGCACATTTTTATTAGAAGCATGCGATTTAGTTTTTGATGCAGCAAGTAGGGGAAAAAAATTCTTAATCGTTGGCACCAAAAAGAAAGCAGGATTTAGTAGCATCAGCAGCAATAAGGGCTCGATGTCATTATGTTAATAAAAAATGGCTTGGTGGTATGTTAACGAATTGGTATACTACAGAAACAAGACTTCAGGGACTTAAGAACAGAACAACAAAAGATGGGGAAATTCAATCGTCTCCCTAAAGGAGATGCAACAATATTGAAGAGAAAGTTATCTACCTTGCAAGCATATCTGGGTGGGATCAAATATATGACGAGATTGCCCGATATTGTAATTATCATTGATCAGCAAGAAGAATATACGGTTCTTCGAGAATGTTCCATTTTGGGTATTCCGACGATTTGTTTAATTGATACAAATTGTGACCCAGATCTTGCAGATATTTCTATTCCGGCCAACGATGATGCTATGCTATAGCTGATTTCGATTGATTCTTACCAAATTAGTATATGCAATTTGTGAGGGCCATTCCAGTTATAAAAAATGGTTGATTATCTTATCATTACTCTTATCATTAAGAAGAATAAAGAAGAAGATTAGTTTGTTTTGGTGAACTCTCTTTGATTGTTACTATTTTGGTTTGCATCTTTTGGAGTTTGAACTATGTTTTGACTATCAAATAATATTGAAAAGAGAAAATGATTGGTATTTTTTTTATGTGATTTCTCAGTATCCGAAATATACGATTGAGAAACTTAAATTCATGAATGAACATAGATGAATTGAGAAGAAATGGTTGAATCAAAATAATTACTTTTTTGAAGTTCGATTGTTAGAGGACAATATGAATGTTATACCATGTTCCATTAAAACACTCAAAGGGTTATATGATATATCAGGTGTAGAAGTAGGCCAACATTTATATTGGCAAATAGGAGGTTTACAAATTCATGCCCAAGTACTTATCACTTCTTGGGTTGTAATTACTATCTTATTAGGTTCAGTCATCATAGCTGTTCGGAATCCACAAACCATTCCGACCGACGGTCAGAATTTCTTTGAATATGTCCTTGAATTTATTCAAGACTTGAGCAAAACTCAGATTGGAGAGGAGTATGGTCCTTGTCTTTTATAGGAACGATGTTCCTATTTATTTTGTTTCTAACTGGTCCGCTCTTTACCTTGGAAAATCATAAAGTTACCTCATGGAGAGTTACCGCTACCACGAATGATAATACTACTGTTGCTTTAGCTTTACCCACGTGGCATATTTCTATGCGGGTCTTAGTAAAAAAGGATTGGGATATTTCGGAAAATACATTCAACCAACTCCAATACTTTTACCAATTAATATTCTAGAAGATTTCACCAAACCTTTATCTCTTAGTTTTGACTTTTGGGAATATATTGGTCGATGAATTAGTGGTTGTTGTTCTTGTTTCTTTAGTGCCTTTAGTAGTTCCTATACCTGTCATGTTTCTTGGATTTACAAGCGGTATATTCAAGCTCTTATTTTTGCAACTTTGGCTGCTTATATAGGTGAATCCATGGAGGGTCATCATTGACTAACTTTTGAAATAGTCTAGTCTTTTGAAGCTTATCCCAAATCAAGCAATGCGGGGGGTTCCATATAATCCACTGAGTTGTAGAATAAAATGCAAATAGCTGTATGTATATATCAAGAAAGAAAGAAGGGTTGGGGATCCTACTACATGTATAGAATAAAAGTGCGGTGATTTACGTTATGGAAGAATAAAATTCTATGCTAGATAGTTAGTAATGACCCTATCTCTTTTTCTAGTCCACTGCATTTATATGGATTCCCATATCAGTCCTTTTTCTATTTTGTCTGATTGTGAATTGAATGAAAGAGAAAGAATAGAATAGTTTATAAGCAAGGAAATGCAATTACTAAAACTATATACATATCTATTTACATAAGGTCATAAGGTAGAAAGGAAAATTGATATCTCGAAGTAGTTCTGATAATTCAGTAATATTCTGAATTCCATTTGAGCTTTTAGTTACTGATAGAAAAAAAGAAGTAGATTAAGTACTAATTCATTGGTTGGTTGTATCATTAATCATTTCTTTTTTTGGTGCGAGGAACTTACCATGAATCCACTTATTTCTGCTTCCATTATTGCTTGGATTGTAGGGCTTGCTTCTATCTGACTGGTCAAGGAACTGCTGCGCTGTAGAAGGTATTGCGAGACAACCAGCAGAGGTAAAATACGATACTTTATTGCTGAGTCTGGCTTTTATGGAAGCTTTAACCATTTATGGACTGGTCGTTGCATTAGCTCTTTTATTTGCAAATCCTTTTGTTTAATGTTTAAGTAGAATAAAAATGTAAAAAAAAAGAAGAATAAAAACATAACCATAACTAATAAATTTGAGAATTCTCAAATTCCATTAAGATTAAGAATAATAAGCGGAGTGACACAAAAAGAACTTTGTTCATTGTTAGTCCTATCTATAAAGGGAGACCATATGAAAAATATAACTGATTCTTTTGTTTCCATGGGGCGCTGGCCATCCACTGGGAGTTTTGAGTTTAATACCGATATTTTAGCAACAAATCCAATAAATCTAAGCGTAGTGCTGGGTGTATTGATTTTTTTGGAAAGGAGCGAGTTGTGTATTTCAAGAATAGGTTGGATTTCACCACTGCACTTTCTTTCTATTATTTTTATAGCAGAAATAAGAACAAAGGGTGCACAATCAATTTAATTACTGAATTGGATTTCATTCAGAAATCATATGTAAGAACCATAGCATTTAACTAATTGGTAAATGAACTTTGATTCTCTTCTATCAACCAATAATGTTGAGGTCTTTACATGGTTAAAGATAAATTGTTTGAAGTCTAGTACGCATAACATGGTACTCTTTCTACACATTAGTACCAAAAAGGTTTAAAAATGATAAAAAGAAAAAAGGAAGAATTGGGAATTTATCCGATGTAGAACACTCATAATTTTATTCTATTAGAATCTTGATCTAATTTATCATAGCATATAAAGAAGAAAGAATTCTATTTTTTCTTCTTTGATAATCTTTTTTTTATTTTTGTTTTTGGAAATAAGTTGTAAATAAAGAACAAATAAAGAAACAACTTTGCTGACAATTTTTTTATTTTTTGTCTGGTCTAAAGAGTCCTCCTAGAGATTCTGATGTTAGATCAGTTTCAATATCTTTGAATAACCAAAGAAAAGAGAGGATAGGCTCAAAAATATGGGAATGCCCATCAATCAAAGAAAAGAAACAATTGAGAGAGCCAAATGAATCGAAAGATTCATGTTTGTTCGGGAAGAGATATGATTGTTGTGAAATGAATGGAAAGATAATCTACTTTCATTAAATGATTTATTAGATAAGCGAAAACAGAGGATCTTGAGTACTATTCAAATTCAGAAGAATTACGTAGCCATTGAACACTCGAAAGAGCTCGGGTTAGATTACGGAAAGTGGAAATCAAAGCAGATGAGTATCGAACGAATGGATATTCTGAGATAGAACAAGAAAAAGTAAATTTGATTAATGCTACTTGCAAGAGTTTGGAACAATTAGAAAATTACAAAATGAAACTTTTTTTTGAAAACAAAGAGCAATTAATCAGTCCGACAACAAGTTTTGCAACAAGCCTTACAAAGAGCTCTAGGAACTTTGAATAGTTGTTTGAATAGCGAATTACATTTTCATACCATCGTTAATATTGGTATTCTAAGAAAATAACTGATTAGCCTTTTACTCTAGTTTAGAGTTTAGGTATTATTTTTCCCTTTCCTTCCGAAAAAATAAAAAAGAGATACTAATGGGAACCCTTCGATGACAAATTAGTAATATTATACGTGAACGTATTGAACAATATAATAGAGAAGTAAAGATTGTGAATACTGGTACCGTACTTCAAGTGGGCGATGACATTGTTCGTATTCATGGTCTTGATGAAGTAATGGCAGGTGATTAATAAAATTTGAAGAGGGTACCATAGGTATTGCTTTGAATTTGGAATCAAATAATGTTGGTGTTGTATTAATGGGTGATGGTTTGATGATAAAAGAGGGAAGCTCGAAAAGCAACAGGAAGAATCGCCGATCCCTGTGAGCGAGGCTTTTGGGTCGTGTCATAAATGCTCGCTAAACCTATTGATGGGAGAGGTGAAATTTCATCTTCTGAATCTCGGTTAATTGAATCTCTTGCCCCAGGTATTATTTCGAGACGTTCCATATATGAGCCCCTTCAAACAGGACTTATTGCTATTGATTCAATGATTCCTATAGGATGCGGGCAGCGAGAATTAATTATTGGAGACAAACAGACTGGTAAAATAGCAGTAGCCATAGATACGATTCTTAATCAAAAAGGACAAAATGTGATATGTGTTTATGTAGCTATTGATCAAAAAGCATCTTCCGTGGCTCAAGTAGTGACTACCTTCCAGGAAGGAGGGGCAATGGAATACACTATTGTGGTAAAATAGCAGATTCGCCGCTACATTACAATATCTTGCTCCTTATACGGGAGCAGCTCTAGCTGAATATTTTATGTACTATGAACGACATACTTGTAATTTATGATGATCTCTAAGCAGGCACAAGCTTAACGTCAAATGTCTCTTCTATTAAGAAGACCCCAGTCGTGAAGCTTATCCGAGATGTTTTTATTTGCATTCACGACTTTTGGAAAGAGCCGCTAAATCAAGTTCTCGTTTAGGTGAAGGAAGTATGACCGCTTTACCAATAGTAGAGACTCAATCTGGAGACGTTCGCTTATATTCACTAATGTAATTTCTATTACATGGACAAATATTCTTATCTTCGGATCTATTCAATGGAATCGGCCCGCTATTAATGTAGGTATTTGTTTCAAGAGTAGGATCAGCAGCTCAAATTAAAGCCATGAAACAAGTAGTCGGCAAATCAAAATTGAAACTAGCTCAATTTGCAAAATTAGAAGCCTTTGCACAATTTGCTTCTGATCTAGATAAAGCTACTCGAATCAATAAGAGGCCAACGATTACGTGAGTTGCTTAAACAATCTCAATCAGACCCTCTCACTGGTGGAAGACCGATAGCTACTATTTACACCGAACAAATGGATATCTTGATACGTTAGAAATTGGACGTAAAGAAATTTCTCGTTGAGTTACCTACTTAACAAAGAAGAAACCTAAATTCCAAGAAATTCTATCTTCTACCAAGATATTCACCGAAGAGGCTGAAACCCTTTTGAAAGAAGCTATTCAGAACAGATTGAACTCTTTCTACTTGGAACAAAGATAAATGTAAATCTATCATTTTATTATATTATTAATTCATATAAATTATTGAGAAAGATTTGATTGAATCAAGGTCCTTTATAAAATATAGTTCTTCTTTTTTTTCTATTCTCTATCTAGAATAGATATCTAGAAATAAATTAGCCCAATAGGATTTGAACCTATACCAAAGGTTTAGAAGACCTCCCCTATCCATTAGACAATGGACGCTCTTCATTCTATTTTCACATTTTTCATAAAAAAAAATGTGACGTATTTAGGGAATACAAAAATAAAAAGAAGGATGCATATCAAAAGGATAAGGCATCAGTAT
Source organism: Cymbidium sinense (assembly GCA_021442155.1). NCBI lineage: Eukaryota > Viridiplantae > Streptophyta > Magnoliopsida > Asparagales > Orchidaceae > Cymbidium > Cymbidium sinense. The sequence continues at coordinate 80,432,578 of CM038220.1, forward strand.
ATCCTATGAAGTTAAGGAATAAATAATATATATAGCGGTAGCGAATCGAACCCGCATCGTTAGCTTGGAAGGCTAGGGTTATAGACGCTCAGTTTTAACATCTCTAATTCAAAACCGAACATGAGATTTTGGTTTCATTCCCTTTATGGAATATCTATGTATTCCCATCATAGAAAAATGAGATCCATAACATCTATGTCACTTTTTTTACGAATGCATCTAAAGTTACTTGCTTTTAGATGATCCCTATAAGAGGGAGATTCTATCAAATCTTTCTAGTCTCTAGTCTAGTTACTGCTCTATTTCTTTCTATTCGGGATCCTAAGGAAAATAATTTTGTTTCTACCGAGCTGAAATAAGAAGCCGAGGGTTCTAGTAAACCAAAACCATCATTTTCTATTTGGCTTCAATCTTGCCCTTTTCAGAAAAATTGAAGATTTAGTTATTGAAAGTTTTGTACTATTATCCATAGATCCTTTATTCATACTCATTGGATTGGAAGAATTTAACCAATCAAAAAAATTATGCTTCTCGACTCCATAATCCAATTTTTTTATTAAAATTGTAAAATTGATTGACTTTTGGATAGAAATCGTGAGAATGTATATTCTTTCCTCAAATGTCCTATTGAGGGGTAAAGGATTAAATCTTTTTAAGAAATAAAGTTTTTTATCGGAATGTAATATAAAATATATAAAATATGAAAAAAATGGAAAGACCCCTTAACTATTGAAGTTGTTAATAGAACAAATCACACTTTTACCACTAAACTATACCGCTACATAGCTACATATTAATTATATATTTCATATTAATATGAAATATGAATCAAATACTGAACTTCAACTTTCATTTAGAATGAAATTTGTTTTCATTGATGAATTTCGAATCTTATAATCTTATACTTAAGAATAAGAAAATAAAGACAAAAATAGTAGTTTACTATATAATAGAATACTATTACTAGAACACTTTTCCTATAAATTTTAATAGAAAGACTAAATATTCTAATTTATACTCTAATTTCCTATAATTACTATAGAATATATAGATAGAATATTCTATATTAATCTAGAATTTTTGAAAGAATTTCTAAGAGAATTTCTCCATTAGAATCTTATATAATTTCTAATGATTAGGAATGGCAATGAAAATGAGTTTTCTTGTTTCAATAACAATTTTATTCGTAACAAAAGAAGTATTGGCCTACCGATTACTTATACTTAATCAGTCGGCTTTTGTACAAATTTGTACAAAATAAAAGAAGTAAAGTATTCTTTCTATTGGAGAAATCTGTTTGGATCATTGAAGTGAAGAAAATAAAGATTGTTCTCAATCTTGACTTCAGCTGAAATCACATGATAAATTTCCCATTTTGAATGGGAGAGATGGTCAGAGTGGACTAAAGCGCCGATTGCTAATCCGTTGTACGAATTATTCGCAGAGGGTTCAAATCCCTCTCTCTCCACCGATCACTTGATATTTTCGAATTGGAATAATTTTGATTAGTTTCTTTTATAAATCTTTTATCTTTATTTAGCATCTATTCCATTTATTTATACATTTACCTATGAAAAATCAAGGAAAAAGTAAAAGCGAATCTCATCACTTTTTTTATTCTTCACAGTGATTACCGGATCATTAGATAAGAATCAAGATGAAGAGAGAAATAAAGAATATTACTACTGTATAAACAAATAGTTTAAGAGTAAGCATTAAAAATCTCCAAGATAAGATCATTTTTTGTTTAAGGAAATAGATCACCTATTTTACGACACACGCTATACACTATTTTGACATGACGCTCCAAATTTCTTTCTATTTTTAATGTAATATTCTAATGTAATATTATGAATAATATTTTATGAAAAATATTCATTTTTTTTGTTACCAAAAATTTCTTGCCATATCCATATCTATAATTAGGTATTGTATGGGATCTTCTAAAGGAAAAGTCAGAACAAAAAAAGAATCACTGATTGATTAAAAATCAAGATCATCGCCTTCCCTTATTCAAATTCAATAATAAATACCGAATTTAGCTTTTGAATCGAGGGTTCCTAATGTCCGACTTATCGAATATTATTTATGATCTTATTGATTTTCGAATCAAAATTTTATCTATTTTTTATCAAATAAATTTTGAATTGAATAGAGATTTCATTCTTATCGAAAACTTACAGACTTGCCAAACAAAGGCTAAGAGAAGAAAAAGTAGGATAACCGATAACGTCTACAATTGGATTGAAAAGGCATAAGCCGCAATTTGGCTAAGAAGAAACTACTGAATAAAGGGTAGAATTAAGACGAGAGATTAAACTAAAGATATTAAACATAACAAATATTCTTTTCTTGTTATTCAAAATTCAAATGAAATTGAAATGATAATAAATTATCGATTGGATTGAGTTGTTTTTCTAAGGGAAAATTGAAAAGAAAAGGCAGATAAAAGAAAGAAATTCTTCTTTTCTTTGACTTCTACCCAATAAAATAAGGATACAAAGAATTCTATTTTCATACAATATCTTAATTGAATTCTAAGTAATGATCAATTAATCTTTTGATTCTATATTCATATCCATTGTGTTGAATCTAGCGACAACATGTCCTATATTTCTTTTGGTTGGTTATTGAAATAATCAATATTTATCTTAGTTTTTTTTTAGACCAACTAAAATGGGGCGGCTGTAAAGGCAACGGGTTTTGGTCCCGTTATTGAGGTTCGAATCCTTCCGTCCCAGATCGTTTGCATCCAAAGCGAAAGATTCTTCTCTATTGAAAATCTAATTCAACAATTTTCTGTTAATTTTGGATACAATGTTATCCAATCTGAATTCTAAGAATCATATCTTTTTTTTTTACTTTATTTATTAAATTACTCAAGTATTTTATTCTTCAATATTTGTGATTCCTTTGTTAACGATTATTTGTTTTATAAGATGGAGATGGATGCGAAAAGACCATAATTTTCATAATTTGAGGATTCTTTTTTTCTCTTTGATCTTACCTTACACGAGACTTTTTCTACTCCATAATTATGTTTTAAATTCAATGAAAATAAGAAGATTTGTATAAGCCACTTCGTTTCTTTTTGTCCAAGTCACTTCTCTTTTTCTTTGTGAGTATCGGGAATATCCCCATTCAGGTCGAGATCCACATCTATGAATTGAAAGGTCCGAATGATCAACTCTACAATCAGTTGTTAGAATCCATAGGTGTTCAAATCGTTCATTTGAAGAAATTGAAACCCTTCTTATTGGATGATCATGATACTTCCCAAAGACCGAAATTCTTGATCAATGGAGGAACAATATTACCATTTTTGTTCAAAAAGATACCAAAGCGGGTGATTGACTCATTCCATACTAGAAAGAATCGCAGGAAATCCTTTGATAACACGGATTCCTATTTCTCAATGATATCCCACGACCGAGACAATCTGAATCCCGTGAAACCATTTCATAGAAGTTCTTTGATATCTTTTTTTATAAAGAAAATTGACTTTGATTCTTGAATGATCCACATCACTTCTGGTTCTATTGTAACAAAAGATTCCCCTTTGATGTGGAAAAGACCCGTATCAATAATTATGATCTTACATATGGACAATTTCTCAATATCTTATCCATTTGCAATAAAATCTTTTCTTTGTGCGTGGGTAGAAAAAATATCTCTTTTTGGAAAGAGAGACTATTTCACCAATCGAGTCGCAGGTATCTGACATCTTCATACCTAACGATTTCCCACAAAGTGGTGATGAAACGTATAACTTGTACAAATCGTACAAATCTTTCCATTTTCCAATTCGATCCGATCCATTCGTTCGTGGAGCTATTTACTCGATCGCAGACATTTCTTCAACACCTCTAACAGAGGAACAAATAGTCAATTTGGAAAAACTTATTGTCACCTCTTTGAGATATGAATCTATCTGATTCAGAGAGAATAACTTGCATCAGTATCTCAGTTTCAATTCAAACATGGGTTTGATTCACACTCCATGTTAGAAGTATTTACCATTCGGAAGAGGAAAAATGAGTCTTTGTCTAAAGAAATGCGTTGAGAAAGGATGTATAGAACCTTTCAACGAGATAGTGTCTCAAAATGGAATCTGTTCCAAACATATATGCCATGGTTCCTTACGAGGTGCAAATATCTCAATTTCACCCTTTTAGATACTCTTTCAGACCCATTGCCTATCTTGAGTAGTAGTCAAAATTTGTATCCATTTTTCATGATATGATGCATGGATCAGATATATCACGGCCAATTCCTCAGAAGATTCTTCCACAATGGACTCTCGATAAGTGAGATTTCGAGTCAATGTTTACAGAATCTTCTTCTATACGAAATGATTCATCAATAATGAGTCACCGTTCCATTGATACGGACACATGAGATCAACAAATGCTCGGGAGTTCCTCTATTCCATCTTTTTCCTTCTTCTTGTTCTGGATATCTCGTTCGTATACATCTTCTCTTTGTTTCCCGAGCCTCTAGTGAGTTACAGACAAAGTTAGAAAAGATCAAATCTTTGATGATTCCATCATACATGATGGAATCTCAAAACTTCTGGATAGGTATCCTACATCTGAAATGAATCCTTTCGGTTAAAGAATCTCTTTCTAGTTATTCTGGAACAATTAGGGATTCTCTGAAGAAATATGGGGTTCTTCTGGTGGCAACATGCTATTGGGTGGTGGTCCCGCTTGGGGTCAAATCAATCCGTTCTAAGAAGAAATATTGGAAGATCAATCTCATCGATCTCATACAAATCCCATCAATCGAATCATTTTTTAGAAATGAGACATCTAAGTCTACAAGTAAAGAGATCTATTCATTGATAAGAAAAAGAAAAAACGTGAACGGTGATTGGATTGATGAGAAAATAGAATTCGGGTCACGGTGATTCGATTGATGATGAAGAAAGAGAATTCTTGGTTGTTCTCCACCTTAACGAAAAAAAAGTTGATCAAATCCTATTGAGTCTGACTCATAGTGATCATTTAACAAAGAATGACTCACGGTTATCAAATGATTGAACAACCGGGATCAATTTCCTTACGATACTTAGTTGACATTCATCAAAAGGATTTAATGAATTATGAGTTCAATAGATCCTTTAGCAGAAAGACGGATATTTCTTGCTCATTATCAGACAATCACTTATTCACCTCGTGTGGGGCTGATAGTTTTCATTCCCCTTCCCCATCTCCTCATGGAAAACCCTTTTCGCTCCGCTTAGCCCTATCCCCTTCTAGAGGTCTTTTTGATAGGTTCTATAGGAACTGGGCGATCTGTTTGGTCAAATACCTAGCGACAAACTCCTATGTTCCTTTCATTACGGTATTTCCGAACAAGTTCCTAGATGACAAGCCTAAAGGTTATCTTCTTGATGATATCGATATTGATGATAGTGATGATATTGATGATAGTGATGATGACCTTGATATTCTGGAGCTGCTAACTATGACGAATGTGCTAACTATGTATATGACGCCAAAAATAGACCGATTTGATATAACCCTTCAATTTGAATTAGCAAAAGCAATGTCTCCTTGCATAATATGGATTCCAAACATTCATGATCTGCATGTGAATGAGTCGAATTACTTATCCCTCGATCTATTAGAGAACTATCTCTCCAAGGATTGTGAAAGATGTTCCACTGGAAAGATTCTTGTTATTGCTTTGACTCATATTCCCCAAAAAGTGGATCCCGCTCTAATAGCTCTGAATAAATTCAATACATGCATTAAGATACGAAGGCTTCTTCTTCCACAACAAGCAAGCACTTTTTCATTCTTTCATATACTAGGATTTCACTTAGAAAAGAAGATGTTCCATACTAAGCAGTTGGTCCATAACCATGGGTTCCAATGCGCGAGATCTTGTAGCACTTATCAATGAGGCCCTATCAATTAGTATTACAGAAGAAATCCATTATAGAAACTAATACAATTAGATCAGCTCTTCATAGAAAAACTTGGGATTTTCGATCCCAGATAAGATCGGTTCAGATCATGGGATCCTTTTCTATCGATAGGAAAGGGCATTACACAAAATGTACTTCTAAGTAATTTCCACATAGATCCTATATCTATCTATATGAAGAAGAAATCATGTAAGGTAGGGATTCTTATTTGTACAAATGGTACTTGAACTTGGAATGAGCATGAAGAAATTCACGATACTTCTTTATCTTTGAGTTGTTCGCCGGATCGGTCGCTCAAGATCTTTGGTCTTCATCCAGACACGATGAAAAAATTGATCACTTCTATGGATTCGTTGAGAATGATTCTAATCTAGTTCATGGCCTCTTACTATTATTACTATTAGAAGCAGAAGGCGCTTTCTCGGATCCCCACGGACAGAAAAAGATTGTAGTAAGTTTGAGAATAATCGAGTGACGTTACTTCTTCGGCCCGAACCGAGGAATCCGTTAGATATGATGCAAAATGGATCTTGTTCTATCGTTGATCAGGGATTTCTATATGAAAAATATGAATCGGAGTTTGAAGAAGGGGAAGGGGCCCTCGATCCGCAACAGATAGAGGAGGATTTATTCAATCACATAGTTTGGGCTCTAGAATATGGCCTTTGTGGCAATCTATTTGATTGTATCAAAAGGCCCACTGAATTGGGATTTCCTATTGGACTGGGTCATTTGGGCAAATGGATCATTTATCATAAAGAGGATGAGCTTCAAGAGAATGATTGGAGTTCTTGCAGAGTGGAACTATGCGCATGCACGAGATAGATCTTTCAAAGAACAAGGCTTTTTCACCAAGCCAATTCATTTGGGACCCTGGATCCATTCTTTTCCCTATTCAAAGATCAGCCCCTCTGTCTCGTGTTTTCACGTCGAGAATTCTTTGCAGATGAAGAGATGTCAAAGGGGCTTATTGCTTCCCAAACAAATCCTCCTACATCTATATATAAACGCTGGTTCATCAAGAATACGCAAGAAAAGCACTTCGAATTGTTGATTCATCGCCAGAGATGGTTTAGAACCAATAGTTCATTATCTAATGGATCTTTCCATTCTAATACTCTATCCGAGAGTTATCAGTATTTATCAAATCGATTCCTATCTAATGGAACGCTATTGGATCAAATGATAAAGACATTGCTGAGAAATATATGGATTTTCCTAGATGAAATGAAACATTTGATTCATGTAACAGGAGAAAGATTCCCCATCCCTTAGCCGTAAAGATATGTGCCCATGAATAGGGGATTAAGTGGAACAGAATTGGCCGGATGGTAGAGTCATGGAAACACTTATTTCTTCCATCTTTTTGGCCTTAGCTCCATGGAAGAATTGAAATCTTAGATCACTATGTGTGGATGATATGAACTGCCTAAACAAGAATTCTTGAATCGCAAAAGAGCCTATTACTCGTTACATCAAACAATTTCTACTAATGAAACCATGTAAATACATCGAAAAATATGCATGTCCGCTGAAATGGTTGTTGCTATCTGCTCCAATAATGAATCATTGGTTTAATTGAATAACTAAAGAAGATAGATAGACCTTTCTTCGCCTCGTGTCGATGGATCTCCTCAATTGGAAGATCTCCCATATGGATAATACACATTCTGACCGAGCCTAATTCTAATTGCTTTGTTCAAGCAAAGATATCCATGGGGCGGGTTCATCCTATTTAGATATTCACCAAGAGGTACAATCCTCTTCTGGATAGGCCCGAAAGGAGAAGGAAGGCTGGAATGCCAGACGGTCTATTCTCTAATTAACCCGACGATAGTACCCATTTTGAGAACGTCCGGCCAAAGTCACGAATGGGTAAGTCACCAATCCCTAATGTAATGTACTTTATTTGCTTACGGATGGTGGATATTTTACCGAGGTTTCTATCAATCTACCTGCGATTCCTGAATCCTATACTGTGCGGTAGGGACGATTTCCAAACGGACTCTATAAAGAAGATCGCCAAGATTTCGTGATCCGCTACCAATTCCAATCCGGACGGATCGTGAGGATAATATTTCAGACAGATAAGATACTCATCAATATTGATTAGATCTAAAAATCATATGGAATTGCTCATTAAATGAGCATTCTCAATATTATGCCTTGAAGAGGACTCGAACCTCCACGCTCTTTAGCAGAGATTTGAGTCTCACCATTTCACCATCAAGTCATCTTGAAAGTGAATCGTATTCCATGAATATGATATCTATCTAGTGTGATATATAGAATCTATGATAAAGGTGGAGTGTTGGAGTATTTCTATCGATCGATCATGTCATATAGGCCCGAGTCAGACATCAGATTGCTTTGATTGGAATTATCCGAGGGATACCTTCTATATATCAAAAAGATGTAAAATCAAACCTCTTTCTCGATTCAAGAGAAGCCCAAAGAAGTGAATAGGGTACCCAAATAACGATAGATATGTCAAAAGCGGGTCCGATTATGCCTATTCTAATCCTAAATAGAATGTAACGACGTAGGATCCATATGTAAAGAGTATCTATTTACATACGCCAATGACCCCTTCTCATAATAAGAATGTACATAACCCTATTGGCCGGTCGGAATGAACTTATAACTGATGATCGGTGATTCCATGATTATAAGTTCATAACTCCCATTCCCATTTTGGGAGAAAAGAATTCTTTTATTCCGTTAGTAAAAGGGATCTTGAACTAAAAATAGACCAAGCTAAAAGAGGGTATCTGAGCAATTGCAAGAATTGGGTTCATTGATATTCTGGTATAGTAGATGCTATCACTCATACATACATTAAATGGAATTATTTGATCTTAAGGAGATCTTCTATAATTTCTGCACGTGAGGGGTTATTTCTTGGTTTCACCCAGTCATTAATAACTTGATTATTTTTAGATAATAGATAGAAACAATGCTCATAAGGAGTCCTATCGAAACCAAGAAATATAGGCTGCTTGCCATCTACACAGAATAGATAGAGTTTTCCAAAAAACTACCAGTGAGGAAGACCCCAGGGATAAGAGACATAGAGAGAGCCAAAAAAGGATCTTTTGTGTATAATCTGCATAATCTCGAATGTTATCAGTTCCTGCATAGACCAAATGATACAATGCAAGCAAAAGTTCCTAGATTCATGGAGATATAGAACAACATATAAGTTATCATGCTTGCATATCCATCATTTGAGTCTCATAATTATTCCAATAATTACATATCCGATTTGACCGATGGATGAATATGCAAGCATACTTCATACTTGTTTGAGTAAGAGCAATGAGATTCCCCAATATCATGCTAAGAATAGCTAGGATTTCCAAAAGAAGATGCCATTCTGATGAGAAATAAAAGGAATATCAAAATTGGTCAAGTCAAGTGCTACAAGTAACATAAAGAAAAGCAACGACTGAGTGGGAGAGTCGAGTCGAAAAGAGGATTCCTCACTTTTTCTCTCATTCAAAACCGTGCATGAGACTTTCACCTGACGCTCTCGAGTGATAAAAGAAAGAAGAGTAGTTCTTCTTTTTTTGATTACCTTCCTCGGTATGTATAAGACCGAATCCATTCGATTTCTAGAAAGGATTACTAATCCTTAACTTTTCGAGGAATCCTTCATCGTGGTTGTGAATGACTTTTTTTCAATCCTTTCGACCTTGGTTCCAGAGCAAGTCGAAAGATTGAGAAATAGAACCATCTCGATTTGATTCATTCTCCATAGGCATGAGATAATCATCTTAGGGTGATCCTTTTGTCAACGGATGTTCCTATTACACTCATAGTCTCGAAGGATGAGAACCAACTATGTAGCATCTACATCGATAATTCTATACGTCATTAGTCCCATCCTTTAGAACTACCCATAATAATGAACTTGCAAAAGGGATGCATCATAAAGAGATTCGTTGTTCACCCTTCACCTTAATTGTTATTTGAACAAAGGATCACAAGAAACTTTGGTCAAAGTGATGTCGTCCGAGTGATAGCATTTCTCTCTCATGTCATGGAGTTTTGAAAATCCAAACATCTAGATAGATATAGGTAGAATTTGTCGAACTAACCGCACTCCTTCATATACATCGAGTCCATTGATGAAAAGGGGAAAGCTTGAACCCAATTCCTACGGATGGATATAATTGATATTCCCGGTTATACATTTGTGTATTGATAAGACCATTCGCTATTTCTTGAAGCTCGATCAGATAAACCATATAGCCAAGATAAACCATGAACCGAATAGAAGAGCTTGCCCCACCCATGAGTAAATATTTCATAGTTTACCGCATATCTCTCTTGGTATATCCAGATAATAGGTAGGAGCATAAATCAAAACATTCGGAGCTACAAAGATAGTTATTAAATCGTTAGCACCACATAAAAACATTCCTCCTAGAGTATGACTAATAAACTCAGCCATTCATATTCTAATACGGATAGAAATACATAGATTTGAACATAAGAATAAGAAATTGAAAGATGGAAATTGTTGGAAATTTCTAAAAGCTAATTATAGGTTGAATCTTATCTTGAAGATTGGCCAAAATTAGATAAGAAAATGAAGCTTCCATGGAAGAGAAGCAAATGAAATGCTTTCATAAAATATAATCAGAATGAAGTTTTCATTCGTATATGCATCATGAATTAGAATCGCATCCACCTACGAAAAAGTCCCAATTGTTTCAAACTTTCTATTTTTGGAATGGGATATTTAGAATCCCCATGAATAGGATCAAACCTTATTCCATGATATTTCTATAAGATTCCTCTTTCTTATTCTTAAGCAAGCCCAGAAGGCTTAGTTGATCCATGATTTATGTTTCATCTTTCTTTTCCTTTTGTTTGTTTCGAGAAAGATCTCGATCACCGATTCTTTCTTTTCTATTGATTCTTTTCAATCGAGATGTATGGATCCATGGATCTATGTGTCATATAGATCCTGTTCATGGATTAACTAAAATGCTAAAAGCTCTATTTGCCTCTCATTCTATGAGTCTCTTCCTTTTATGCATCGCCATTGCCTTTGGTAGCATCTACTAATTGAACTTAAGGAAAGCCATATTTTGACTTGACGCTGGGATGCCCCTAATAACCAACGAATGGCAAGCTTTTCCTTGTGTAGATCCTATTTCAATAGGAACTTGATGAGTCGATCCGCCTACACGCCTTGCTTTTACCGCTATATCGAGTTACTCCACGTATTGCTTGACGTAAAACAGATAGTGGATTTGTTTCTTTTGTTGAATCTTTTCATGGCTCGATAGATAATTTGATAAGCCAATGATTTTTTTCGTGTTTGAATATGGTTAACCAACATGTTAACTAATCGACAATATTGGATCGATTTTGCAGTTTTTTCTTGCACTGACGTGACATGAGCATGAAAGAGGTTCAAGAATTTTATTTTGATAAGGGCTAAAAATGAATCTTATTTTGGCTTTTGACCCCATATTGTAGGGTGGATTTCAAAAGATATGAAAGATCTCCTCCAAGCCGCATATGATTTTCATCGAATAATTTCCTGATTTATGTAAGATCGGTATGGAATTGTTACTCACTTTCACTTTAAATTGAGTATCCTTTCCCTTCTTCTCGCTAGATTGGAAATCTGTATTTTACATATCACGATTGAGTCCTTGCAAATAGTGTAATGGAAAAGAAGTGCTTCAATCATTGCTATTGGACTACGGTTCTAAAAAAGTCGAGGTATTTTGAATTGTTTGTTAACACGGACAAAGAAGGGAAAACCTCAAATTATTCCAATAAACCTTGGACATATAGTAGTTCCAATCGAATCTCTTTAGAAGGAAGATCTTTTGTCTCATGGTACCCTAGTCCCCTTCCAAACTTTCATTATTGGGTTAGCCATACACTTCACATGTTTCTAGCGATTCACGGCATCATCAAATGATACAAGTCTTGGATAATAATCTACGACTAGAACGCCTTGTTGGCGATCCTTTACTCCGACAAGATCTAGGGTTCCTCGAACAATGTGATATCTCACCGTAAATCCTTAACCCTTCCTCCTCTTACTAATACTGAATGTTCTTGTGAATTATGGCCAATGTATATAAGCGGATTTCAAATCAGAGGTTAATCGCACTGCAACTTTACGTATGAGTTTGGTTTTTTGGGGGTGATAGTGGAAAAGTTGACAGATAAGTCACCCTTACTGTCACTCTACAGAACCGTAGAGTGACAATAAGAAAAGTGAATTAGCTCTTAGAATTTTTTATATTTTCTATGGACCTATTTATGTTCTATGGATCTATTTCTGTGATTCTTTTGATTCTTGCTCGAGCCGAATGATAAAAAATTATCATGTCCGGTTCTTTTGGGGGATGGATCCACAAGAGTTAACCTATCCAAATAACAAAGAAACGATTTGAATGATCTGTATTAAGAGCTAAATTGGCTAAAGGGATGGGACATAATTATTATGGAGAACCCGCATGGCCCATTGATCTTTTATATATTTTTCTAGTAGTAATCCTAGGCACTATTGCATGTAGTGTGGGTTTAGCTCTAGAGTCAAATGATAGGTGAACCCGGACTGTTTGCAACTCCGTTGGAAATATTACCCGAATGGTACTTCTTTCCAGTATTTCAAATACTGATTGCCCAATAAATTATTGGGTGTTCTTTAATGGTTTCATCAATAGGATTATTGACTTTTTTTGGAGAATGTCAATAAATTCCAAAATCCAAGAATATTCTAAAAGAGATCTTTGGTTAGGTATTGGAGCAACTTTACCTATCGATAAATCCCTCACTTTAGGTCTTTTCAAAGTTAAATATCATAGGTATCTAAGGAAGATCCTCTTCTAGATCTTCCCTAGATACCTCAATCTTATATGTATCTATTCGCAAATATATGGATGTGGAGATTCAAAACTTATTCTATTATTTTTATTTTATTTATAATTCTAAAACTAAAAATTCCAATGGATTTAAAATGAAAACTTTTCTTAAATAAATTGATTGCAAAATGCTTCAGAGTGCCCAATATCTTTTTTATATCTTCTATGCAAAAATATTCCATTTTTATAAGATCTTCTTGACGTGATTCAAAAGGTCCAATAATGTATGTATATTGGACCTTTTGAGACAATTATAGGTCTGGAAGACAATTCTGATTGGTCATTAAAAATACATGTCAATGGAATTCCATTTTGTTTTTCTTGAGATCAGTGAATCTGTCTTGAAAGAAAAAAAAAGGGTAGATTCCATTTGTTTTCATTTTCCTCTAAATTCATTTACTCTTCCTCTGCATGTAGAAATGGAATCAATAAATCAATCAAATTACGAGAAGCTTCATAAAGTGCTTCTTTAGTTAAACTTCCATTCGTCCATATTTCTAGAAAGAGTATCTCTTGTTTTCATTCCCATATGAATACTATGATTTGCATTTCGAACAGGCATAGATACAATATCTATCTAGGATAACTTCCATCGTGAGATTCATTTGTGGATTTCATATGATATCCACGATCTCTCTTGATTTGTAATTCAATACACAAATCAATTGGTTCTGTCAGGTTAGCTATATGCTGTGTCGTGTCAACTATTTGTACAGAAGGTGGTGAGATAATATCTTGAGCTGTTATGTATTTAGGTCCCCTGACGCAAATGGATGCGCCCCTAACTCCATAGAGATTACTTTTCAATACAATCTCTTTCAAATTTATTAAAATCTCATGTACTGATTCTTCAATACCCTCTATCGTAGAATATTCATGCAGAACATTTTCAGATGTTGCACGTGTGATACATGTTCCTTCTATTTCTCCAAGTAAAGCCCTTCGCATGGCATACCTATGGTATTATTGACCTTTCATAAGCGGGGACAGAACAAAACGACCATAATAAAGACGCTTGCTGTCTACTCTTGATTCAACACATTTCCACTTTAGTGTTCGAGTGGATCCTGCTACTTCTTCTCGAACCATACTATTATTTTTTCTTTTATTTATGATTATTGGATCAGATCATTGAATCATTTATTTCTCTTGGAATCTCTTGAATTATTATTTCTACACGTCTCTTTTTTTAGGGGCGACATCCATTATGCGGCATGGGTGTTATCCCATTTCTCCAATGGCTCGTAATGCATCTCTTCGAGACCTGGACCCTTTATCATAACTTCTGCTCGTTGCATACCCTGATCAACTAATGTACGAATAGCATTAAATGCCGCGGCAGCATAGGGTGTTCCTTTTCTTGTGAATCCAAGTACCTGCGGAAGCCAAGAAACCACCCGACCTCGTACATCTGTAACATTGTTACAATACTGAAACTTGAACATGAATAACTCCTTTTGGTATTCTACGTTCATTCTTTTTTGAACCAATACGTGCATTCTTACGTAAACCAATTTTTGCTATAGGTTTTGTCATATTTTATTAGATCATATTCATAAGAATAAAATAAAAAGAAAGAAGAATCAGAAAGATACGGGGATAGCTATTTAATATAAAAACGAATCCTTTCTTTTTACATGTACATGATGTACATGGGTTTTTCTTTTAAAAAGTTCTTGATTTAGAACTTGAGAAGGATTACCCTGTCTCTGTTTATGTCTCAGATTGGAACAAATGACTATAATTCGACCGCCTACGAATCAAACGACATTTTTCACAAATTTTACGAACATAAGCCCTTATTTTCATATTTATCATTCCTTATTTTCATTCTGAATCTATTTTTTTTTTAAACAAAAATTAGTTTATTGCATTTTTGAACTTCGAATTATATCCCTACGAAAAGGATGTTTCAAAGAATGATCTAATCGTTCGAATCTTTTTTGCAGAAGTCTATAAATTATACGTCCCCTGGTTGAATCATAACGACTCATTTCGATTTTAACTCTATCTCCGGGTAGTATATGTATAAAACTGCGTCAGTTCTCCCTGAAATATAACCTAGAATTAGATCTTCATTATCTAATCGAACTCGGAACATACCGTTGGGAAGTGATTCAGTAATTAAACCCTCATGAATCAATTTTTGTTCTTTCATTCCAGAACCCTTTAAGTATTAATTAATAGAGGAAGAGTTCTATAATTCACTTCTCCTCTCTCTTTTACAAATAGTAAGTTCAAGAGAAAATTAGGGTACCCCAGGAGAATCACCATATATAACACAAAATTTCTCCTCCAATTTTTTCTAGTCGAGCTTCTCGATCTGTCATTATACCTCGAAGTAGAAAGAATTACAATTCCCATTCCACCTAAAATTTTAGGAATTCGTTGATAGTTGGAATAGATTCGTAGGTCGGCTGATACGTTTTAATTTTATTTTATTCCCTTTCCTAGTCTTTCTATGTCGTAAGGTTGAAACCAAGAAATTTTTTTGACTTTCTTGATGTTTTCGAACGTTTTCAATAAAACCTTCTCGTAAAAGTATTTTCACAATGTTTTTAGTGATATTAGTAGATACTATTTGAACTCTTCCTTTTTTGATCTATGTCAGCATTTCTTATAGAAGTTATTATATCGGCAATAATGTCCCTACCCATGATGAACTATAGTTATTGGTGCCTTCTAATTTTGATATAATCAACATGCTTCTTTTTTGTTTTATTTTTTTTAAATTTTTTTATTATTTCATTATTAAAATTTCTAAGAAATTTAAAGTATATACATGAGACACAATCTATTAATCAGATCTATTTCAGATATTTGAATATTCTATATATAGAATATAGATAGGATATATCCTATTTTCATCTATAAGAATCTATAAGACCTCGGGTGCTAATGAAACTATTTTAGTAAAATTCAACTGTCGCAATTCTCGAGCAACCGCACCAAAGATTCGAGTTCCTTTTGGATTTCCTTCTTGATCAATGATAACCGCTGCATTGTCATCATATTGTATTATCATGCCGTTGTCACGTTTGAGTTCTTTACACGTGCGTACAATCACAGCTCTAATTATTTCTGATCTTTCTAGAGGCATGTTGGGCACTGCTTCTTTGATTACAGCAACAATAACATCGCCAATATGAGCATATCGGTGATTACCAGTTCCTATGATTCGAATACACATCAATTCTTGAGCTCCACTGTTATCCGCTACATTCAAAAGGGTCTGAGGTTGAATCATATCATTTTTTTTAATCTCTTATTTAAATGCAAGG
Source organism: Cymbidium sinense (assembly GCA_021442155.1). NCBI lineage: Eukaryota > Viridiplantae > Streptophyta > Magnoliopsida > Asparagales > Orchidaceae > Cymbidium > Cymbidium sinense. The sequence continues at coordinate 80,448,693 of CM038220.1, forward strand.
GATAATAAAAAAAAAAAAATATTGTCTGTCAGAGATAAAGAAATCCGTAGTTGTAGTTTTTTCATTATCCATACTCCTTCTTCTTTTACTTTTGTTTACCTATCCTGAAATAACAAATTGAGTTCGTATAGGCATTTTGCATGATGCTATTTTCATAGCAGCTTTGGCTACAGTTTCTGATACTCCACTAATTTCATAAAGTATTCGGCTCGGTTTAACAACGGATACCCAATATTCGGGGGATCCCTTTCCCGAACCCATACGTGTTTCTGTAGGTCTCACAGTAACAGGTTTGTCGGGAAAGATACGTACCATATCTTTCCACCACGACGCGCATATCGTGTCATTGCTCTTCTTCTATTTGTCTAGTGATCCAAGCAGGTTCAAGTGCCTGAAGAGCGTATCTGCCAAAACAAATCTGATTGCCTCGGCAAGATATTCCCTTCATTCGACCTCTATGTTGTTTACGAAATCTGGTTCTTTTGGGGTTATAGTTGATGGTTGTTTCTGAATTCCATCTCTACTGCAAAACCGGACATGAGAGTTTCTTCTCATCCAGCTCCTCACGAATGAAATGATTCAATAATGATTCAATAATATTAAATATTATATATACACAATATACATGTATTTCTGTATTTCATTCTATCAAAATAAAGAATATACTAATTTTTATATTGAATTTTTTGGATTTGTTACATAGGTAGCTTTATATATAACTAGGTGTGTTTTCTATTTTATTTTATCTTTTTATTTTATCAAAATTTCTAATAAAAGAAATTCTGAAATTAAAGAAAAGAAAGGTTTGCAGGCGAATATTGACTCTTTCCTCCTTCATTTGTAGGGTCAATTCATGACCATTCAGAATAAATATATTTTTTTTTTTTACGCCATCCTACCCAATGAATCATTAGGATTGATTCGTTTTCAAGAAAATCCTATGTAATCACGGGTTCCATCGTTCCCATAGCTTCTCTATTAATGCTTAGGCTTTGAACTTTCAATGGAGCTCTCAACAAAATTTGTTATTTGTTTGCGAGTTAATCTCCTCAGTTTTTCTTAAGCTCGATTCAATTATTCTCTATTTTCTATTATTTAGATTATTATTTTAATTTCATTTATTTAATTTATTTTCTTCTATAGTTTCTATTTTTTATTTGTATATTTCTTATTCTATTGTAATTAGTGTAATTAGATATTTTTTATTTTTATTATATTTTATTATATATTGATATATATTGATGTTGATGCTTTATAACACTGCCTTTTTTATTTTTTTTTATGAGTTAATTCTTCATAAACCATACATATGGGAATCATATATCATTGATATCTTTATTCTCTCTTTCTATCATCCTTCCATTTTTCCACATCCCCCTTTTTTTTTTCACAATTCATAATCAGATTTCTTTTTTTAAAAAAAGAATTTCAGTTCTACAACTATATGATCGATTCAGTCATATAGTGACTGTTTCTTTTGGGATCTCGACAATACGAAGCAATAAGTTGGTTTTTAATTTTGAGTTTCTTGAGTTTTGATAGTTACTAAGTTTATAGTCGGGCCAGACTGTTTCTTTTTTCTTTTTTCAATCTAAATTCTAAACTCTAAAGAAAAAAGTCATACTGATTATAATAAAATCTAAATGAAATCAAAGGGTAAATCAAATTTTTATTCAACCTTATAGAATTATAATTGTTTTTTTTCTTTGATTAATTGATTAAGAAAAAAATAAGAAAAGAGTTTCTAAATCTTTTTTATCGATGAGCAGAATGGCGAGATAAAGAAAGGTCCATTATTCTTATTTTCTTATTCTTGGTTTACAAATATCCAAATTTTGATGCCTAAGACTCCATAGATAGTTCTAATTGTATAGGAACAGTGATCAATTTTGATGTTTGTAAGGGAACCCTGCCTTCTCTGATCCATTCGACACGTGCAATCTCTTTTCCGTCGATACGTCCTAATTTGCACTTGAATTCCTTTTGTATCCGTTTGTTCAGTTAATTCAATAGCTTTTTTCATTGCCTTTCGAAATGAGACTCTATTTTTTAATTGTAAAGCTATATATTCTGCAAGAATATTAGGTTGTCCATAAGGCTTTTCAATTCTTGTGATAGCAATATTGAGTCTCCGGTTTACAGAATGAAACTTTTTTTGTACATTCATCTGTAATTCTTCGACTCCCCGTGTCCGTCCTTCTATTAATAAGTTGGGAAATCCAATGTAGATTATGACCTGAATCAAATCTATTCTTTTTTGAATTACTATACGGGCAATTCCTTCATATTTTCATAATTTTTTTTACATAGTCCTTAATACCGTATTCTTTCATCTTCTTGTAGACCCATGGAAAAATTCTTTGATTTTGCGAACCAAAAAGAATGATGACTTTGAGTTGTTCCAAGTCTGAAACCAAGTGGATTTATTTTTTGTCCCATATTTTTATATTCTTTTTCCATCCATTTTTTTCTAAATAGGAATCTAAATTTTAGATTTTAAAGAAATCTTTATATGACAAGTGGTTTTTTTTATCAGATAACTACGTCCTCAGGGGTTTTAACTTTTTTACAATAGCACCTCTATTGACTTCAGCTTTACTAATAAATAAATCAGCTTCATATTTAAACCCATAGCATTTGCTAGCATTTGCTTAAACTAATTTTAAAATTGGATAAGATGCCCAATAAGGCATTAGTTCCAGTATCATGAGTGTTTCCTCATAAGAACGTCCCCGAATCTGATCAATTACTCTTCGTGCTTTGAAAACAGACATATATATATGTTGAGCTAAAACTTTTGCTTCTCTATCGAATTCTCGTTCTTTATCATATCATAAGTTCTCCCCGCCAATGAATGATAAGTGCCTAGGTGAAGCATAGTATAAGATAAGTCAGAAAAGTCTAAGTCTTATGAAAAAGAAAATATATACCTCTACTCTTACTATAAGATAAAGACTCTTAAGATATAAGATAAGGCTTTTCATGAATACTTAGTAGAACGAGATTTATTATCGTTTCTCGCGTGTCTCACGAAAGTGAGTAGGTGCAAATTCTCCCAATTTGTGACCGACCATACGATCTGTGATATAAATAGGTAAATGTTCCTTTCCATTATGAATAGCGATTGTATGGCCAATCATTGTGGGTATAATGGTAGATGCGAGACCAAGTCACTATGATTTCTTTCTCCTCCCTCCTGTTGAGTTTTCAATTCTTCCCGATAAATGATTAGCTACAAAGGATTTTTTTGAGTGAACGTGTCACGGCTGATTACTCCTTTTTTTACATTTTGAAATTGGCATTCTATGTCCAATATCTCGATCTTAATCTGAAGTATAATGATGAATGGAAAAAGAAAATCCTTTAGCTAGGAAGGGCGGATGTAGCCAAGTGGATCAGGCAGTGGATTGTGAATCCACCATGCGCAATTCAATTCTTCGCCCATCATATTATTTCCAATTCCAAAATTCGATTTTCAATGTTCCTATTTACGGCGACGAAGAATAAAACTATCACTATATTTGTTCCTTTTCCTACTTCTTCTTCCAAGCGCAGGATAACCCCAAGGGGTTGTGGGTTTTCTACCAATTGGGGCTCTCCCTTCCGCCCCATGGGGATGGTCTACAGGGTTCATAACTACTCCTCTTACTACAGGACGCTTACCTAGCCAACACTTAGATCCAGCTCTACCCAAACTTTTTTGGTTCACCCCAACATTACCCACTTGTCCAACTGTTGCTAAGAAATTTTTGGATATCAAACGGGCCTCCCCAGATGGTAACCTTAATGTGGCGATTTACCTCTTTTGCAATCAGTTTACTGGCCTTTCTAGCTAATTGTCCACCCTTTCCAAGTGTGATTTCTATGTTATGTATGGCCGTGCCTAAGGGCATATCGGTTGAAGTAGATTCTTCTTTTTTATCAATCAAACCCCTTCCCAAAAGCTTCTTCCAAAGCATACGGCTTTCTAGATGTATATGATGATATCTAGACAGATGGAACTTATATGAATCGTATGATGAAGTACCACATGAGTGGATATATAGGAATCCAAATCGAATCACTTATGTTATGATCTTCTACATCCTAGGTCTCCCCGTTGTCATCTCGGCTTATGTTCTTCATGTAGCATTGGATGACTCTATGAAATTACGTCGATACTTGCACATATTACGGGTAGCGTGAGACATCTCTATTTTTCCCAGGGGTCTTTCTAATCACCCGCTTAGCTTTCAATTTTCGACCATCAAATGAAATATGAATAACCCATCCTCCTCTCTTTGAAACAAGGGTTCGGTTCGTGCTTCAAACAATTTTGTCTTCTCCATATTACCATATCTCTCAATAATTTTCTATGAACTCAATCACTCAATCACTGCCGTTACTCAGTTTTACATTTGAGGTCTATCCGTAGAGGTACTCCAATTGGATCAGTGATCGATTTCTAGGTTTCATAAACCTGGTTACTTCAATTCCGTAAATCAATAGTTCAAACCGCACTCAAAGGTAGGGCATTTCCCATTGATATAGGAACTTCTGTACCGAAATAATGGTATCTCCAATTATAGCCCTCACGGGATGTAAAATATATCTCTTCTCACCATCCCCATAGTGTATGAGACAAATGTATGCATTTCGATTAGGGTCATATTCTATGGTTACGATTCTACCGATATCCCTTTTTCATTCCGTCGATTTTTGTTATACGCTTATGACCTCCCCTCCCTCTGCGGTAATGATCCCTCTGGCATTAAAACCTTTACCACAATGATGCTATCCATAGATCAAATTATTTTATGGATTAGATTTCACTTGACTGTCTACGGCTCCATTGCGTGTGCTCGGGGTAGAAGTTTTGTATAAATGTATTGCCGTGTTATTAAGTCTTTTGCTTTAAGTTCTTTTCTCTATAAGAGGTGGAATAGAATAACCCGGTTGAAGCGTAATGATCATACGTCTGTAATGCATTGTATGTCCCATAATAGGTCTCATCCTTTTACCCTTTCCGGAGTCGATGACTATTCATAGCTCTTACCTTGACACCAAAGAAGAGTTCGACCCAATGCTTTATTTCTATCCTAGTTGATCCATTCGACATTAGAAGTATATTGATTGTTCCCCAATAACGAATACTTTTTTACGTAAATCGCATATTTGATTCCATCCATAAATCCATTTTCTTCCCTATGTGTTCCAGTATCGATAAGAATTCTAGTTCTTACTGTTCATATGTTATGGTATGAATATACCATACCAATTATATGTATGGATGATGAGATTCCATTGATACAGAGCCAATTCCAATAGACTTATTGAATGTTCCCATTGGTGTGCATCCAAGAATTGAACCTACAAATTTGCCAATTATGAGTTGGGCTTTAACCATTCAGCCATGGATGCTTAAGGATCATCATACATCGTGAATAACCAAATTCCAATTGAAATGAAATCTTTAGGAGGAATCAATGAAAGCGACATCAATTCAAATCTGGATAATTGAGAGATAGAGATCAAGAATTCTCACTATTTCTTAGATTCATGGATCAAATTCGATTCAGTGGGATCTTTCACTCACATTTTTGTCCACCAAGAACATTTTATGAAACTCTTTGACCCCTGAATTTGGAGTATCCTACTTTCACGTGATTCATAGGGTGCAACAAGCAATCGATATTTCACGGTCAAAGGTGTAGTCTTGCTTGTAGTAGTGGTCCTTATATCGTATTAACAATCGAAAGATGGTCGAAAGAAAAATCTCTATTTGATGGGGCTTCTTCTTACCTATGAATTCCATTAGACCTAGAAAGGAGATATTGGAAGAATCTTTTTTGGTCTTCCAATAGAAATAGGTTGATTGTTTCTCGTATCTTCCAAAAGGAAAAAAGATTTAGAGTTGTTTCATGGATCCAGAGAGTACTTGGGTTATCCCAATAAAGAAAAAGCATATCATGCAGAATCTAATCGGGGTTCGTGGTGGTGGAGGAACGGATCGAAAAAATAGGGATTCTAGTTGTCGATATCTAAGGAAAATTGGAATTGAGATCTCATTCAAAGAGAAAGATAGCAAATATCAGGTTTCTTTTTTTTATCCTATACGGATGATCCGATCCAAGGACCATGATTGGGAATTTTTGATCGCTCTTTCTAATTATAAGAAGAATAAGAGATCTTTCTCGATCAATCCCCCCTCATTCTTGAAGAGAAAGATCCTTTCGAGTTTGAATTTGTTCATTTGGAATGCAGGCTCTTCTATCTTCTACTCTTTTTTTTATATTTCTTTTTAGATCAAAGAACTATGTGAAATCTTTGGGTTTTCCTCCTCCTCTATCCCATAGGTATAGCATTTGAATCAATAGAGAACCTTTTATTCTGTATGAACCGATATTCTTAATTCTTACATTCCAATTCCTTCCGATATCTCTAAAGAAAATCCGGCAATTGGATCCAAAAGGATGGGTTAGTGTGATCTTATCCATGCGGTTATGCACTCTTCAAATAGGAATCCATTTTCTAAGGATCACGGCTTTTCGTGCTTTGGTGAGTCATCCAGATCCTTTCACCTATGTTGTGTTGAGATCTATATGATCCGTCGATTGCGTAAAGGGCAGAAATGAGGGAAAGAAAAGATAGTTCTTTTCTATTATATCATTTCTATTAAGTATTAATGTATTATTATATTCTATATATTAGAATATTAGAATTATCAAATTATTCGATTCGAATTATTTATAGTTAGATTAGTCTTATAGTCTTAGTTTTAGTATTAGTTAGTGATCCCGACTCGGCGAGTCCTTTCTTCCATGATGAACTGTTAGCACCAGTCTTACATTTTGTCTCTGTGGGAGGAGAAAGGGGCTCCGGGAGGGTTGTACCATGAGAGAAGCAAGGAGGTCAAGCTTCAAATATACAACATGGATTACGGCAATGCAATGGAGTTGGGCCCTCATGTCGATCCGAATGAATGTCTTTTGGGGTCCATCTTTGCTAGGCAAAAGGATAACAAGTTACAAATTCTCTCTGTCTTGGTAGGACATGTATTTTTATTACTATTCAATTCATAAATGAAAATGAAGTAGTTAATGGTGGCGTTCTCCTTTTTTTTTATGTGTTCCTAAGAAAAGGCGTGGAAACACATAGGAACTGGAATGGAAATGGAAAAGAAAAGTAGCTCCAGTTCCTTGAAATGATAGTAAGATCCTTGGCGCAAGAAGAAGGGGTGATTCATATCATCTTGACTTGGTTCTGCTTCCACTCTTTTTTTTTACAATCAGTCGGTTCTTCTCCTAGTCTCGAATAGAGCATGCTTAAAAAATCTTCTTCATATAAAAGCGTTCGATTTAGATCGGAAAATGTATTTTAGGAAACCGTGCTATGGCTTAAATTCGTAGTCAATCCTATTTTCGATAGGAGCAGTTGACAATGGAATCCAATTTTTCCCATTATTTGACTATCCATAACATAATAGTGCGAAAAGAAGGCTCCAGGTTGTTCAGAATAGCGGTGTTTAGTTTCTCGACCCTTTGCCTTAGGATTAGTTAGTTCTATTTCTCGATGGGACCGGGAAGGGATATAACTTCGTGTACCTTGTCACCGTGGTGGAAGTCATCGCTTTGAGCATGATTATCCACTAGGAGTTTTTCTATTTGGACTTGCTCCCGTCGTGATCGAATAAGAATGGAATGGATAAGAGGCTTGTGGGATTGGCGTGATAGGGTAGGGATGGCTATATTGCTGGGCGAACTCAGGCTAATATGAGTGCATGGATGGATACAAGCCTTGACCTTGGAATGAAAGACAATTCGAATCGCTTTGTCGAATAAAGGAAGCTATAAGTAATGCAACTATAAATCTCATGGAGAGTTCGATCTGGCTCAGGATGAAACGGCGCATGCTGCTTAACAAGTCGGACGGGAAGTGGTGTTTCCAGTGGCGGTGAGTAACAGCGTGGGAACTTTCTAATACCCAGGAGAGCAACAAAGGAAACTGCCAGAGGAGGGCTCGATTAGCTAGTTGGTGAGGCAATAGCTTAAAGGCGGTGATCAGATGATGGTCCTGGGGGACCCGAACTCCACGGGAGGCAGCAGTGGGGAATGGGCAGCGTGAATGGGTGGAGGGCCGGAGGTGAACTTCTTTCGGAGAAGAAGCAATGGCGGTATATCGAGGAATAAGCATCGGCTAACTCTCAGCCCGCGGTAAGACAGAGGATCTGGCGTTATCCGGAATGATTGGGTGGTCTGTAGTCTGCCGTCAGGGCTCAACCCTGGGCAAACTACCAAGCTGGAGTACGTAGAGGAATTTCGGTGGAGCGGTGAAATGCGTAGAGATCGGAAAGAACACCAAAAAGCACTCTGCGGGCCGACAGAAAGAAAGCTAGGGGAGCAAATGGGATTAGATAGTCTAATAAGCGATGGATCTGTGCGTATCGACCCGATGCGATCTTTGCTAATCGTTAAGTATCCCTGGGGAGTACATTCGCAAGAATGAAACTCAAAGGAATTGGCGGGGGCCACTGGCGGTGGAGCATGTGGTTTAATTGCAAAGCGAAAAGAACTTGACATGCGTGAATCTCTTGAAACTTGAAAGAGTGGTGCATGTGTCGACTCATCGTAAGGTGTTGGGTTAAGTCCGTAATGGCGCCCTCGTGTTTAGTTACCACCATTGAGTTTGGAACCTGAACAGACTGGTGATAAGAAGGTGAGGATGACGTCAAGTCATCATGACCCTTATATACGTGCTACAATGGCGGGACAAAGGGTCGCGATCCCATGAGGGTGAGCTAACTCAAAACCTCGGTTCGGATTCGCTGCAACTCGCATGAAGCGGAATCGTAATCATCGCCGACCATACGGTGAATTCGTTCCGGGCCTTGTACACCCGTCACACTATATGAGGCCATGCATGAAGTCGTTACCTTAGCAAGGAGGGATCGAATTTGGAGTGAAGTCGTAACGTGGCGTCTTGGAAGGTGTGGATCACCTCCTTTTCAGGGAGAGCTAATGCTTATGCTTGTTGGGTATTTTGGTTTGACCGCTTGACACCCAAAAGAAGCGAGCTACATCCGAGCTAAGCTTGGATATGGAAGTCTTCTTTCATTTCTCGACAGTGAAGTAAGACCAGCCCATGAGCTTATTATCCTAGGTCGTAACAAGTTGATGGGATCTCTTTTATGCGTCCCCATGTCCCTCCATGTGTGGCAAAGGAAAGAGATAGGGTTTCTCTCGCTTTTGGCATAGCAGGCCTCCCAGGGAGGCCCACACGAGCTAGCTCAGTGAGAAGCCCCTGATAATTACGTCGTTGTGCCTGAGGGCTCTCACATGGATAGTTCAATGTGCTCATCGGCTGACCCGAGATGTGGATCATCCAAGGCACATTAGCATGGCGTACTCCTCTGTTGAATGAGTTTGAAACCAAACTCTCCTCGGGAGGATAGATGGGCGATTCGGTGAGATCCAATGGAGATCGAACTTTCTATTCTCGTGGGATCCGGTCGGGGACCCCATGGCTCCTCTCTTCTAGAATCCATACACCCCTTATTAGTGTATGGACAGCTATCTCGAGCACGGGTTGAGGTTCCCTCAGAAAATGGAGCACCTAACAGCATCTTCACGTGACAGAACCCACTTTCACTCTCACGGGATGGCGGAGGGATCGTACCATTCGAGCCTTTTTTCATGCAGGTCTGAAGAAAGCAATCAAGATTTCCGAATCCTCCCTTCCGAAATTCTTTTTCCTTTCAGGGAGATTGGATCTAGCCATAACATAAGAAGAATGCTTGACTCACTTCTTGGTTTTCGATCCTCAGTCGGTCTGATGGGATGTGTCTGTATCTCTTGACTCGAAATGGGAGGGCTTGAGGTTTGAAAAGATCTAGGGTTGGGGGAGGTTCTCTTAGCTTTTTTTTTCTGATTTCCACAAAGACTTGTCATGGTAAGGGGAGAAAACACCTAGTACAGTTGTATCGGGAAGGATCTATTGATTCTCTATTGGTTGTGGATCGATGATTTACTTCACGGTCTTCAAGTCCAGATGGCTCTGGGGAAAAGAATAGCATCGACTCTTTTCATGCATGCTTTGCTCGGGGATATAGCTTTCTGGTAGAGCTTCTGGGTCATTCTTATTTGGATGTCTAATTGTCCAGGAGGCGATAATGATAGTATCTTGTTTTTCTAAGGAATGGGAAGAGGACAAACATGCCCGAATAACTCTGAGATAAAAGATGGGGTCAAGGCTAGAGAGGAGATAGGATGTTGGTCGATCAGTATGGATCGTACATGGGCGATAGTTGAGTCGGCCTCTCCTCATCTAGGATCCCTAGGAAAGGATCAAGTTGGCCCTTGCGCTTGATGCACTATCTCCCTTCAACCCTTTGAAGCGAAATGTGGCAAAAGGATGGAAAATCCATGGACGACCCCATCGTCTCCCACCAGGATGCTGAGGCTTTGCGCATCCAGGGGTCATGGGCCAGACCATAGACCCTGTTCAATAAGTGGAAGGCATTCTCCGGTTGGGCAGGGTGGAGAAGGCAATCACTCGTTCTTAATTACGAAGACCAAAAGTCGAGGAGGAAAAGGGGAGAGCTCTTTGTTCCTAGTTCTCCTATAGTGGGAATCTCCAGAACCACAAGAATCCTTAGAATGGTATTCCAACTCAGCACCCTTTGAGAAGAGTTGCTCTTTGGAGAGCATAGTGCGAAAGTTGTAAAAGCGTGTGTTGGAGGAGTTATTGTCGTTGGCCTCATGGTATGGAGGAGAGGGCTGAGTGGTTTATGGCCGGGATGTCAAAGTCCGCTTATCTCCTACGATGAACTTATGATAATTTTTCCAATTCGATCTATGATTTATTATTCATGGACGTTGATAAGATCCTTCCATTTAGACCTTAGGATGGGCATAGCCTTCACGGTTCAAACGAGGAAAGGCTTACGGTGGATACCCCGAGACGAGGAAGTATGGCAAATGAAAATACTTGAGGGAGTTGAAAATAAGCATAGATCGGATTCTCAGATAGGTCAATCTTGAGCTATTTCTTGAATCCATGTGAGCAAGAGTGCTTGTGGCAAAGCTTACAATGCATGAGAGCGAAAACTGTGAAATGGGGTTGTGGGAGAAGCGATACAAGCGTCATCTTCTTAGGTGAAGCGGTGGAGTGCTACAGATGGTGAGAGTCCGAGAAAGCATCACTCAGCTTGAGTGAGGCGTGTGGAATCCAGTGTGAGTTAAAGGACCACCTTGCAAAGGCTAAACTCTGGGTGGCGATGCAGAAATGAAAAGAACCCCATCAGAGTGAAATAGAACATGAAACCGTGAGCTCCCAAGCGTGGGAGGAGAATGTGATCTCAGCTGCTGTTGAAGAATGAGTGCGACTCATGAAGCGGTGGCTTGGTTAAGGGAATCCACCGTGGCAGTGAGTGGCGAGTCTTCATGGCGGTCTGGACTTACAGGTGATCATGACCAGGATGAAGCTTGGGTGAAAGTGGAGGTCCAAGGCCGATTGAAGAATCATGAGTTGTGTTAGGGTGAAATGCCACTCGGAAGTTCAGCGGAGGGTTGGATTGGACATCTAGGGTAAAAGCACTATTTTGGACACGGGCGGTACCAAATCGAGCAAACTCGATCTAGATATGCAAGCAGGGGGTCAGGTGATGAGCGATGGGGATAAGCTTCATCGTCGAGGAAATATTTCGGATCACCCTAAAACTAAATGACCGGTGATAAAGGAGGGGGTGCAGAGGAGGTTTCTTAGCAAAAGCGATAATGAGAGCGCTCTGAAGATTAAGACTAAGCGTCTGGATGAAGGCGTGGGCTCGGTGGGGAGCATTCCTCCTTAGAGGAAGCACCCGCCTGGCGGTGTGGACTCCATAAGGTTCATCCACAGGAGGGGTGAGTCGAGCCTAAGATCGAGGCGTGAGCGATGGACAACAGTGAATATTCACTAGTCAGGGGAAGGAGGAGGCTAGGTTAGCGAAAGATGGTTATCGGTTCAAGGCTAAGGTGACCTTGATTTTTAAGAAGGGGTGAAATGCCAATGAGTGCAGTCACTGTACCAGCCCATACTCAGGGAAAAAAACTTGACCTTCAAAGAGGGAATTTTTGCACCGAGTGTGGGTGGAGAATACTGAGGAGGGAACTCGGCAAAATAGCCAGCAGGTGCCTCCTCAAAAGGGGTCAGCGGTGGGGCCGACATTGAAAACTCCTGTCTCATAAGTCTCTGAAGACCATATGGCAGGTCTGCAGGAAGGTCAAGGAAGTTGAACGATACTGGGGAGGGCCGGTAGCGTGATATAAGCGCGAAGATTCCTTGTCGGGTAAGTTCAAACTGAAGGCGAACGATCTGGCACCTCTGGTGAGACTGTGAGAGATCTGGGACTACCCACACTGGATGAGAAGACCCTATGAAGCTTTCTTCACTGGATTGGCTTTGGGCCTTTCTCGACTTAGGTGGAGGCGAAAGCAAGGGGGGAGCAGCCATCGGTGAGATACCACTGGAAGAGCTAGAATTCTTGTGACCCGAACCCGGGCAGTGATGCCGTTAATCATGACAGCCTCTTGTGATGATTAACGAAGGAAAAGAGGAAAGAAAACAATGGTAGGACAAAATGAAACGTCCCCTCCAAACCAATCATCCATAATATCAAATAAATCATTTTCTTCTTTGATAAATCTACCAAGGGCTATATCATAGTGATCCTCCTATTCAACTACTTCAACCATTTCCAAACACTTCATCTCATTTCCGGGGCATGTGGTAGTTCGATTATCTATCAACGATGCCCTTTTCCAATGGGTTCAAGATCCAAATTTTTCTTTTCTATTTTAATAGTACAATATAGTACAGTAAGGACTAATCAGTGAACTCATAAACTAAGCGGTTTTGGTCCAATAGAAAAGAAAAAGAATCTAACCATTAGAACCCCATTATCCACAAATTCCCTATTTTCCTGTCCCTAAATTGAAGATTAAATAAGGATAGACTAGAAATGAAAACCCCTTATTCTTATTCTCTATGGTGTAACAACAAAACAATCTGATTTTGATATCAAGGAAAGATATGTGAAAATCCATATTTGAAAGAGATTTTTCTTTTCTGTAGTGGAAAGGAAAAGAATAGCGATTTAGTTCTATAGACATCAGTGAGAAAATAAGAAGATGAAAATCAAAACAGATTTTACTTGTGTGGTCCAATGGTATAAGGAAATAAAAATTTATTCTACAATTGAATCTATCGAATTTAAATATGAGTAGTGATAGTAATGATTCCATGGAGTTCAGTCCACTTACTTTTATTCCCTTTCCAATTTTACGGTTGGGTTTGATAAAAACAATGGTGAAGTAGGAATGCTTTGGTTTTGTGGATTTAATAGGGATTTTCTAGTGTCTCGGGATAAAAAAATGGAATAATGGGATGGTGAAGGGATAACTATGTCATTCGTGGGAAGACTCCTCTAACAGAACTTATTCTAATCATAATGGTGGTCATTCTCTTTTTTTTTAGAAATATCAAAAGATTTCTATTCCAGTTGAAAAACAAAGACTGATTTGAGTTTAGTGGAAAAAGCCCCTTTATGGTTGAACCGATGACTTACACCTTACCATGGCGTTACTCCACCAGGTTAAAGACTTTTCTTTTCAATTCATGAATTAAGCATCTTCATCTTCCATTGATTCTATTGTATATGCATAGAATAATAATGGAACAATCAGTTTTATTATAGAGGAAGTGGGTAAGATTCATATTTTGGTAAAAAGAAAAGAAAAAAGAAATGCATTGAATTGTTTCAAAGTTAATACTTGCTTTGTTGACTTTTCCATCGAACAAGATTACACGATATATATATCGACATATATTCAAGATCTTTTCTTGAATCATGTGATGGATTATAACTGAACCAAATTATTTTAAAAGAAGATGTTTAAATCCTTTTTTTGCTTAGTGGGATGCATAACTCATCTAAACGCTGAAGCAATGAGTTCAAATTGAAGAAAAGAAATGAGAGTTTGACTCTTTGATTAATAACTCCCTGTGAAGGGATCTTATACTTTGTTTCATTTTCGTTATATTTCATTATTGAACAAAATTAGAATTCTACTTTCTTTTCTTATTATTACACTTAATATTACCTTATACTTTAATAACGATACATAAATATTTTTTTTATAAGACTTTCTCATACTTTAATATATGAAATATACTTTCATTTTACTAAATTAGTAACTCATATTAAATATGAATATTAGTTATATTAAAATATGCAATATGAATATGACTTTACCTTTACTTTAATATTTCATATTACTATAATATAAATAGAATATTTATATACTACTACTACTTTCTTTATTTACATTGACTTTATTTAACTTTCTTTAAATTACTTCAATATGAATCTAATTTCCATTATTGAAATGGGATTTCTTATTTCTTATTGAATTTGAATCTATTTTTATTGAATAGATTTTCATCTCATTTTCATCTATAATATAGAATCTACATATATCTATATATATATATTCTATCTATCTATATATCTATAGTTCTAGGATAGTAGAATATTTATGGGAGTATGGGATAGCTCATTCATGAACCCATCAAATCCAAAAGAATTCTATGGGATAACATAAAAGTAGTAAAGATTCCTCGGATCTAGTCATACATTTGATTCTAATTTGATATTTTATATATTGACAATGACAAAAAACTACTCACTATTGTCATAGTATGATGACGAGGCATGCCCTCATCATCTAGTGGTTCAGACATCTCTCTTTCAAGGAGGCAACGGATTCGACTTCCCCACGTGTGGACTACGAAAGGAAGTAGGTCATGGATTATCAATAAACCTAGAATTTATTCTTCCTGGGTGATGCCCAGCGGTTAATGGGGGAGATTCTGTAGATGTCACGGGTTCAAATCCAGCCCAAGAATTCATCACTCCATGAATAAGATCTAAAAATTTGTCCTCTATAAACGTAAATCCCGGATCTATAAAATAAAGAAAAAAAGTCCATTTTTCTCATCCATTCTTTTTTTTTCATTTGCAAATACAAGGTAATAACCATATTAAATATCACCACTCTCAAAGTCCATATCTATGCAAATAAGATATTCCTATAGAATTCGTGTTTCTATTGCAACACGACAAAGAGAATGCTCTTCTAAATCATAAGACTATGTATGCCATGCATATGGATTATGATTCAATTGATTGTTCAATCGGGAAAGCTGGGGTTATTGTCAGTCCGATCGATGAATTGATCAACTCACTCTCTCCTCGTGAAAGGAAGAGAACAAAATAGAATCTGAAATTTTATTTCTTTTGTTTTCGTTTAGCATTTTTCATCGACAAGTATGGAAATTTTGATTTATTATTCTAATAGCACCGATTGGTAAGGGAGAAACATATATGTATGTAAAATCGTTACTTCTTACTAATTATTAAGAATAAGATTATATTCAATATTCAGTATTTGAAGAGCGACCATACTTTTAATTTTCTTTTCTATTATTTTGTGATAAATGAAATGGAATATAGAGTCCATATTTTGACCAAGAATACTGACACAAATTGTCTTCGCTTTATTATAAACAAAAAATGAACTTCACATAATTATCTCAATACTTTTCGGTTTAGATGACCTTCTTTAGTTCAACAAACTTTGTTTGTGCATCCATAATGGAAACAATCTATCTTATTCTCATCCAAATTCTATCTTATTCTAGTTCCAATTCAAGAAGGAAAGAAGGAGGATACTAATAAAATACCAACCAAGCAACGCCTTTGAAGGAATCTGTTGGAATATTCTATTTTTGATACTTCATCCGTTTCTTATTTCCATCTCATTTCTACTTTGTTTCTTTTTTGTTTTTTGCATATTGTATGACCTATAGAATATTGGACATATGATTATATACCTCATAATTCTATGTAGATTTTATCTACTTTTCTATTTTATATAAGATATAAGTAAAATAAGTAAAGGAATAAGAATGAATAATTAGATAAGTGTACAAGAAAAGAATAGGTGATAGAAAAGGAAAAGTGGAAAAGTAAAATGAGATGGGATTTTTGATACAATAACAATAAAGAATCCTATTTTGACTCTGCACCATTGATTCCACTATGATTATAAATCAATAATGGAAAAATTCCTTCCTTCATTCATAGAGATAGGGGACATCATTTGCATGGATATAGTAAGTCTCAAAGGGCGCTTTAATGGTAGTGTTTACATTTTCTCTTTCACTTGTAGTATGGGGAAGGAGTGGGCTTTAGAACTAGGAAGATTACTAATTTAGTACTTTACCTCATAATTTCAAAATGAAGATTGGGTTGCGCCATATATATCAAAGAGTATAAAATAATGATGTATTTGGTGAATCAAATACATGGATAACGAACCGAACCCTTTTCAAATTTTTATTATTTATTTATAATATTAGTTTAGTTGAATATTTTTTGAATTTTTTTTTTATCAAAGGTTTCATTCATTTATATATGTATAGTAGACCTTGTTATTGTTAATTTAATTCATGAGTTGTAGGGAGGGACTTATGTCACCAACGAAACTAAAGCAAGCATTGGATTTAAAGTGGTGTTAAAGATTACAAATTGACTTATTATACTATACTCCCAAAGATATCGATATCTTGGCGGGGCACTCCTCAGTAAGTTCACGGAAGAAGCGGGGCTCTAGCAGAATCTTCTTACATGGACAATGTGGTGATGGACTTACCGTCTTGATCATTACAAAGGACAATGCTACCACATCGAGGTTTGTTGGAGAGGAAAATCAATATATTGCTTATGTAGCTTATCCTTTAGACCTTTTGAAGAAGGTTGTTACTAACATGTTTACTTCCATTGTGGGTAATGTATTTGGTTTCAAAGCCCTGCGAGCTTTACGTGGAAGATCTACAATTCCACTTCTTATTCAAAACTTTCCAAGGTCCTCATGGCATCCAAGTTGATAAATTGATAAATTGAACAAGTCGTCCCTATTGGGATGTACTATTAAACCAAAATTGGGATTATCCGCAAAAACTACGAGCGGTTTATGAATGTCTACTGGTGGACTTGATTTTACTAAGGATGATGAAAACATAAATTCACAACCATTTATGCGTTGGAGAGATCATTTCTTATTTTTGTGCGGCGCTTTTTAAAGCGCGAAAAAAGGACATTACTTGAATGCAATTCTGGGTACATGTGAAGAAATGATCAAAAGAGTGTTATTTGCTAGGAGAATTGGGAGCTCCTATCGTAATGCATGACTAGTTAACCGGGGTTCACCGCAAATACTAGCTTGGCTCATTATTGCCGATGGTCTACTTCTTCACATCCATCATGCATGCAGTTATTGATAGAGAAAAATCATGGTATGCATTTTTTGTGTACTAAAGCATTACGTATGTCCGGAGATCATATTCAGGGTACGGAGTGGGAAGAGAACGTGAGATGACTTTGGGTTTTGTTGATTTATTAGATTTTATTGAAAAAAATCGTCTGGTATTTTTTCACTCAAGACGGGTCTCTATGCCGTGTTATACCCGAGGCTTGAGGGGTATTCATGTTTGGCATATGCCCCTCGAAATCTTTGGGGATGATTCACTCTGAGGAGGAACTTTAGGGCACCCTTGGGAAATGCACCCGTCTGCTAAAGTCGAAATTAGAAGCATGTGTACAAGCTCGTGATGAGGGGATCTTGCTCGTGAAGGTAATGATATTATTCGTGAAGCTAGCAAATGGAGCCAGCTAGCCGCTATTGTGAAATATGGAAAGAGATCACATTTGATTTTGACCCAGTGGATAAGCTAGATAAAGAGACAAAATAAGCAGTATAATTCAAATTCCTTTTTGTTCTTCTACTTGATTACATGAAACTTGGCCCAATCTTTTCTTCAAAAAAAGAAAGATTGGGCGAATCAAATAAAGAATAAACATCTTATACTAATTATATTATGAACTATGAGGGTCTTTGTGTATTTGTATATATCTTATATATATATATATATACAATATAAAGACCTTATGATATATCTGATACAATATACAAGTATATACAAAATCTAAACATAAGAAGATAAGATCGAAGGAAGACTAAACAACTTATCTACTTAATCTATTCTATTATTTATTGTTGGAGCCATAGGCTAAATTATGGATCCTTGGGATTGGATTGGTGGATCATTTTATATTCCTTAGTTTCGTGCCATAGATCAAGCAAAGAGAAGGATTCCTTCTACCTATCTATATTGTCTTTTTTTAGTCCCTGTTGTAATAGAGTTTTGCTTTTTCTCCTTTAGTTCAGTCAATTTATATTTTTTTTCAAATGAAAGCTAATAAAAAGGAGCCTTTATATGTCTAATTCAGGACCTCGTTTCAAAAAAATCTAGGTTGGGAGCTTTCACATAGTAAAGACTCGATCCGTATGATCTTCAAACCCACAATTGGCTCGAAAAGATCACAATATTCGTTTAGAAGAGAAATAGAATTTTCCATTATGATGAGCGACAATTACTTAAATATGTGCATATTGCTTTGGAAAAGCCAAGGGTCAACAGCCGTGTTTTACTACTTGAGATGCGTTTGGATAACATCCTTTTTTGATTAGGTATGGCTGCAGGTACAATTAGTTAACCATTACATCTTAGTGAATGGTGTATAGTGGATATACCAAGTTATCAAAAACCCAGATATTATTATTACGAAGGATAAAGAAAGATCGAAGCTCATTCAAAATTATCTTGTTTCATCCCCTATGGAATTGCCAAACCATTTGACTATTGACTCTTACAATATAAAGGATTTGTAAATCAAATAATAGATAGTAAATGGATCGGTCTTAAAATAAATGAGTTGTTGGTCGAATATTATTCCCTTGACTTGATTCTAATGAAAATACAAAAGTAAGGTTCATACCAATTTTGACTCCTTTATTTGAAGTAAATAGAGTACCTTGTGCCTCATTCATTGATCAAAAAAGGATCCAATGGATTTTTTCTTCTTTTCAATAGATTTCTATTTGTATTTCTTTTACCTATCCGGATTAATTAGGGATAGAGAATGTCTATTAAATAAGGGTCTTACCGTTAGAATAATGATATCAATTCTTATTTTATTTGATACATTGTAGTTGGTAACGTTGATGAATGAAAAGAAATGGAGAGAGAGGGATTCAACCCTCGGTAAACAAAAGTCTACATAGCGTTCAATGCAACATCTTGAACCACTCGGCCATCTCTCCTACGTAATGTTATTCTTGACCAAAACCCAAATGAATAGCGTCCTTCATCTTAATTGTAGTACATGTATGACATCGATGGTTCCATAAGAAGAAATTTGGTTATTAAACTTCGATGAAATAGTAATAGTCATTGGTAGATTACAAAATTTGAATGAAATTGAATTTGATTCAACTATTTCATTTCATCTTTGTTCAAAAAGGTGACACCGCATCTTTTCCAATTAGTCTGTTTTTATGTTATTTTGACAATTCCTTTTTTTGTGGGATCGTTTTCCCCGAAGGGGATGAGAAGAATTATAGAATGAATTGCTAATTATGCCTAGATCTCGAATCAATGAAAATTTTATTGATAAGACCTCTTCAATTGTAGCCAATATCTTATTAATAATAATTGAGGAAGAAAAAAAGGCATTTACCTATTACGAGATGGTGCGATTTGATTTTTTCTTTTTTTTTTACCTCTCAGTTTAGAAAAAGAACGTGAGTTAGAATAGAAAAAAAAATTAGTGAAAGAAAACTTGGTGAAGGTGAAGTTTAGAGATAGAGCAATTCCTTACGTGTATCCTTGATTGATCAGCCTAGATGCTTCAATTATCGATTTTAGTATTAAGCGAAGGTTACATCTATAGGTTCTGAGAGGTCAATACTACTTCATTTAGTACCAATAGGTGGCATCGGGAAAAAGCACTACACCTAGGAATCAACAACACAAAAACTTTATTATAAATAAACCTTTTCCTTGTCGGTATCGGACTAAAAGAATGGTTAGGAAAACAAAGATCCATCTCATTCGTACTTGATGATGTAACCATCAAAAGGCTGAAGTGACTAATTCGGAAATCGTAACAAATAAATCTTTAGGTTATCATTTCTATCTAGCACTAATATCACTAATCGATTGGTGTTAAGAAAAACCTCTTGTGGGAAGGTTGGCTAGAAATTTCTTGTAAAATACCGACTCATATAATAATAATGAGAATAGTGAAATTTTGATTACATGAATTATTCCTCTTAGTACTATGCAGAAGGGAGGAGCTGAGATGAATATCTCGTCGCAGTTAGGGATTCTTTACTAGAATGCGGAATGGATGGATGAGGCTCAATCAGAAATTATGCGTAAGCTTTACAGAATTATTATGAAGCTGGACCGAAATTGATCCCTATGATCGAGTTATATACTTTATAACAGGTCATATACACACAAGCGGAGAGCATACAAAAGCTTTGGAATATTATTTTAGCACTAGAACGAAATCCATTTTACCACAAGCTTTTAATAATATGGCCGTGATTTGTCATTACGTCGACTATCTTCACTATAGAAAGAAAAAAAGATTGAATCGTCTAGTAAATACTAGAAAAATATAGGCTTTCTATATGAATCGTCCAAAGTAACGATTTTTTATCAGCTGTAACAAGGAAAAAGACTTGAGAACCAAAAAAATCGGAAGAAATAGGTATGGCCTATATACTGTACTCTATGGATAAAGAGAAAGAGTCAAATTGATAGAGAAAGCACCGTAAAGATCCATTAGTAAACTATTCTTTGGTAAATACAGTTCAGAACTGCTTACTTATGTCATGATATGGGATAAAAAAAGTGATAAATCAACTTATGTAATAGAGTGCATCTACTAAAGTATTGAAATGGTAAAGATCGATCCCAAAGATAGTAAGTCCTTTTTCTTAACGAGGAAAGTCTTTTTTCAAAGATTCTATATAAATAGAAATATCATATACCATATATGAAATATGAAACCGAGATAGTTACCTTCGTAAAATTCTAACGATCGGGGCTATCTATGCTTCATTCTTCAAGGTGGGAGAAAAGATAAAACTAATCATTGATCCAAATTAGAATTGGAAACTTATGCAATAAACATCTTCGTTAACCCAAGAGAAAATAGAATAGATGATGAGAAATTTAATTCAGCTTAACATAGGATAGATTAAGAGAAGATGGGAAGCAAAAAAGAATCGAAATGTATGAGGTAGGAAACTCTCAAGTACGGTTCTAAGGGAGGGAATTTACTAACCTATTCTGACCGAGGAGAACAGGCCATTCTACAAGGTGATTTAGAAATTGGAGGCTTGGTTCGATCAAGTCCGAGTATTGGAAACAAGCTATAGGCTTACTCGTGGAATTATATTGAAGCACATAATTGGTTAAAAATAATGAGGCATTTTGAATAAGACCATTCTCTTTTTTTGGATCCAAAGAATCAAATTAAAGAAATCGTTCCTATGATAAGATGCAATCAAGAATTTTATTATATCCTTTCTTTCTAAATTTAGAAAATCATTTGATTTTGTACATTTTCTATGGTATCTCATAAGGATAAATGCTACAGATACCATATAGCATAGAACTAATAAAGCTATTTTGATAAATCTTATGAAGTCTAAAATGAAAATAATTGAATGAAAAAAAAATAGAAATAAAAAAGATAAAAGAAACTAGATTTCTATATTCTATTTAGCTATTTATATTCTATTTTTCATTATATAACTTCGCCATTCGAATCTAAATGGAAATAAGCTAGGTTGCAAAAAAATCATTTTTTTGTTATATCCGGGAAATGCTTTGGCAATATAATGGTCCCCATTATTTATGTCATAATAAATCCAACACTTGCCCGAGCGACTTCAATATCATAATTTCTCTAGTAAATAACTAAAGAAAATAGATGGATGGAAGATAGGAAAGAAAGGGACTAATCATAAATAAAATATCTATCTTTGAAGTTCACTAAAAACTTGACTGCTCTCTTTGTATGTGTTGTCCGGAAAGAGGAGGACTTAATGATTATTTGTCGAACCCCAAGTGAAAATTGTTGTAGACAGGAATCCTATAAAATGTCTTTTGAGGAATAGACCACCATTTCTCAAGAACAATAGCTAAGGTCCCGATACTACCACTTGGATCTGGAACCTACATGTTGATGCTCACGATGATAGTCATACCGGATTTAGAGGAGATCTCTCAAAAGTCTTTAGTGCTCATTTTGGCCAACTCTATTATCTTTTCGAGTGGCATGTACGCCATGGCCATTTTTCCAATTATGAAGCATGGCTACATCCTACTCATATTGCACCCATGCCCAAGTAGTTTGGCCAATAGTAGGTTAAGAAATATTGAATGGGGATGTGGTGGTTTCGAGGAATACAAATAACGGTTTTTTTTTGAATTTGGCGAGCATCAGGAATCACTAATGAATTACAACTCTATTGTACCAATTGGTGCATTGGTCTTTGCATCGTTAATGCTTTTTTTGGTTGGTTCCATTATCCGCTCCAAAATTGGCTTGGTTCCAAGATGTATAATCTATGTTGAATCATCACTTAGCGGGGTTACTAGGACTTGAGTCTCTTTCTTGGCGGGACACCAAATCCACGTATCTTTACCAATTAACCAATTTCTTGGAGTTGATCTAAAGAAATACCACTTCCTCATGAATTTATCTTGAATCGGGATCTTTTGGCTCAACTTTATCCAAGTTTTGCCGAGAGCAACGCCTTTTCACCTTGAATTGGGCAAAATATGCAAAATTTCGAGTTTTCGTGGAGGATTAGATCCAATAATAGGGGGTCTTTGGTTGAGTGATATTGCACACCATCATTTAGCTATTGTGATTCTTTCACGATCGCAGTCATATGTATAGGACTAAGCGGGCCATTGGTCATGGTTTGAAAGACATTTTAGAGGCTCATAAAGGTCCATTTACGGGCCGGCCATAAAGGTCTCTATGAAATCCTAACAACGTGGCATGCTCAATTATCTCGAATCGGCTATGTTAGGTTCTTTAACCATTGTTGTAGCTCACCATATGTATTCCATGCCCCTATCCATACCTAGCTATTGACTATGGTACACAACTTTCGTTGTTCACACATCACATGTGGATCGGGGATTTCTTATAGTTGGCTATTTTATGCGACCATATTTATGGTAAGAGACTACGATCCAACTACTCGATACAACGATCTATTAGATCGTGTCCTTAGGCGTGATGCAATCATATCACATTTGAACTGTGCATATTTCTAGGGTTTCACAGTTTGGCTTGTATATTCATAATGATACTATGATGGCTTTAGGGCATCCCAAGATATGTTTTGAATACCCTATACAATTACAACCCATCTTTGCTCAATGGGTACAAAACACCATACTTTAGCACCTAGCGTAACTCACGTGCAACAACAAGTACTTAACTTGAGGAGGTGGTGAGTTAGTAGCGTGGGCAAAGTTGCTTTGTTATATCCCATTAGCTAGATTTTTGGTTCATCACATTCATGCATTTACAATTCATGTCGTATTGATCCTGAAGGTGTTCTATTTTCATTTGTTCCGTTTGATACGATAAAGCAAATCTTGGTTTTTTTTCCCTTGTGATGGGCCGGTAGGGGGAACATGTCAAGTATCCGCTTGGGATCATGTATTCTTAGGTCTATTCGGATGTACAATGCAATTTGGTAGTAATTTTCCATTTGTTGGAAAATGCGTGGATGTTTGGGGTACTATAAGTGATCAAGGAGTAGTCACTCATATCACGGGAGGGAACTTTGCAGTTCCATTACTATTAATGGATGGCTCGGATTTCTTATGGGCATAGGCATCTCAAGTAATTGATCTTATGGTTCTTCATTATCATATGGTCTTTTTTTCTTAGGTGCTCATTTTGTCTGGCTTTCGGTTTAATGTTTCTATTCATGTAGTGGTTATTGGCAAGAACTCATTGAATCCATCATTTGGGCTCATAACAAATTAAAAGTTGCTCCCCGACTAGAGCCTTGAGTATTGTACAAGGCGTATAGGAGTAACACATTACCTTCGGGTGGAATTGCCACAACATGGGCATTCTTCTTAGCAAGAATTATTGAAGTAGGATAATGGCTAGGAGGATTTGAAAGGCATTATGACATTAAGATTCCCAAGGTTTAGCCAAGGCTTAGCTCGGGACCCCACTACTGTCATTATTTGGTTTGGTGCTACGCACATGACTTGAGAGTCATGATGATATTGAAGAACGTCTTTATCGAACATTTTGCTTAGCACTTTGGGGATTAGCAATAATCTTTTTTGTGGGCGTCCGAAATCTGTTTCATGTAGCTTGGCAAGGAAATTTTGAGTCATGGATACAGGACCCTTTACATGTAAGACCTATTGCTCATGCAATTTGGGATCCTCATTTTGGTCAACTTCTTTGTAGAAGCCTTTACTAGAGGAGGTGCTTCATGAATATCGCTTATTCGGTGTTTATCGGTGGTGGTATACAATCGGATTACGAGGATCTTTATCAGCTCTTTTTCTATTACTTCTTTCTATATCCTTAATAGCGAGTTGGTTACACCTACAACCAAAATGGAAACCAAGCATTTCTTGGTTCAAAATGCCGAATCTCATCTCAATCATCATTTGTCGGACTTTTGGAGTAAGTTCCTTGGCTTGGAGACATTTAGTTCATGTCGCTATTCATCGAGGGAGAGTACGGAATAATTTCTTAGGCGTATTGCATCCCCAAGGGTTGGGCCCACTTTTATGGGTCAATGGAATCTTTATGCTCAAAACCCGATTCCAGTCATTTATTTGGTACCTCCCAAGGGAACTACCATTCTAACCTTTCTTGGGGATTCCATCCCCAAGCATAAAGTTTATGGCTAATCGATATTGCTCATCATCATTTAGCTATTGCATTCCTTTTCTCGTTCGGCCATATGTATAGAACTAACGATTGGACACAATATTAAAGATCTTTTAGAAGCACATATTCCTCAGGTCGATTAGGACATGGTCATAAGGGTCTTTATGACACAATAAATAATTCGCTTCATTTTCAATTGGGCCTTGCTCTAGCCTCTTTAGGGTTATTACTTCCTTAGTAGCTCAACACATGTACTCTTTACCTTATGCATTCATAGCACAAGACTTTACTACTCAAGCGTATATACTCATCACCAATACATCGGGTTCATCATGAGAGCCTTTGCTCATGGGGCTATATTCTTCATTAGGGATTACAATCGAGCAGAATGAGGATAATGTATTGGCAAGAATGTTATATCATAAGAAGCTATAATATCTTATTTAAGTTGGGCTAGCCTATTTAGGGTTCCATACCTTGGGCCTTTATGTTCATAACGTCATGCTTGCTTTTGGTACTCGGAAAAACAAATATTAATTGAACCTATATTTGCCCAATGGATACAATCTCATGGCAAAACTTTTATGGGTTCGATGTACTCTTATCTTCAATGAATACATTAATGCGGTCGAAGCATATGGTTACAGGCGGTTGAATGCTATTAATGAGAATAGTAATTCACTTTTCTTAACAATAGGTCAGATTTCTTGGTTCATCATGCTTGTATCGGGTTTATAAACTACATTGATTTTAGTAAAGGTGCTTTAGATGCGTGGTTCCAAGTTAATGCAGATAAAAGGATTTGGTTATAGTTTTCCTTCGACGGTCCGTGGCGTACTTGTAATATTTCTTGGGGCATTTTATTTGGTTTCTGGATGCTAAATACCATTGGATGGGTTACTTTTATTGGCATTGGAAACACATCACATTATGGCGGTAACGTTTCACAATTTAATGAATCCTCCACTTATTTGATGGGATGGTTAAGAGATTATCTATGGTTAAACTCTTCACAACTTATCAATGGATATAACCCTTTTGGTATGAATAGTTTATCGTCAGTGGATGTTCTTATTTGGACATCTTGTTTGCTCTGGATTTATGTTCTTAACGGCATGGCTATTGGCGAATTGATTGAAACTTTAGCGTGGGCTCATGAGCGTACCTTTGGCTAATTTGATTCAATGGAAAGATAAGCGTGGCTCTTTCCATTGTGCAAGCAAGATTGGTTGGATTAGCCCACTTCGTAGGTTATATATTTACTTAGCTTTCTTGATTGCCTCCACATCGAAAATTTGGTTAATTTAGTGAATTCTTGTTTTTTTGTACCCTATCCTCCAAAACAAAAATCATTTCTTTTGATGAAGAGGAGATATGTATGTACCTTTTCTATTTTTCCATCTAGGATCGAATTATCATTGATAAAAATAGAACCGAACATTATGGCAAGAAAAAGTTTGATTCAAAGGGAGAAGAAATGCAGAAATTGGAACAAAAATATTTATTGATTCATCCTTAAAAAAAGAAAGCAAAGTTCCTTGTTGAGGGAACAATGGAAAATTCATGGAAAATTGCAATCCCACCACGTAATAGCCTATCGTCTTCATCGACGTTGTTTTTTAACCAAGGCCTAGAGCGAACTATCGAGACTTTGGACTATCTGGACACATACTTTGAGAAATTTTCATGCATGTTTGTTTTCGCAACAAGATCAAGTTGGTAAGGATAAAATCTTGTTTCTTATTTGGATAGATCTCATGATCTATAGAATAGAAAGAATAGAAGGGGCCCCTTTACCATTTTGTATAAATAGACTATTCTATTTGTATAGATATGGTAGAGGGCATATCCAATCTTTCTTAGTCCATCGTCCCAGTTGTTCAGCGGGTAGCGGTTTGGTAGCTGCTCATAACCTTGAGGTCACGGGTTCAAATCTGTCTCATAACATTTTTCCTAAATCCCCTTTTATTTTGTATTTGTAGTAATTACTATTAATTAATTTTTTGTTGGGAGGAAAAAAAGGTGAAGCGGAAGATAGAACTACTATAATTCAATACGATGTGTACTAGTATACATAGTAGTCAACTATACCGACGGAATCTTTTTATAGTACATTAGTTCATCATGGACGGATAGCGGGAATCGAACCCACATCTTCTCCTTGGCAAAGAGAAATTTTACCATTCAACCATATATCGCATTTTCTTTGTTCTACGATGCATATGTCCACACATATATGACATATATGATATATCATATATTGGATCATATTTGTGCGTAGTAAGTAAATTAAGATTCCAATTAAGATAAGATTCTTAATTATCTATATTCAATTCATAACAATGAAATTTCATTTTTGTTGAACTGGATGAAATAAAGTGTGTCTTACAATTTGAATTTCTTAGAAGGATTGTAATTTTGGATGGGAAATACCAAAGAAGTTCAAGAGATGAAAGAGAATAGCTACGAAAGACTAATCCAATCCATAATGATGTACCAGAAAATACATTTTTGTTATTTGACCAACCATCGGAAGAAGCAAATACAACGGTACACTAATCGAGATTAATGAAGTTGCAATTAAAAAGCTAATTGGAAAGCAATAGTCATGTTTGTAATCCTCCAAACTACCAACAAATGAACTATACCATTGGATCCTCGCTTAGTAAAATTGTAAAAATGCATCATGAAGGGATTTGACATAAATGAATTGATTCATTAGAACTTATTACCGCTTTCTTTTTTTTATTGACATGGAGCATAGTTAATGTATCATCTCATAGGGTCATGTTCTGGGAAGAAAATAGATATTCTATTTGGAGAGATGGAGTGGTTGATAGCCGGTCTTGAAAACCGGTATAGTTCTTAACAAGTAACTATCGAGGGTTCGAATCCCCCTCTCTCCTTTTGCTTACTTAAGAAATTCCTCTTAACAATCGGACATTATTTGTTTACATACGACTTTAATTTCAGAATTTCTTTTATTAGAAATTTTGATAAAATAAAAAGATAAAATAAAATAGAAAAACACACCTAGTTATATATAAAATCTACCTATGTAACAAATCCAAAAATTCAATATAAAAATTAGTATATTCTTTATTTTGATAGAATGAAATACAATACATGTGTATATTGTGTATATATAATATTAATCATTATTGAATCATTTCATTATGTTGAATCATTTCATTCGTGAGGAGGATGAGAAGAAACTCTCATGTGGTTTTGCATAGAGATGGAATTCAACCATCAACTATAACCCCAAAAGAAGAATTCGTAAACAACATAGAGGTTGAATGAAGGGAATATCTTGCGAGCAATCAGATTTGTTTTGGCAGATCGCTCTTGAACCCTCTTGGATCTAGACAAATAGAAGCAGGCAAGAGCAATGACACGATATCGCATCATGGTGGAAAGATATGGGTACGTATCTTTCCGACAAACTGTTGTGAGACCTACAAACACGTATGGGTTCGGAAAGGGATCCCCAATATTGGGTATCCATTGTTAAACCGGGAATACTTTATGAAATTAGTGGAGTATTCTGTAGCCAAAGCTATGAAAATAAATAGCGACATGCAAAATGCCTATACGAACTCAATTTATTATTTCAGATAGGTAAACAAAAGTAAAAGAAGGAGTATGGATAATGAAAAAACAACTATGGATTTCTTTATCTCCAGACGGAACAATATTTCTTTTTTTTATTATCCCTTGCATTTAAATAAGAGATTAAAATAAAAATGATATGATTCAACCTCGGACCCTTTTGAATGCGGATAACGTGGAGCTCAAGAATTAATGTGTATTCAATCATAGGCGGTAATCACCGATATGCTCATATTGGCGATGTTATTGTTGCTTATAATCAAAGCGATGCCAACATGCCTCTAGAAAGATCGAAATAATTAGAGCTGATTGTATGCGTGTAAAGAACTCAAAGCGTGACAACGGCATGATAATACGATATGATGACAATGCGGTTATCATTGATCAAGAAGGAAATCCAAAAGGAACTCGAATCTTTGGTGCGGTTGCTCGAGAATTGCAGTTGAATTTTACTAAAATAGTTTCATTAGCACCCAGTCTTATAGATTCTTATAGATGAAAATAGGATATATCCTATCTATATTCTATATATAGAATATTCAAATATCTGAAATAGATCGATTAATAGATTTTGTCTCATGTATATACTTTAAATTTCTTAGAAATTTTAATAATGAAATAATAAAAAAATTTAATAAAAAATAAAACAAAAAAGAAGCATGTTGATTATATCAAAATTAGAAGGCACCAATAACTATAGTTCATCATGGGTAGGGACATTATTATATAAAACTTCTATAAGAAATGCGACATAGATCAAAAGGAAGAGTTCAAATAGTATCTACTAATATCACTAAAACATTGTGAAAATACTTTTACGAGAAGGTTTTATTGAAAACGTTCAACATCAAGAAAGTCAAAAAAATTTCTTGGTTTCAACCTTACGACATAGAAAGACTAGGAAAGAGAATAAAATAAAATTAAAACGTATCACCGACGGTCTACTAATCTATTCCAACTATCAACAATTCCTAAAATTTTAGGTGGAATGGGAATTGTAATTCTTTCTACTTCTCAGGTATAATGACGATCTAGAAGCTCGACTAGAAAAAATTGGAGGAGAAATTTTGTGTTATATATGGTGATTCTCCCGGGTACCCTAATTTTCTCTTGAACTTACTATTTGTAAAGAGAGGAGAAGTGAATTATAGAACTCTTCCTCTATTAATTAATACTTAAAGGGGGTTCACGGAATGAAAGAACAAAATTGATTCATGAGGGTTTAATTACAATCACTTCCCAACGGTATGTTCAGTGATTAGATAATGAAGATCTAATTCTAGGTTATATTTCGGGGAGAATCCGCAGTTTATACGTATACTACACGGAGATAGAGTCAAAATCAAATGAGTCATTATGATTCAACCGGGGCGTATAATTTATAGACTTTAAAAAGATTGAATGATTAGATCATTCTTTGAAACATCCTTTTAGTAGGGATATAATTCAAGTTCAAAATGCAATAAACTAATTTTTTTTCAAAAAAAAATAGATTCAGAATGAAAATAAGGAATGATAAATATGAAAATAAGGCTTCGTTCATAAAATTTGTGAAAAATGTCGTTTGATTCGTGGTCGAATTATAGTCATTTGTTCCAATCTGAGACATAAACAGACAGGTAATCCTTCTCAAGTTCTAATTCAAGAACTTTTAAAAGAAAAACCCATGTACATCATGTACATGTAAAAGAAAGGATTCATTTTATATTAAATAGCTATCCCATCTTTCTATTCTTCTTTCTTTTTATTTTATTCTTATGAATATGATCTAATAAAATATGACAAAAAAAAATTAGTTTATGTAAGAATGCACGTATTGGTTCAAAAAAGAATGAACGTAGAATACCAAAAGGAGTTATTCATGTTCAGAGTTTCAACAATACTATTGTAACTATGAGATGCAGTCGGGTGGTTTCTTGGGCTTCCGGTACTTCTTGAGGAGGCACAAGAAAAGGAACACCCTATCTTTGCTCAAGCCGCATTTAATGCTATTCATACATTAGTTGATCGGGGTATGCAACGAGAAGTTATGATAAAGGGTCCAGTCTCGGAAGAGATGAGGCATTACATTCGGAGAAATGGGATGCTATTAAGTTTTTCGTGATGTAACACCCATGCCGCAATGGATGTCGCTAAAAAAAAACGTGTGTAGAAATAATAATTCAAGAGATTCCAAGAGAAATAAATGATTCAATGATCGATCCAATAATCATAAATAAAAAAAAAAAATAGTATGGTTCGAGAAGAAGTAGCAGGATCCACTCGAACACTAAAGTGGAAATGTGTTGAATCAAGAGTAGATAGCAAGCATCTTTATTATGGTCATTTTGTTCTGTCCCCTTATGAAAGGTCAAGCCAATACCATAGGTATTGCCATGCGAAGGGCTTTACTTGGAGAAATAGAAGGAACATGTATCACACGTGCAAACATCGAAAATGTTCTGCATGAATATTCTACGATAGAGGGTATTGAAGAATCGTACATGAGATTTTAATAAATTTGAAAGAGATTGTATTGAAAAGTAATCTCTATGGAGTTAGGGCATCCATTTGCATGGGACCTAAATACATAACTCAAGATATTATCTCACCACCTTCGTACAAATAGTTGACACGACACGATATAGCTAACGACAGAACCAATTGATTTGTGTATTGAATTACAAATCAAGAGAGATCGTGGATATCATATGAAATCCACAAATGAATCTCACGATGGAAGTTATCCTATAGATATTGTATCTATGCCTGTTGAAATGTAAATCATAGTATTCATTCTTATGGGGGGAATGAAAAAAGAGATACTCTTTCTAGAAATATGGACGAATGGAAGTTTAACTCCTAAAGAAGCACTTTATGAAGCTTCTCATAATTTGATTGATTTATTGATTCCTTTTCTACATGCAGAGGAAGAGTACATGAATTTAGAGGAAAATGAAAACAGATGGAATCTACCCTTTTTTCCTTTCAAGATAGATTCACTAATCTCAAGAAAAAAAAAAAGGAATTCCATTGACATGTATTTTATTGACCAATCGTGTCTTCCGGACTTATAATTGTCTCAAAGGTCCAATATACATACATTATTGGACCTTTTGAATCACAAAGAAGATCTTATGAAAATGGAATATTTTCATAGAAGATATAAAAAAGATATTGGGCACTCTACTAGAAGCATTTTGCAATCAATTTACCTAAGAAAAGTTTACATTTTAAATCCATTGGAATTTTTTAGTTTTTAAAATTATAAATAAAATAAAAATAATAGAATAAGTTTTGAATCTCACACGGTCCATATATTTGCAGAATAGATACATAATAAGATTGAGGTATCTAGGGAAGATCCGAAGAGGATCTTCCTTAGATACCTATGTCATGGTATTTAACTTTGAAAAGACCTAAAGTGAGGGATTTATCGATAGGTAAAGTTGCTCCAATACTAACCAAAGAGCTACTGCGGTCGATCAAAAATACTGTTGTACTGGATACGAAATGGATTTTGGAATTTATTAACAATCTCCAAAAAAGGTAATGTCAATAATCCTATTACTGAAACCATTAAAAGAACACCCAATTTTATTGGGCACTGTGCAGTATTTGAAATACGGGAAAGAAGTACCATTCGGGTAATATTTCCGAGTTGCAAACGGATCCGGGTTCACCTATCATTGACGGCTCTAGAACTGCTAAACCCACACTACATGCAATAGTGCCTAGGATTACTACTGGAAAATATATATAAAAGATCATTGGGCCATGCGGGTTCTCCATAATAATTATGTCCCATCCCTTTAGCCAATTTAGCTCTTAATACAGGATCATTCAAATCAGGTTTCTTTGTTATTTGGATAGGTTAACTCTTGTGGATCCATCCCCCAAAAGAACGGACATGATAATTTTTTATCATCCGGCTCAAGCAAGAATCAAAAGAATCACGAAATAGATCCATAGAACATAAATAGGTCCATAGAAAACCTATATTTTATACATATCTACATATATAATGTAGAATGACTCTATGTAATAAACTCTTTATCAAATTCCATTTCCCAGTTTCAATGATTCATTATTCATTGCAAATAATTCAGTTCGGGAAATGCTCAATATCCAAGTCGCTTACAAATTTGATCATGATCAAGTGCTTTTGGATTGTCTCATATCTTTTGGTTGGTATTTATCCTCACAACATCTCGATTATATTACATAAGCAAAATACAAAGTTTTACTTGTTACTAATAAAGTCTAACCCCTGTTCTTCCTTAGATCCCTTATTTAACTCCGATAGTATAATAGATCAGGGTCGATGCAAAGGAAATAAATGCATCTACATACTATAAAAAATTTACTAAGATTACTAAAAAATTACTAAAAAAAAATCAAACAAAGTAAAAAAATAGAACATTGGATCATTCCACATCACTTATTCTAGGGATCTTACAGCCTCTTCATGTATGACATGATTTGGGTATGATCATAGAAAATATTCTCCTCAAGTTAAAACCGCCTATCCTATGCTACATAAAGGACTGACATGATGGTTGGATGTGGAGACACGTTGGGTTGTGAATTCCAACTTGGCGGATAAAATCATAGATGCATGGACCAATCAATAGTTCAAGTCACACACTCCCATAATCCATCCCCTTTTAGGAAAATATAGTTCAACTATTCGATTCAGTATCAAATAAAAAATACTTCAGATTGAATACAAGTATCCAAATAACATGCCTTATTTTTCAATAATACATATTTGTAGCAATAAAAGACTCTTGTTCCTCCCTATATAATAAATTACAAATATCTATGATCGCCTTCTCTATAAAGGACCGAAATACCTTGCTTACGTATCATTGGAAAGTGCATTAACATAAATAGTAAAAGAGGCAATACAAAAGTATGTAAACTATAAAATGAGTCAAAGTGGGTGCCCACACTAGCACTTCCACGTAAGAATTCTACCAAAGGTGATCCTATTATAGGAATAGCTTCATGCGCTGTTACAATTTTCTTGCCCAATAGCCAATTTGGTCCCGAGGTAAGGAATAACTAGTTATGCCAAAAGATGCGGTCAATACAACATAACTACCCTGCAAGTTAATTCAGGTTTTTTAAAACCCCCCAGAAGATACACATGAAATACGTGCAAGATCATCATTAGAACCATCATACTTGCGACCATCGATGAACTGATCAATTAACCAACCAAAGTTGGCCTCAGTCATTATGTATTGAACAGAGGAAAAAGCCTCTAGCAGTTGGACGATAGTAAAGGTCATAGCAAAACCCGTAGCTACTTGTACTAAAAAACAAGTCAGTAATCCCCTAAACAATAAAATATATTGACATGAGGAGGAACATATTTACTAGTTATATCATCTGTCGCTTGAATCTCGAGACGTTCCTCGAACCAATCATATACTTTATTGAGATAGGTAAACCAAGAAAGACTCCCCCTCTTAGAGCCGTATATGAAAATTTCATCTCTCGCTCAAGCGGCTACACAAATACTAGTTTCAACGGATATGGAATAGAGAGTTTCAAACTTCTTGTGGCTTAGCCAGTTGACTCGATTTGACCCAAAGATACAAAGTAAGAAAAATTGGGAATCTCTTCTTTGTGATGATAATGCTAAGAAATACAATATCAAGTTGGCTCATCTATCTTTCTTTATGTTAATCATGTGAGCCTCTTGAATCTTCTCTTCCCTATCTTTTTTTTTTTTTTATAGGAATTCTCTTGTTGAGACCCTATGAATCAATTGAAACCTCATTCATACTAGAACCACGATGATTTAAGAAAACCAAAGCTAAACTCAAAGGATTTTGAGTAAAAACCATTTGATCATCACTTCTTCAATGAATGTAATAACTCAACAAAATCTAGAGAAAGAGGTTTCTTTCGGAAGTATGAAGGAAAAAATTGTTTGATTTAGAAAAGACCTATTTCCCTATTTCCATTTTTTTTTTAATCCGGTTGTGAGGTCTGAATAATAGGTATGAATCATAGTTCAACTATTTCTTTTCTTGATCTATTCTATATAGTAGTGCTCAGAGACTAGAATAAATATCGATGAGGTAGAATCATCTTGATAGAGATGACAGTCCATTCTCTGTATTATCAATAGGATCAATTATAACAAGTCACACGCTCATATTCCGAAATGAAATATCAAACAAATAAATTTCACGATTGAACTACCGAATGGTCTATAAATCCAAGTCTTAGGTAATCTTAAGTTGAAGTATTGTATCTTAAGCATTAAGTAAGTATAAGTAAAATAATCTTTTGCTAGGACTTACTAGTTTTATGAACTAATTAATGAAATTCCATCCGGTTAAATAGATGAATTATAAATTTCTAAAATAATAGATAGAAATATTGCAAATAGAGCCATTGCAACTCCCATAAGTGGTGTAGTCCCCACCCAGCTACTTTTCCATATTCAATTCAATGGTTTCAATAAACTCCCTACGCCAGTTGATCTTGGCCCAGATCTAGAACTACTCTCAACGGTTTTTGTAGCC
Source organism: Cymbidium sinense (assembly GCA_021442155.1). Lineage (NCBI taxonomy): Eukaryota > Viridiplantae > Streptophyta > Magnoliopsida > Asparagales > Orchidaceae > Cymbidium > Cymbidium sinense. Next base: position 80,483,715 of record CM038220.1, read on the forward strand.
ATAAATCCTCTTTCATCATGGGTTTAAATCTGACTTTGTATACCATTCGTTGTAGTTGTAAATAAACAACATTATCTGATCCTTTGTGATCTTGAAATTATCGAAAAATGGAAACAGAACCCTAGTCGCCATCTCCATATCCGGTTTACTTGTAAGCTTTACTAGGTATGCCTTATATACCGCAACCCTCTCAAAAAATTAAGAGATCCCTTCGAAGAACATGGGGACTAGTTGAAGTAATGAGCTCCAATATTAATATGGGGGCTCATTACTTCAATGGAAATAATGAAAAATCATTTCATTTTTTTAGTTGGAACTTTAGGTGGTTCTCGAAAAAAAGATAGCGAAAAATTACCCTAAAGTCGAAACTAAGAGGAATATATAAACCAATGCTTCCATAGATTCAATCATGGTTTACAATTATAGCTTCCACACCTATTCATTTTGGATTATTTACTAAAGAAATTCGAATTTGAGATTTACAATTTACTATTACTAACTATTACTATCTATATAGTATGTATATATAGATATAGTCATTCATATTATTACTATTGATTATATTCTATTTTTGAATTTTTCTATATTATTCTATTTATACATAAAAATATAGAAAAAAGATAAATATATGAAATATAATGAAATATCTAAATACTAGAATAAAAGAAAAAATAGGCAAAAGATGGCAAAGGAATTTTGTATCGACTACTTGTCTCCTTGTAGTTGGATCTCCAAGTTTTGGAATGCTCCAAATTCCACTTGAGCATCCAAATGGATCAATACCGCAAAACATCTCTAAACAAGGTTCGTGCCGTGCCAAATGTGTCCAGAAAAGAAAAGCAAAACAAACGTAGCATGCCCAAAAGTGAACCAACCCCTTGGACTACTACGAAAAAACCATCAGTTCAAAGTAGCGGTCTAATTCAAAATCTCACCTAATTGGGCACATCTAGCATATTTTTTCACAATAGGATCACTATAAATGACTCCATTGAGTTCTCCACCACGTAATTCAACAGTTACCCCTACTTGTTCAACACTATACTTGGATTCGCCTTCTAAAGAAACATTGGCCCTCACAATTCCATCTCCATCTACCAAAACTATCAATGTTTCAAAAGGTAGGCATCTGACGTACAAAAGAGTTCGCCCTTCTTTATCTCTAAATGTGGGTGCAAAAGCTATTCCATCCCCATTATCCATTGAGCGCTCAATAATCCCCTTTGACCGGATTATTACCAATGTAATCGTAAAAAGCTAATTTTTTAGGAATTTTAGACCAAGCTTCTGATAAGCTCAAATTTTCATTAATTTTTCGATATATTTCTTGTTGGAAGTACCCCATCCCACGATAATGAGTGGGACCAAATAATTCGATTAGTAGTTCTTTGAACCATACCACATAGTTCCGGCAACTTAAAAAAAAAAAAATAGCAATACTACTGGAAAGCACGTTTCAATATTACCCATGCGTAATCCTTTGTATAAACATTGAGGCGGATGGACACTAAGATGGAATAGACCCGCTAATATGCCCAATGTACTGCAATATGATGAAGCTATTCCCCGGAACAAAAGGATCAAAACCTTCCTTACTGGATTTCTGATTGTACTTTTCCCGTTAGTCCATAAGGATCAGACACCCATATACCGGGACCATATAATCCTGTTACATGAAATGCACCAAAGCCAAAGCAAGCAACTCACGAGAGAAATAAATGAATTCCAAAGATCTTGGGCAAATCCAAAGAAGGTTTTCCCGTCGTTCATCAGAATATTTCTAGGTCCCAATACACCCAATGCCGGATAGTGACAAGAAGCACAAGCAGAAAACAAAAATATGTGCTCCTGCCTTCATAACTCCAAATGCCCATTCATTATAGTTCCTCCCAATATATTCCAACCCCCCCCCCCCTAATTGGTTATTCTAAATGAGTCATGAAGGGTATAATGAACATGCCTTGTCTCCACATTGGATCAAGAACAGGTCGAGGGATCAAAACCGCTAATTCATATAGAGCCATTGAGCCCAACCGAAACTAGAGCTGTATGCATTATATGGACAAGTGACCGGGATCATTCAATACAACGGTATGAATACCAAGGCAAACCCATGTAAATACCCTTCTGAAAAGAAATAGACATTATGTAACTTTATCGCATTGGAAAAGACTAGACCGTGTATTTCACCTGTTTGGTAGATTTTTTTATAGGAAAGGATTAATATTTATTTGTATTCCCTTCTTTTTTATTTTTAATGAAATAGAATTCTTTCTATTTCTTTCTATTTAGAAGAACAAATAGAAACAGATCTTATTCTATACCCAATAAGTACCAATACGCAATGGGAGGATTTTTAGGGAAAAAATGCATAGATACTTTTTTAGAATTGAAATCATCAGAACAATCTGATCCCATCGATCCCCTTCGTTACAATCTTTCTTTATTCATTATGTATTCCTCTATGAACCTTCCAGTTCTATATATATATACTTATATAGTCATACGGTATTTCTCCGCTATCTCCTCGATCGAGTATTCTATGTTTCGCCTAATCCAATAAATATATATTCATTTATTGAACCATCAATAATTCGAGCGTGAAGCACAATAATTCCTATTGGGAATCAATATTATCAATTAAAATAATTGATGGTTTACTTGACCGATAAAAGAAAGTATCCAGTTCGCTCAAAGAATACCAAATTGTAAATGGTAAGAGTAAAAGTAATGGGAGTGTAAATGTAGTAATTCAAATAAAGAATATAAAAGAAAATAGAAATTTCATTAAATTCTTAATAATTTATTAAATTTAATTTATTAAATTCATTATTAATGAAATAGAATGAAATAGAATATAACTTACTATAAGAGAATCTATTTTGTAGAATATATAAGAATTACGACATCGCTTGTATCATAGAGACTTACTATAGGGATAATTTTAAACGCCTACCAATGGAGTAGTATGATGAATACATTGAATATTTTTAGGAAAGTTATAAAAAATTGAAAAAAATAAGAAGTGGTACTGGAATCATTTGACCTATATGCTCAAATGGAATTCGGGCAAATCATCCCCCGGAGTAGAACAAGAACCTAAAAGATTTGGGTTGTGATTAATCGTTTGCTATGTCAATATGTATACGTACATATTAGGTATATAAAGTTATCCTTTCTGTAATTTCAATATAAGGATTTTAGCTAACGTAACGTAGTCAATTTCAGTTAGAACAGACTTCCATTGAGTCTCGCACCTATCCCTTCTTATTCTCATTTTCCATCATTTTTCTCTCAAAACAAAGATTTGGCTCGATTGCCCATTTTAGTTCCGTGGTTTCTCTCAATTTGGAAGTTACCACTAGCGGTTTCCATACCAAGGCTCAATCCAATCAAGTCCTAGCATCTACCAATTTGCCATATCCCCTTTCCTTTGAGACAAGGATCGGAATTCCATCCAACTCTTTCATTTATCTTGACACTATTTAATTCATTAGGTAATGATTCCTATATTGAAAAAGTGTATCTGCTATTTTCTTTTTTTTTGCCCACCCTCTTTTCTATATTCTATCATTTCATCTCTATTGGATGAACCTTATTTGTTTCAATACGAAATGATTTTATCATTAATGTATCCGCAATTCAATATGGATAGATATATACCACATATATATATATATATATATATATATATATATATATATATATATATATATATATATGCCTTTCTTCCTCCTTCATTTTACTGGAGAACTACGATATTCATTCTTTTTTTTTCATTTCAAAATATAAAAATAGAATTTCATTGATAGATTGATATTTCATATTCATATATATGAATATGGAATAGAATTTCTATTTAGATCTAGTATATATCTAAATAGAATATAAAATATATAACAAAAAATATATAACATATAACTAAAAAAGAGAATAAATTTAAATAATCAATAAATGAAATAAAAAAAGAAGAAGAATCACTAGGTAATAGCTAAGATCCGATAGTTTCCTGTATTCCTATACACTATTGCTCTTATACCGCTTAGCTCGAGTTAGAGCATCGCATTTGTAATGCGATGGTCATCGTTCGATCGATAGCGGCTCTTTTCTTTATCGATTTTTTCTTTCCATGATTGAAAATCTCTACTCGCTTTCTCTAAATGTCGAGTCACCGATCTATTATGTCATGGTAACTTGCTATAGCTATGAATAAAAAAGTTGACTAGATCAATTAGATCTCTATAGAAGAAATTGGAAAACGTAACCTTCGTTTTGAATTTCCTATGTATATATATATATATAGGAACCGAATATTGATAATATTTCTTTTATTCTGCTTTTGTAGGACTTTAGTAAATTGAGTTTTGCTTTCTGGTCCTTTAGTTCGAATTTATATTTTTTTTTCAAATGAAAGCTAATCAAAAGGAGCCTTTATATGTCTCTGAGGACCTCGTTCAAAAAAAATACTACCGGGAGCTTTACGGGACTAACTAGTAAAAGACCCGGATCCGTAAGTGATCTTCAAACCCAATTGTGCTGGAAAAGATCACAATATCGTTAGAAGAGAAACGAAATTGTGTTTTCATTATGGTCCGACAGAGATAATTACTTAAATATGTGCATATTTGGAAAAGCCAAAGGGTCAACAGCGGTTTTACTACAACTACTTGAGATGCGTTTGGATAACATCCTTTTCGATTAGGTATGGCTTGACCATTCACGGAGCGACAATTAGTTAACCATAGACACATCTTAGTGAATGGTCGAGTATAGTGGATATACCAAGTTATCATTGCAAAACCCCGAGATATTATTATTACGAAGGATAAAGAAAGATTGAAAGCTCGATTCAAAATTATCTTGTTTCATCCCCTACGGGAATTGCCAAACCATTTGACAATTGACACCTTACAATATAAAGGATTTGTAAATCAAATAATAGATAGTAAATGGATCAGCCTTAAAATAAATGAGTTGTTGGTCATAGAATATTATTCCCGTTAGACTTGAGTCTAACAAAAAAATACAAAAGCAAGATTCATACCAATTTTGACTCCTTTCGCTGAAATAAATAGAGTACCTTGTCCTCTCATTCACGTATCAAAAAAAGGATCGAAATAGGATTTTTTTTCTTCTTTTCAATAGATTTCTATTTGTATTTCTTTTACCTATCACGTGGATTAATTAGGGATAGAGAATGTCTATTAAATAAGGGTCTTACCGTTAGAATAATGATATCAATTCTTATTTTATTTGATACATTGTAGTTGGTAACGCTGATGAATGAAAAGAAAGCGAGAGAGAGGGATTGAACCCTAAACAAAAGTCTACATAGCGGTTCAATGCTACCTTGAACCACTGACATCTCTCTCTCTCCTGAGAATGTTATTCTTGACCAAAACCCAAATGAATAGAGTCCTTCATCTTAATTGTAGTACATGTATGACGGTCGATGGTTCCATAAGAAGAAATTTGATTATTAAACTTAGATGAAATAGTAATAGTCATTGGTAGATTACAAATTTGAATGAAATTGAATCGATTCAACTATTTCATTTCATCTTTGTTCAAAAAGGTGACACCGCTTCTTTTCCAATTAGTCTATTTTTATGTTATTTTGTACTGTACAATTCCTTTTTTTGTGGGATCGTTTTCCCCGAAGGGGGATGAGAATAATTATAGAATGAATTGCTAATTATGCCTAGATCTTGAATCAATGGAAATTTTATTGATAAGACCTCTTCAATTGTAGCCAATATCTTATTACGAATAATTCCAACAACTTCAGGAGAAAAAAAGGCATTTACCTATTACGAGATGGTGCGATTTGATTTTTCTTGTTTTTTTTTTACCTCTGCTTTGAGAAAAGAACGTAGTTAGGAAAAAATAAATTAGTGAAAGAAACCTACGCTTGGTGAAGGTGAAGTTTAGATGATAGAGCAATTCCTTCGTGTATCCTCGATTGATGCAGCCTTAGATGCTTCAATTATCGATTTTAGTATTAAGTGAAAGGTTACATCTATAGGTTGTATTGGAGGTCAATACTACTTCATTTAGTACCAATAGGTGGCATGGGAAAAGCACTACACCTAGGAATCAACAACACAAAACTTTGTTATAAATAAACCTTTTCCTTGTCGGTATCGTGACTAAAAGAATGGTTAGGAAAACAAAGATCCATCTCATTTGTACTTTTGATACCGTATAACCATCAAAGACCGTTGAAGTGACTAATTCCTGGAAATCGTAAGCGTTGAGTACAAATAAATCTTTGAGTTATCATTTCTATCTAGCACTAATATCACTAATCGATTGGTGTTAAGAAAACCTCTTGTGGGAAGGTTGGCTAGAAATTTCTTGTAAAATACCAACTCCGGTTAATAATAATAATGAGAATAGTGAAATTTTGATTACATGAATTATTCCTCTTAGTACTATGCACGAAGGGGAGGAGCCATATGAGATGAAAATCTCACGCAGTTCGAATGGAGATTCTTTACTAGAATGAACGATCGTAATGGATGCCTCAATCAAGGAAGGAAATTATGAAGCTTTACGTAATTATTATGAAGCTACTAAATTGATCCCTATGATCAAGTTATATACTCTATAACATAGGTCTTATACACACAAGCAACGGAGAGCATACAAAAGCTTTGGAATAAAGCACTAGAGCGAAATCCATTTTACCACAAGCTTTTAATAATATGGTCGATCTCACACGTCACTATCTTCACTAGAAAGAAAAAAAAAGATTGAATCGTCTAGTAAATACAAGAAAAATATAAGCTTTCTACATATGAATCGTCCAAAGTAACGATTTTTATCCGTAAGCAAGGAAAAGACTTGCGAGAACCAAAAAATTGGAAGAAAAGGTATACCATATACTACAATTCTATGGATAAAAGAGAAAGAGTCGAATTGATAGAGAAAGCACCGTAAAGATCCATTAGTAAACTATTCTTTGGTAAATACAGTAACTTACTTATGTCATGATATGGGATAAAAAAGTGATAAATCAACTTATGTAATAGAGTCGATCTACTAAAGTATTGAGGTGTAGCATCGATCCCAAAGATAGTAAGTCCTTTTTTCTTAATGGAGGAAAGTCTTTTCAAAGATTCTATATAAATAGAAATATCATATACCATATATGAAATATGAAACCGAGATAGTTAGAAAATTCTAACGATATCGGGGCTATCTATGCTTCATTCTTCAAGGTGGGAGAAAAGATAAAACTAATCATTGATCCAAATTAGAATTGGAAACTTATGCAATAAACATCTTCTGGTTAACCCAAGAGAAAATAGAATAGATTGATGAGAAATTTAATTCAGTTAACATAGGATAGATTAAAAGAAGATGGGAAGCAAAAAGAATCGATTGTTGAGCCGTATGAGGTAGAAACTCTCAAGTACGGTGGGAGGGAATTTACTAACCTATTCCGACCGGGAGAACAGGCCATTCTACAAGGTGATTCGAAATTGCGAGGCTTGGTTCGATCAAGCTTGAGTATTGGAAACAAGCTATAGCGCTTACCTGTGGAATTATATTGAAGCACATAATTGGTTAAAAATAACGAGGCATTTTAAATAAGACCATTCTCTTTTTTTGGATCCAAAGAATCAAATTAAAGAAATCGTTCCTATGATAAGATGCAATCAAGAATTTTATTATATCCTTTCTTTCTAAATTTAGAAAATCATTTGATTTTGTACATTTTCTACGGTATCTCATAAGGATAAATGCTACAGATACCATATAGCATAGAACTAATAAAGCTATTTTGATAAATCTTATGAAGTCTAAAATGAAAATAATTCAGAATGAAAAAAAAAGAAAATAAAAGATAAAAGAAACTAGATTTCTATATTCTATTTAGCTATTTATATTCTATTTTTTCATTATATGGGCACTTCGCCATTCAGAATCTAAATGGAAATAAGCTAGGTTGCAAAAAAATCATTTTTTCGTTATCCTGGGAAATGCTTTGGCAATATAATGGGTCCCCCGGGCACCTATTATTTATGTCATAATAAATCCGAACACTTGCCCCGAGTGACTTCAATATCATAATTTCTCTAGTAAATAACTAAAGAAAATAGATGGATTGGTACATAAAGAATTGGTATGGTCCATTCTCATCCTAGGTAAAGTCCATCTTGTTGTGATAGGAATGAACAGAAATAAATAAGCTTTAGCTAATGTAATAAAGATACTAATTGCTATTACAAAGACTCTAAACATTTTATTTATTCCAAAAGTTCAGTAAGAGATATGTACGGAATAGAAAAATTTCACCCACCTAAATAAAGAACTGTTACAAATAATGAAGAAACTAATAGATTTAGGTAAGAAGCAAGATAAAAGAATCCGTATTTTATACCTGAATATTCGGTTTGATAACGCTTTCACCTCCTCGCTTCTGGTAAATCAAAAGGTAATCTTTCACATTCTGCTAGAGAAGATATTAGAAAAACTAGAAATCCTATGACGCCACAGATTCCATCCCCAAAACCATATTTGGACTGCCTCAATTATATCAACTGTACTTGAACTGTTAGATAATTCTAGTCGATGATGACATCACTGCTCCCATCGTATTCCAAAACCGTACATGAAACCTAAGCTTCATAAGGCTCCTTTATGGCCACAAAGAAATGTAAGGTAAGGACTAGTTTAGTATTCTTGCTCTCCTTGGACCCTAGGTAAATACAATGTAAAGATAAACTGGATGTTGGAGAGTCCTCAGACCAATAAAATTCTGTCTGCTAGAATAAGAAAAAGCACTTCCGAATGGATCTCATCCCTTATAATAAGAATATTCTAATGAATAGAATCAAAAATTCTTTTTGTTCAGCAATAACTTAAGCCTTCAATAAAATACTGGTTATATTCATAAATAGAAAGATTTAGACATTAGTTAATGAATCATGATAAGAATTTCCATATGCATATGTATCAAGAAAGAAAGATTTTCTTATTATTCCCATTTTATTCTTTTTTATTTTTTTATTATATTATCATATTGCATTCTATTTGTCTTGTTCCTTTTCTTCTTTCTCAAAACTAAAAAAAGAAAAGAAAATAATAATAACTGAACTAAGAAAAAAGAATTAAAAAATCAAAAGGAACAAGGATAATAATAAGAAACTCAAAGAAGAAATTCAAATTTAATTAACGAGTTTTTGGTTCCCGAATATCTAACTGATCTATTAATTTCTTATAACGCATTTTATTTTTCTTTGACAAATAAGTCAATAATCGTTGACGTTTTCCCAGAATTATTCGTAGACCCCTTTGCGATAAAAAATCTCTTTTGTGCAATTGTAAATGTGAAGTAAGTCTCCGTATCTTATTGGTGAAATGGGATACTTGAAATTCAACAGACCCACTATTTTCTTCTTTTTCTTCTTGTGTAATAACTGAGATCAATGATTTTTTGACCATAAATTAAAGTTTCTATTTTTCTTTTCTTTGAATTTTACCGATCGGGAAAAATAATAATATTTCTTAGGCCAGTTATTTTTATCTAGTATACATCAAAATTGTATTTTATTCATATACTACTTTGTTTTTTTATTTATGTGGTTTATGTTTTGTATATTTGATCCAAATATACAAAACATATATGTATTCAGGAACTAGAACAATTTATTTTACTTAAAAGGATTCCGCTCTTCCTAGTGAAAATTGATACACTATGAAATTAGCATCATGTATTAGAATATTACACAGTGTATATGTTTCGGCTTTTATCTACCTAATAAATTAATCCACTATAAATCTTTTTCATTTTTCATTGGGATTGAATTCATTCTGAATTGTGAATACATATGTATTCTTGACATACTAAAATGACTGCCATTATTGGTATCAAACCAATAGCGATTCATACAAGCTACATCTTCTAATCGATAATTGGGCCAAAGAAACAATTTGAATTTAATGAGATTTTTTCTATCTGTATTAATATGTTTGTTCTCATTGAAAAATTTCCCACATTTTCTTATTTTGTTTTCGTTGCAAAATCTTGGACTTCTATCCACAACATTAAAATTTGGCAAATTGAAACAAATTCGAATTGAAATTCTCCGACGTCTGGGAGATAGAATATTTTAGAATAAGTAAATCATAATGATTTTTGTCTCCACTCAAAAATATGTTGTGTCGCAATGGATTTTTCAACCTCTTTTATCAATAATATATCTTTTTTGTGTATTTTGGATTTGTTTGGTGTTTCTTATTATCAACCAATGAAATATCCATAGTTTGATATATAATAGATTTTCCGTTCCTTCAGATAGACAAATTGGTTCAATAATAAATATTCCCTTTCTTATCAATTATGCAAGAACTAGGTCCTTTTGAATCAGCATTTCATCTAGATTTATTTCACCTCTTTGAATCGAAGATATAGCAATATCCTTTGGATTTATCAGTCTAAGTAGGAGACAATATACCCTGATATTTTTCATTATTTTATTATTCAAGGGATCAGCCCATCTTAGTTGAAAAAGGAAATATTTTTTCAAAAAAGAATCCAGTTCCGTTTCATTCATGCTCTTATATTGTTTTATATCCTTTTTTAGTTTGAATCTTGCGTAATCTTCTTCAACCTTGGAATTTCCTAATTCAAGATCTTTTTTTTTTTTATATGATTTCTTTGGATTTACGTTAATGTTTTTACTTGTTTCATTTATAGAAAAATGAAAAAGGAGTGATTTGATTGGGATGATCCAAGGTTGAATCTTATATACATCAAAAAGTAGCACAAATTCTGGGAAGAACCAAGTTTCTAGATTGGATATAGTATCATGATTTGATGCCGTATGATAGAACCTTTTTTTGAGATGGGAATGAAAAAAAGATCTTTTTTTTCATTTTTTTATTATTAATTTCAATTTAGTATTTTTATGAATCTTGATGCCAATATGTGCATTGGCCCAGATCTCAATATTCTTTATAAAACAAAGATGAAGAATTCTACAATCAAAATATTTTCTATCCAAACTATTTCTATTTCTATCAATAAGATATCCTTTTTCTAGATAATCATTACTCGGTATACTTACTAATACATAAAATAATTCAGGTTTCAATGTATTGAAATGATATGGAATTTCTTGGTCCCCGTTTCTTTCTAATGTTGATTCGTAAGTATAAATTAGGGAGGCTTATGTAATTATAAGATAAAAGATCATATCTGTAATGTTTTTTCCATTTGTTTTTTTGACTCATAAATGAATTTACTGCATAGTCATTTTTTTTCATGGAATAAATGAATTGATATTTTTTATATAAATCCAATTGGTTTGATTCCTTGTTTTAATCATACAATGTTTATTTATTCTATTTCGGTATTCTTTAGGTACTAATCGAGACCTTTTTTTTTGAGATAAATCGTATTGATAAGAAACTTTTAACCAATTTTTCCATTCGTTCATTACATATGTATGAATTTTTTTATGTCTTGATTTAGAATTAAATATTCCGTGGATCATAAAATAGTTTTTTAAATTATCCTTAAAAAAAGGATAGCTCCCTTGATATTGAAGTACAGGTCTCAATTGAGACTTATTAAGTAATTGATTTTGTGATATTTTGTAAAAAACATATGCTTGGGACAGGAAGATAAGTTCCAATAAGTATTGGAATTTTGATTGCTATTCTTAGTATTATCAGTATTTGAAAACAATTTTTTATAGTCAAAATAAAATTCATTGTATTTTGATTTGTTTCATCAATTCCTTCTTGTTCTTTATTTATTTCATTGTTGTAAATGGGTTTATTAAAGATCTTTTTGTTGATTCAAAGAAAAGTTGTGTATTTATCTTAGAAATGGTAATGGTACATAGCAAAATATCTATGTAGATTTTTCAATGAATGATTTAATAAAGTAGTGTGATTTACGCATTAATCGGATATTCTTCTTTTTTAATGTTTTCCAAAATGTTTCTGTGATCCCGATCTTTTATTATCATAAATTATAACTATTTCTTTTTTTTTCTTGTCTTTTGCGGTTCGTTCAATTTGATTCTTGATTTTGATTGTTTTATCAGAAAGATCTTTAATTCTTCTTTCTATTAGTGAATAATTTAACCAATCCATTGTTCGATTTATAACGAACGATTCTCGAAGAATCTTATTATTTCTTTTGAAATCTTTTTTTTTTCATTCGGTTCATATACTTTTTTTATCCTCAATTCAAATAAGAAATTTGGATTTACTTTCTCCAGTTTTTTCATTATTAGGTTGATAACTCGAACTCTTTTTATGACTCCTTTTGTTTTTTCTTTTATAACTTTTAAAAAGGATTTTATTTTTTTATTGAAAAATTTTAGAACTTGTAAAAATCTTTTTTTTTTTTTTTTTTTATTTTTGGAGTTCTTTATAATAAAAAAAAAAGGTCGTTCGGGAAAACCAAAGGGAAGTTCCGCTTCCATTCCCCAGACTGTTAAAAAACCAAAATTTATTTTTTCTCTTTTTTTTCATTATATCTCTATGATGAGATCGTGTCTTAGATTTTCTCCAAAGTTTTAGACAAAAAGGATATAGAATCTTTATGTGAATACATTTATTAACCAATCTTGGGGAAATTCTATTTTTGATAATTGAACATCATTATAGGTACATTTAATATGCATTTCTCTATTCCATTCCTTAAAATCCTCGTCCCACTCGGGAATTTGGAATAATAACATACGGAAAATATTTTTGGCTATTATTAATGAAGGCAATATAATGTATTTTCTAAGAAAAGATTGGGTTACTAACATCAAACCTCTTATTACTTGAGTAAATATAAAGGTATCCCAAGCTTCTGATATTTCTATCTGTTCATTTTTATAGTTTTTTTCCTCTTTATCCTTTTCTTCTTTTGTATCTTCATTTTCAAAATAGGAAATTGTGAATTCTGATTCTTGTTTTCTGTCCATCCGATTCCTAAAAATTAGATTCTTTATATCATTTATATCAAAAGAGGAAAAAAAAGAAGTTTTGTCTAGACGATCCAAAAAAAGCGGGGAATATACATTTACTTGAAATAGGTCCCAAATAACTGTTTTACGTCTTTTAGCGCACATGGATCCTTTGATTAGATTGCGACAAAAATCCGATTGTTGTGAGTAACGTATCAAAGTAACTTCTCCCTCTTCCATTTGATCATCATTTTTATCATTGTTACTAATACTAGAACTATTATAAATACTAGAAATAGAATTTGTATTCTGATCATTATCGTTATCATTATAAATTATCACACGTTTGAATCTTCTTGAATGAATCTGATAATATTCTTCATCTAATTCTTCTTCATTTTCTTCTTCCTCTTCTCCCAAATTCTCGGTTAATTTGTATGACCATCGAGAAACCTTTTTACTGATTTCTTCTAGTCTAATACCAATATATTTCTTTTCATTTTTTTTTTGTCTTTTGTATATGTTGTAATTACATCAAATACAAATTGCAAATATTTTTCTTGACTTTCTGAATCAATTCCTTTTCTACGGAATCATTAAGAAGTAGATAATGAATCTTATTTATAAAAAAAGATTCTACTAAATCTTCTGTATCTTTATAAGTATCCATGATTGCACGTGTGAATCTAATTTTTTTCTCGTTCCTCGATAGGGTCCGTTGAAAAAAGGATCATATTCCTTTGGAAAGCATTTTTTTTTTCATCATCACATAATATGGTTCTTTTTCAAGCATATCCAGACTAGAGGATCTCTCATTTTTTCTATAATTTGGATTCGTCTTCTCAATTCATTGTTCAAATTGCACTTTTTTTTTCATTAGTATAAATCCAAGAATTATAAAGATCTTCATATAGTTTCTCTATTATGTACAAAGAGATTCTTTGTTCTACCATTTCAAAAAAGTCGATAAACTGGTGGATATGTAAAGGAAATTATTTGTTTACCATCACTTGTACATGTAAAAAAAAAATTGTGACATTTCATTGCGTAAAGAATTTTCTAATTTATCATTTTTATATATCGTAATGAATGATTCCATCATTTATAATTAAAAAAAAATGATAAAAGTTGTTTCAATTTTTTTATTCATTCTTTTCTTTTTCTCTTCAGTCTTCCCCAATTCCCAATTCTCTTGATGGGTCTCCAGATCAGAATCTTCGTAAACTGGGCTATCTTGATAGCGTGCCTCTTGAAAGTGAAATTCATCCTTTGTTTTTTTCCTTTCCATTCACTCGGATCTCTTCCGTTTCATCTATTTTGTCCAGATCCTCCTTTTCTTCCGAACAAAGGGAAGGGTTTTCTTTGGTGGATCCCTCTTGTTCCTGTTGAATCTCCTTCATTTCGTAAGTTCTTTCTACATCGCTTTCTTCCTTTCTTTCTCCCCCTTCTTCCGTTTCTGAGGTTTCTTTCTCTTTCAATTTCTTAGTGAAAATAGGCGACGGCATTCTGCCTATAGTAAACACAGGTGATAAATAAGAGAATACTAAAGATTCGAGCCATAGAATTTCTCGACACAAGATACTTATTATAGAATGATTTTGTATCCAGAATAATACCAATCCAACCCATTTCATGAATAAAATGTGACCAATTAACCAACCAACAAAACTACTTGTTAAAAATAAAATCTTATCGTTGCATCGAAACATATAAATGTTGACTAATCTGCTAACGTGGAACTTGGTAAAATGAAATGGTTGAATAATTGAAAAATTAGATTATTCAGGAATACACATTGAATGCTGAGATTACGCATTGAATTTCTGGTAGGAGATCCATAATCAAAAAAGTTTTTATGATTGTTCTAATAAATGAAATAAAAAAGATACGGTAGAATTGGGACAGTTATTGTATGAGGTCTACCCAATGGATGCAGAGGCATAATAGATCGATATGAACATCATGAGCCCCGCAATAAAACCAGTTGTTGCTGACCTCCTTTCGGTTCCCTCTTCCATAACCCGAGCTCGGAGAAGGAAGAGATAAGAGGGCCCTATGGAGAATGTGGTCAGAAATCAATAATAGAGCCCGACCAAAATGACCGAATTTATTATCTTCATGCATAAGGATAATGGATTACCTAGTAGAAAAGATTTCAAAATCATAACAAACCTCCCCTTTTTCTTTTCTATTGCAATTTATCGATTATTATATGATGATTCCTTAACTTTTCATATCTATTCCATATCTATATAGATA